>CM065669.1:17162989-17762989 GCA_033220385.1 Triplophysa yarkandensis | reverse complement strand
TCCACCAGATCGTGAAAGGCTACTATGGCAGCCACATACACTTTCAAAGTGGAGGGGGGCGAGCTTTTGCTCGAGCCCCTCTTGGAGGAAGGACAACATGACACTGATCCCGCAACTCCGGGAGTCCTCACCGTGTGAGGAGCACCATGACGAGAAGCGCCGCCACTTCAAGGTGTACTGGCACCGAGTGGTTGGGGCTCTAGCCTGAGCAAGGGTACCTGCGACCGCTGGTGGTAGGCTGATCAGAAGCTCCTCGTCCCATCTAGAGGCCAGACGTGGAGGTTCCAGAGGTCTGGCCTGGGGTGCAACAACGTGCCCTTCCCCTGGGTTAGAAGGTCCTTCATCAGGGGAATCGGCCAGGGGGAAGTGATTGTCAGAGCCATGAGCTCCGAGAACCAAGTGTGGTTGGGCCAGTAGGGGGCAACCAAAATCACTTGGTGGTCCTCTTCCATGACCTTGCACACGAGGCTCACTGGGGGAAGGCATACTTCCGCTTTTCCCGTGGCCAGCTGTGTGCTAAGGCATCCGTGCCGAGGGGACCCTCGGTCAGGGCATGCCAGAGCAGGCGTGGGAGGAGTCCGGAGAGGCAAACAGATCTACCTGAGCCTGACCGAAGTGCTCCCAATGAGCTGGACAGCGCGGGAATGGAGCCGCCATTCTCCTGGCCGGGGTGTCTGCCGCGAGAGCATATCTGCTGTCGTGTTCAGAGCACCAGGGATGTGAACGGCTTGCAGAGATTTCACCCCCTACTGACTCCATATGAGGAGGCTGCGGGCGAGCTGAGACATGTGCCTGGAGCGTATGCCACCTTGGTTATTTTATGTACGCAGCGGCTGTTGTACTGTCCAACCGAGCAAGGACGTGTTTGTCCTGAATCAGAGGCCTGAACCTCTTGAGGGCCAGCAGTACTGCTCTAGGGAATTGATATGCCAGCGTAGGCGGGGATCTGTCCATTGACCCGACGCTACGTGCCCGCTGCACACTGCACCCCAGCCCTGCAGGGAGGCGTCTGAGGTACCAGAACATGCCTCGTACCTGCCCGAGCGGTACTCCCGCTCGAAAAAAAGGTCTTGAAAGACCAAGGACTAGAGTGTGATGGCACAGAGGCGTTGCAACGATCCGCCTGGTGCCTGTACATGCCGTCCTCGGAACCCGACTCTGTAGCCAGTGCTTTAGCGGTCTCATGTGCATCAACCCGATGGGAATTACTCCGGCCGAGGATGCCATGTGTCCCAGGAGCCTCTGAAAAAAATTTCAGGGAGACCGCGGGGCACTTGAAATGTTTCAAGCGCTCGAGCACTGACTGGGCACGCCCATCTGAGAGTCGTGCAGACATAGTGACAGAGTCCAGTTCCATCCCGAAACAGGAGATCCCCTACACTTGGGAGGGTTGGCTCCTCTCTCGGAGACCCGAAGACACAGTTGGGCTGAGTGCCGTAGCACCAGGTCCCTGTGTATACCGACTGTCTCTGGCGAGTGACCCAAGATGAGCCTGTCGTCGAGATAGTTCAGTATCTGCACTCCTCGCTCCCAGGGGGGGGCGATGGTGCTCTCCGTGATCTTCATGAAGACCTGGGGGAACAGGGACAGCCCAAAGGGTAGGACCTTGTACTAGTACGCTGGTGCCTCGAATGCGAACCGTAGGAGCAGTCGGAGTCGAGGGGAACCGAGACATGGAAGTACGCGTCCTTCAGGTCAATAGACACGAACCAGTCTTGGGACCTGACTGACGCCAGGATGCGCCTCCATCAGCATCCGGAAGGGCAACCTGAAAAGGGTACCTGTTCAGGCCGCGTAGATCTAGGATGGGGCGCAGACCTCCGCCTTCCTTGGGCACGATGAAGTAGGGGCTTAGAATCCCGGGAACATCTCAGCTCGTGGGACAGGCTCGACGCGGCCTTGCCAGAAGGATGGCGACCTCGTCCCAAAGGACGGAAGACTCCTCGCTCTTCACCGAAGTGTAGAGGATCCCCGGAACTGGGGCGGGCGTCTGGCGACCTGGATCAAGGAATGGAGATGGATTGTACGCTCAAGCTATTGTGACGGAGTGCACAGCCGGCCAGGTTGGCAACTTGCCTGTCAGAGGCATCAGAGGGCCGATCTGCTTCACCATAGCCGAGGCGGGTGGTTCGTGGCTGTTGAGACCAGCGGCCGGCCAGGGTGGGACCCTGGGGGGACGGGTGGTCTCGACATGCCTCCTTGGCCCGCAGACCGATGCGCCCCCGAGGGACCTATACGTCTGTGAACCACATCTGCTAGCCGCGCACAGTCGCGTGGAGAGTGACTGTGGCTGCAGAAACCCAGGGAAGGAGACACCCTGGGTGAGACCAATCAAAGTAACCACTTTAGGCAGCTACTGGCGGGATGGAGTTTGCCTACCTCTGCGAGGCCGATGTTCTGCGGGACGCCAGCTGTTCAGGGGGTGCTCATACCGGAGCCGGCGGCACGGAGGGGTGGAGCCGGTTTGGAGCAAATGATTGGCAGGACTACGGTGGCTTCTAGCGGCCGATCCATGCCGGGGAGGGATATGAACCTCCTTCTGCGACTGCACCACAGAGAACTTCTGGGCAAAGTTCTACGTAGTGTCTCCAAAACAGCCCCTCCCTACGCAACAGGTACATCGAAAAACCTAGAATTCTCGGAATCCCAACATTACGCAAGGGTGAGCCGGAGTTGGTGCTCTTGGACCACTATGGTGGACATCGCCCAACCAGGGGACCGGGGTAACCTTCAACGCTATCAGCACGAGGCTAGTTGCGGTCCTGAGCTCACGTACTGTGGCTTGGTCAGGCCTCCCCTCGATGTTCTCCTGCAAGGCTTCCTGCTTGGTGCAAAAAGGCCATTACATGGAGAAAAGACGCAGCAGGCCCTGCGGCGGCATAGGCCCTCGCCACTTAGGACGGGGAAAATATGCACGCTTTGGGGGGGGAGCTTCGGTCAATCCCGACAGGAAAATGTGTTTGAGGACACAGATGTGTCACAGCAGCGCGCTCTGCTGGTGGGATACCGTATAGCCCCGGGCTGCGCCCTTATCGGGGGAAGTGAGAGCGGACGAGCTGTCATGACGGAGGCGGGCCACTAGGCGGCACCTTCCCGATCAACACAGCTCGTTATGCACTTCCCGGAAACATATGGTATCGGGGCGGGGCTTATTGCCCCAGGCGCCCCCGACATACCAGGAATCCAACAGCGAGCACTGGGGTGTAGGCGGGGCCGTACACTCGCCCAAGACTCGCGGCCCGGGAAAGCATAGCCGCCATTTGCGGATCCGGATACGCCCGCCCTCTTACCGCCCGGAAGTGGTTGGTGCAGCGCGTCATCCGGTTCCGACGCTGACAGTTCGCTCTCAGATGCTGCAACTGACAGCTTGGCCTCCTTGCGTGTTTGCGGGAGCGAGACGTTGAAACGTTTCGAGAAGACGGGAAAGAAGAGCCTATTGGGGTATGGGCGGTCCGCGACAGTGAAACTGACGGAGAAACGCTCATATTGATCCCCAAATCACCAACGCTGCTCGCGGTAGATACAGACAGAGAGCTACGGCTGCAGAGCTACGGGAAGCAAACGAAGTGGTGTCTGATTTCATGATGAAAAAAGACACCAGGACCGCAACTTCTTTATCGTCATGTTCTCACGGAGAGAACACAACACCCGCACGAGACCGTTCTCAGCGTGCTGGAGACCCAAACACGTGAGGCAGATCTCGTGGGAATCACCGTCCTCGACAAGCAGGTTGCACCCAAGAGAACAGTGGCGTCCCATTACAGAACCACACGCTGTGCCCAGGTAAAAAATTTGCTCTTTTAGTATTATAGCTTTAAAGCCACCTCCAGCAGTTGCTGAAACACCCAGGGAAAGTTGCATTCAGGAACGTTCCGCTGCACCGCGTTATAATTTTCCAGCATTCTGTTGGACTCGAGATGCTTGAGGAGCATACCATGGTTCCGAAGAACAAAACGGTGATGAATGATCTCTTCTGTCCCCTTTTATACCCGTCATCACGGGCACGGACATGAATTGATTCATTCGCCAATTAATTGGCATTTTTAATAGGCTCGGAGACAATGGGTTCTCAAAATCAAACCCCGTTTCAGCTCACAACGTTGAGAGACTGACTGAAAGGGAACTTGTATTTTCAATACAGTTAAAATATGTATTTAAACAATACTGTAAAAATACAAAAGCAATTCTTTGCAGAATATAAAAGTTGATGTTTATTTTTACAGCTTAAATTTACATTTAATTGTTTAAGTTTAACTTTATTCCGAGGTTGATTTTTGCCATTGAGGAGATCAACAACAGCACACAACTGTTGCCTGGCGTCACTTTGGGCTACAAAATATATGACCCATGTGGCTCTATAGCTCAGACTGTCCTATAAAGCATGGCTTTAATGAATGGCTATCAAGAGACTTTGCATGATGAGTCTTGTTCTAAACCACCATTTGTTCACGCTTTTGTTGGAGAATCAAGCTCTTCTCCCACCATTGGTATGGCCTCTTTAGTAGGCCCATTCTACATCCCTGTTGTAAGAACTATTTTCCTGTTACATTGACTGCATTCATGATAACCTTTGTTGTCTCAGAGAAAACGAATACAGGGAATTGTAATTATTAAAAGTATTTTTATAATACTTTTATAATAAAAAAAAATACTAGATAATAGAAAAATTCACAATTTCTATAGCAGTGATGAATAGTGGACTGATCTCTGAAAAGAAAAAAAAATGTATTTCCCTTTTTTATAGATCAGTCATTTTGTCACATGTGCATGTCTGAGTGACAGAAAGCCAAAGCAAAGCGCTGGCTCAACTTGTTAAACACTTCGGCTGGACTTAGGTTGGAGCTGTCCGGAGTCGCAATGATTATGGTAACAATGGAATGGCGGTATTTGAAAAGATTGCACAACAAGAAGGGATTTGAATTGAAAACTCAGAGGCAATTTTTAGAACTGATTAACAAGAGCAGCTTCTAAAGACACTGGAAGTGATTAAAAAGGTACAGCCAGGGTTGTGGTGGCATTTATATCACTCAGTGATTTTATTCCACTTCTGAATTTAATAGCACAACAGAACATCACTGGGCTGCAATGAGTTGGCAGTGAACCTTGGATAACTCCTAAAGATATAGCAGACAAAAAAGCATTTACTTTCCTTACAGGAGCTGTGGGCTTTGCTGTATCAAACACTAAGCTTGATGGCCTTAAATATTTCCTAGTTACTTTACATCCTGAACAAGAACCAAAAAATGAACTGTTGAAGGACGTTAAGTGGCGTGTGGCAAAGTATGTTATCCTATACTTGGAATTTGTGTTCTGCATTTAACCCATCCCAGTTTTCACACACACAGTAAGGGAACACACATTCCCGGAGCATTGGGCAGCCAAACTGCGGCACCCGGAAGCAGTTGGGGAGAACTGTGCCTTGCTCAAGGGACTCACCTCAGTCGGGATGTTCCCGCTGAATGAGTATCTAACCAGCGACCTTGGGATCACAAGTCCAACACTCATACCACTAAGCCACGACTGCCCATTTTTGACTGAAAATATCAGTTCAAAAAGTGCTTCTGGACTATAGTGCCCAGACGAGCATGGTTCCAGAGACATCCTCACGAGGTCATGTTCACAGCGAAGCAGGGAAATAAAATTTGTTTCAAAATATGTGCTTTTGGCAGACATTTTTGATTATATGTATGATAAAAGAGATGTCTGCATTTTCTATATGTTCTCTAAGTCTCATGTGTCACCAGACTTATTTGTTAAGTGAGCGTTTTTTTACATTTACATTTTACATTTATTCAGTTGACAGACACTTTAATCCAATGAGACTTACAAGTACAATGACTTGCAAACAGTGGCCAATTAAGTAAGTTGTCTTGTTCAAGGAAAGTTCAGTCATTCTCTGCTGGCACTTGTATTCAAACCAGCGACCGTCTGCTTATAACTCTGACTCTCGAACTTGTAAAGACCATGACAGACCCCTAACTGACTTTTTTAATGCAAGCATATCTTTCAACGCAAAGACATTACAAATTTGACGGAAAATGCGACATCCATAGGATACTGTTCCTTGCAGGTGCTGCACCTTATCAAAGGAACGTCTGGTCAACTTATTTCAATGCATTGTCGCTTTTGCATTGTGCAACACGCGCATAGACATGAAGCACTCATGATGCTGATCCCAAATGGATTATCAAAATGTTATAAAAGACAAAGCCCTTTTCTGTTCTGGCACAAAGGCTCTGCCTTCATACTGGAATGGCAAAGGGAACAGTATCACTTCTGCTTCTGCTGTTATATGGTGCTTACGCTCCAGCCGCAGCTCAAGTCTGTAGACTGCTGAGTCATCAAGTCCTGCCACTACTTTCTGCTGAAAGAGACATCAACATTGGGGCAGTTTTCTCCCTCCACAGAAGTGTTGTGATAAAGACATATCCTTTTACTTCTGAACCAGAGCCAACAAAATGTATCAGGTCTGTATGATTTTTTATGACAGAAAGCATTTGAGTACAATTTAATATTATAAACAGTATTAAACACATTCAGTAACAATGCATCACACATATAATGTGTTAATAGACCGTAAATATTACTTTTTATTTTTACAGCTTAAATTTCCGTGAGTTTAAATTTGCTCAGACGTTGATTTTTGCCATTGAGGAGATTAACAACAACACACAACTGTTGCCTGGTGTCAGTTTGGGCTACAAAATATATGATGCATGTGGTTCTATAGCTCAGACTGTCCTATCAAGCATGGCTTTAATGAATGGCTATCAAGAGACATTGCATGATGAGTCCTGTTCTAAACCACCATTTGTTCATGCTATTGTTGGAGAATCCAGCTCTTCTCCCACCATTGGTATGGCCTCTTTAGTAGGCCCATTCAACATCCCTGTTGTAAGATTTTTTTAATTTTTTGTGATATATTAAATTAATTCATGATCCTGAGGATCCAAGTTTTATAAAAAAAAAGGACCTTTGCCATTAACTCTATTTGTATAGGGATGATAAATCTATAATATTAAATGATGTGTGGATATTTTTCTTTTTGTCGCAGATCAGTCATTTTGCCACATGTGCATGCCTGAGTGACAGAAAAAGATTTCCGTCTTTCTTCAGAACAATACCCAGTGATTATTACCAAAGCAAAGCACTGGCTCAACTTGTCAAACACTTCGGCTGGACTTGGGTCGGGGCGGTAAGAAGCCGAAATGATTATGGCAACAATGGAATAGCAACATTTGAAAAGATTGCACACCAAGAGGGGATTTGTATTGAA
The DNA here is from genome assembly GCA_033220385.1 of Triplophysa yarkandensis. Classification (NCBI taxonomy): domain Eukaryota; kingdom Metazoa; phylum Chordata; class Actinopteri; order Cypriniformes; family Nemacheilidae; genus Triplophysa; species Triplophysa yarkandensis. The sequence goes on along the minus strand of CM065669.1, from coordinate 17,755,713 downwards.
TACTCAGAGGCTATAATGTTAACAGATTCACAAGATCAGATTTTAAGGACACTGGAAGTGATTAAAAAAGGCACGGCCAAGGTTGTGGTGGCATTTATCTCATCTGCAGATTTGATCCCACTACTAAAATTAGTTGCACAACAGAACATCACAGGGCTGCAATGGGTTGCCAGTGAATCTTGGATAACTTCTCGAGTTATAGCAGACAAAAAAGAATTTAGTTTCCTCACAGGAGCTGTGGGCTTTGCTGTAGCAAATGCCAAAATTAACAGCCTGCAAGAATTTCTTGTGACTGTGCATCCTGATCAAGAACCAAAAAATGAACTTTTGAAGGAATTCTGGGAAACTGCTTTTCAATGTTCTTTCAGAAACACGGGCAGTGGCACACGTGTCTGTACTGGCTCAGAACACTTAACAGAACTGGAAAATGAATATACTGATGTATCAGAGCTGCGTATTGTAAATAAAGTGTACACAGCAGTGTATGCAATCGCACATGCACTTCATAATTTAATAAATGATGTTAAATCTACCACCAACATCAGCAACAGAGATCTCCTCACACCACAGAAGGTGATTAAGAGGAAAAACTATTACATATGAAAAGTCAAACTGAATCTAATTATTCTTGTGTTTATTCTCAGGTTTTGGAGTATATAAAACATGTAAATTTCACTGTCAAAACAGGGGAGAACATTTTTTTTTTGAGGGGTGATCCAGTAGCAAAATATGATCTAGTGAACTGGCAGCCGACTGAAGATGGACGTGTGCAGTTTAAACTTGTTGGTGTGTATGACAGCTCACTGCCTTCGGAGAAAGTCCTTCAAGTGGATCAAGAAAACATGGTTTGGGCTTTAAACAGTAGACAGGTAGGAAAAAATATATCAAAATAAATTAAAAAATAGTTTTTATAGACAATACAAATGAAAATACACCCTGGCAGATTGTGTAGAGTTTCTTTGGAAAAAAACATTCAGCAAATGTACTTGATAATAAAATCATCATCTATATTTGGTTGTACTTCTCTTTTCACAGGTGCCTGTGTCTGTGTGCAGTGAGAGTTGTCCTCCAGGCACTAGGAAGGCCGTACAGAAAGGAAGACCTGTCTGCTGTTATGACTGTATTCCATGTGCAGATGGAGAAATCAGTAATGAAACAGGTAAATACTAGTAAAACTGACCCCTTGCTATAGATTCAGTGATGTGCCTTTTCATTAAATAATCGTTTTTCAATTCCTTCCTCACAGATTCTAGTGACTGCTTTCCTTGTGATTTGGAGTATTGGTCGAATGAAAAACAAGACAGATGTGTAATAAAAGTGACTGAATTTCTTTCTTATACAGAAATCATGGGGATTGTGCTAACTTTCTGCTCTGTCCTTGGAGCGTTATTAACTAAATTGGTATCTTTTGCATTTTATCTTCATAAAGAAACTCCTATCGTGAGAGCCAACAACTCAGAGCTGAGCTTCCTGTTGCTCTTCTCATTGACTCTGTGTTTTCTCTGTTCACTTACTTTCATTGGTCGCCCCACTGAGTGGTCCTGTATGTTACGTCACACAGCGTTTGGGATCACTTTTGTCCTCTGTATCTCTTGTGTTCTGGGTAAAACATTAGTTGTGTTAATGGCCTTCAGGGCAACACTTCCAGGAAGTAATGTCATGAAATGGTTTGGGCCTGTACAACAGAGACTCAGTGTTGTTTCTCTAACTTTAATACAGGTCTTAATTTGTGTGCTTTGGTTAACAATATCTCCTCCTTTTCCACATAAAAACATGAACTATTACAGAGAAAAAATCATCCTAGAATGTCATGTGGGTTCTGCTTTTGGATTCTGGGCTGTTCTGGGTTATATTGGTCTGTTATCAATTTTGTGTTTTGTTTTAGCTTTTCTGGCTCGGAAGCTGCCTGATAACTTCAATGAAGCTAAATTCATCACATTCAGTATGCTCATATTCTGTGCTGTGTGGATCACATTTGTACCAGCTTATGTCAGTTCTCCTGGAAAATTTACTGTAGCCATGGAGACTTTTGCTATTTTAGCCTCAAGTTTTGGTTTGTTATTTTGCATCTTCGCTCCCAAATGTTACATCATTTTGTTAAAACCAGAGCAAAATACAAAGAAAAATATGATGGGGAAACAATATGAGCATGCAAAATAAAAAATAAAAGAGGACATCAACAAAATTACATATATATATATTAGACTTTCTCACTGTCCGTCATTTAATTAGCATTTTTCTAATCGCTTTTTCATTCATCATGAACTTGCACGATGGGCTAAATTATTCCTTTATTTATTTGACAAATGAACGAAAACTCCATCAAATTTATTATTCAACAATTTCACATGATTTTTTCGCACTGACAGCAGAGGAAATTAAAACACGACCATATTTAAAAATATAATTTTTAAGGCGAGGTTCTGTCTTAACTCATATCTTCCTCCTGATCAGGATCGATCTGAACTGAGTGCTTGTCTGTGTGTCATCAAACACATCAAGCCAGATTGATGCAGAGGTAACTATCATGAAATTCTGTGTCTGTGCCTTGGAAGGTCGACATTTCATGACAGTTTTATTTTATTCTCAAGGCTGAAGCCGCGTTCTGTAGTCAGGAAACATTTCTCGTAAGGAAGTTATCAGAGGTTTGTAGGATTCTCTGAATGTGAGATTTCCTGACCCTGCAGTACGCGCTCCTTCTGCACCAGTGGTACAGCTGCACCCCTCTGTGTTCTGTAGTGCTCACAAACGCTCCATCACTTCCCTTTTATTCACCCTTATTAACAATATCACAACTATGTGTAACTGTACGCAGCGCTGACAAAGAGGACACAATACAATTCAAGACAATTGATTATTAATAAAGAGTATCGCCATCAGTTACAAATTACAATAGATCACCCTCAGAATAATCCGTCAAATTGATGGACCACCTTCAGATTTTTCTGCCACAGCTGAAAAAAATACGTCAATGACGGAAAATATTTGGTTAACGCGAACTCTGTTATATATATAAAATGGTAAACGTAATAAAGATTTCAAATAAAATATTTTCTATATGCATCTGACTTAGTAGGCCGCATTTATGATTAGAAAATGTTGACCGTTATGCCCTTCATAAACATCAGATTACACAGAGAATCACTTGTTTTAGGTCTGTTTGATCCATGAGTTCTGCTCTTCACAGGCTGGGGCAAGATCTTCATTGTAGGACGGGTCAGTACTGGACACAGTGGACTCTCATTGACCATCTCCATCACAGCGATATTCTGGACCTACATTGTTTACTGCCTCATTAAAAATGATATTGACTTTTTACAGTTATCAGGTGGTAATCCAATTTAATATACTCTATGTATTCTTTTTGCAATACCCAAATTATAATATAAAATAAAATAAAACACTTCTTGAATGGAGAATGGTTGTAACTTCTAATTACTTTAATTAAGAAATCTCTGCATGCCTATGTGTAACACATTTTCTTTTACTGCTGCATTTTCTCATAGAGAACTTTGAATATTAGGTGTATTAAAATTAATAGTTTCTACGGTGCATTTCGATGCAGACAAGAACAATTCAGAACAGGTTAATTTATAGACCATAACTGATAATAAAATATTGGCGTTTTTTTACATAATTTTACATGTACATGCTTGTCACAGTTAAATACAATGTCAGAGGGATGTATGACTGGAATGTGAGTTATTAAAACTACTTCAACTACATTAAAAGCTGACATCTGGGATCCTTTTGTTCTTTATATACAACCTGGTAAGCACAACCTGAATAAGACGTGAGTTAATCATGTCACGCACAAATAAAATATGCTTTTATCCTTCTGTAACCTTCAGTTGTCCCTGTGATATGCATCATGCAGGTGTGTGTCCCGCACTCAAAACTATTACTAGTATTACTCTTGTCAGTCATAAAGCAAAGCTCCTTATGACAATCGTGTTCATGATATTACAGTACCTGAGGTTTATTTTAAATCATAAATAGGTTTACTCTTACTTGCGAAAGTTGGAAAGTTGCTTGTGTATCACCTGATATGAGTCTGCACCACACACTTTAAGTCAAACAAAATGAATGCACACAAATAAATTTAATATAAGGATAGTTTATATTAAAGTAAGAGGAATTGCTTTGTTGTTATGTTAACCTAAAGGTTTCGTTCTTCGTGATCCCACGTTTGAAACTTTAGTTAATGTGTAATGTTGCTGTATCTGTAATATCTGTAAAATTATGAAGCTCAAAGTTCAATGCCAAGCAAGAGACAGAAGTCGCCTACATTGAACTGCGGGTTTGGACTGCATACCTCTACTAACTTCTTTAATGACATCACTAGAACAGTTTTTGACCTTACATTACCTTCCCAGAGACGCTGTTATTAGAGATCAATGGTTACAATATACATTTACATTTCTGAAAGAGGGCTTTATAGAACATGGAAGTCATTCACTGTTTTTATAACATCGAAAACAGGGGTATGCAAATAAGTAAATTGTGTGAAAAATTCGGTTTTTTTAAATGTAATACAGTAACGCATGTTATATTGCGCACTGTTAACACAATCAAAGCTTAAAACAAACATTAAAAATTTGAGCTTTAAGAAACGTCTACGGTTACGTATGGTAACCTCAGTTCCCTGAAGGAGGGAACGAGATGTTGTGACTGATGGGGTTGATCTTGTGAACCCTCTTCTCTCTGAGCCAATTGAAAAGGCCAATTAATTTGGCGAATAAATTAATCCAAGTCCCCGCCCGTGAGGGGACAGAAGAAATCATTCCTTACCTTTTGTGCTAAGGAACCCGCTTGGCCGGCTACTGAAGGGAGTGCTTAGTGAAGGATACGGTGCTAATACTCACCCCTGAGGGGGAAGTAGTGAGGCTTAAAGAGCGCACTTGCTCACCTATGTAGCGGATACGGCGCTTTCGCAGGCGTAAGCGCCTAAGACCCGATCAGAGACCGGCTCCACCCGCAGGCTATAGAACCTTGCAAAGGTAGTGGGCGTAGCCCAGCCCGCAGCTTAACATATGTCTGCCAGAGAGGCGCCCTGCGCCAGTGCCCACGAGGAGGCTACACCCTGAGTGGAGTGAGCTCTCACTGCCATCGATACGCGGTCTTAATGGTGTCTACGATCCAGTGCGCCAGTCTCTCTCTGGAGACAGCCTTCCCCTTCTGCTGACCTCTGCAACAGACAAATAGCTGCTCAGTGTTCCTAAAACTCTGGGTGCGGTCCACGTAGAGGCGCAAGGCGCGTACGGGATACAACACGGAAGAGGCTGGGTCTTCCTCCCCAGTGGGGAGCGCCTGCAGGTTCACCACCTGATCCCTGAAGGGATTGGTGGGAACCTTGGGCACGTAGCCGGGCCGGGGTCTCAGGAAAATGTGAGAATCAGCCAGCCCAAACTCGAGGCACTCACTGGACGCAGAGAATGCGTGTAGGTCCCCGACCCTCTTGATGGATGCGAGCGCTACAAGGAGAGCCGTCTTCGTTGTTAGGTGAAAAAGACTAGCTCTATCCAAGGGCTCGAAAGGGGGACTGCTGAGGCCCTGTAGGACCACAGTCAAGTCCTTAGAGGGTACAGAGGGCGGTCTGGGCGGATTCACCCGCAGCGTGCCCCTCAGGAACCTAGTGATCAGGCCATGTCGTCCTAGGGATCTCCCGTCCACTAAGTCGTGATGAGTGGCAATGGAAGCTACATACACTTTTAAAGTAGATGGGGCGAGCTGGTGCTCAAGCCCCTCTTGGAGGAAGGACAATACGACTCCAATCTCGCATCTTCGGGGATCCTCAATGCGTGAGGAGCACCAAGACGAGAAGCGGCGCCACTTCAAGGTGTATAAACACGAAGTGGCTGTGGCCCTAGCCTGAGCAATGGTATCTGCGACCGAAGGTAACAGCCCACTCAGGAGCTCCTCGTCCCGTCCAGGAGCCGGCTTTGCCTGGCGTGCACCATCGCGAGGAGAGTAAAAAAGCCACCCGCGACCGCAACGTCTTAATCGCCATCTGCTCGCAGTGCGAGCAAGACGGTCTCACAAGGGCGTCCTCAGCGTGCTGGAGACCCAAACACGTAAGGCAGACCTCGTGAGAATCTCCATCCTCAACAAGCCGGTTACACCCAAGAGTACAGAGGAAGAACAAAGGCTCCGAAGAACAAAAGGTAAGGAATGATTTCTTCTGTCCCCTTTTATACCCGTCATCACAGGCGGGGACTTGGATTAATTAATTTGCCAAATTAATTGGCCTTTTCAATTGGTTTAGAGAGAAGAGGGTTCTCAAGATCAACCCCATCAGTCACAACGTAGAGAGACCGACTGATAGGGAACTGGATATTATTTATGAAAGCATGCCAGTCTCACATGGGTGATCATCTGGCAGAGCTACTGCCTTATGTCATGGCAGAATGGCAGATTTCAGAAAAAGACCAGTTGTGTAATCGTTAAATGCTTATCTTCTGTGCTCCAACTAAAGTTTTGCTTGTGGCATTCCCTTTCAGCCGGTCTCTAAACATTGTGTTGAGACTGAATGGGGTTTGTGCTTGAGAAACTGTTACGTTTGAGCCAATTGAAAAGGGCAATTACTTTTGCAAATGAATTAATTCATGTCCTCGTGTAGCAGGTATAGATTGTTACACCAGATTATTAATTTTATTTGTTTAATTTTTTTTATTTTATTCGTTATTATCATTTGTGATTTGGGAATTTAATTTGGAAAGATTTAGAGCTCATATTAAAAGTAATAGTAACAGTATGCACGTCGGTTGACGTCAAACGTAGGTGAGAGAAGAGAATTGCGGTAAAATCTAGGATCGTCCTCTTGTTGGTGATGCTATTAATGGAGAGAGGTACGATCTCAAGAGCTCCAATCATTTATTGTTTTACCATGTGTCACAAGTGTTCAGTTTATGTTTAAACAATCAAATATGAGAAAGTATTGAGTTAATTCGAGTAATCATTGTTCACTTTGTAACAATTTTAAAAATTATTCCTATTATTGTTTATACTACTATATTATTATACCGTATATGATATAACAATATTATATATAACAATATTATATATAACAATATTATATATATATATATATATATATATATATATATATATATATATATAAAATTGCTCTTTTAGAAACCTGTGGCATCTGAGAGCGAGCTGTTTTGCTCGTAAGTATTGAACCTTCCGCTGCAAAGGCTTGGGATGTTCCACATCCAGATATGGTTGCCATGCATTACCGGGCAGCCACGAGCATTGGGCTTCAGTACATGCCTTTGCCTGCAACACAGGTTTCACGGCTGGATTATGGTATTTCATTGACGCGTGGAGCGAAACAGCCCTGTACAGCTCCCATTCTTCCCAGAAGTGCACATGGAGCTTTTCAAGACATGGAAGGCGCACCAGCGGCCCACCTCCATAATGGCAGCTACCTGGCTCTAACTTCTCTCTATGAAGGTGCAGCACAGGGCTTTGTGGACCTTCCTTCAGCAGAGCTCGCAGTTGCGTTACATCTGTTTTTGCAATTTGTCACTTCCAGGTGGAATCAGCCTAAGCTCCTCACCAAAGTTCTGGGTTGGCGCTGCGGGTGACCAAAGTTGCACACAAATTAGGTCCAGGAGCGCCACCTCTGGTTAATCCTTGGGCAGATGAATGACATCATGAGAGCTTCCTTTCTAGACACACCAGGTGGGCTGTTTGGAGATACCATGCAGGATTTTGCCCACCAGTTCTCTACAGTAAAACAGCAGAGGGAGGCAAGGGACAGCCCGCCCCAACCTCCCTCTGCTCCCAAACAGCCCCACTCCCAAATATCCCTGCCTCTCCTCGGCCATGGCCGAAAAAAGAGCCAGCTCTGCCCAGTGCAGAACATTTCCCACCTCGGCATGTACTGGTCACTTTATCTGCTCGACTCTCAGAAGAGTGTAAATTTTCATTGCTGGCGTTTCTGGCTCAGGCCTCACCCACAGTGGTCCCTCTGAGAACACTCCAGAGGCTCCTTGGGGCTAGTGGCAGTACAGATTGCCCTGTTGCTGTCCTGCTAATTACCATAAACTGGACCACCACCAGTTACAAGGCGGACATGTGAATCCAGATATTTCCGTACTTGCTCTAGTGCAAGACATCTGGTTTCTTTTAAAGACTCTCTCTATGTCTCACTTTATCTTGAAAATTGGGATTTGTACTAGCACAAACACACAAAAGTGAGGTTTAGAGTAATAAAACATACTCCAGTCAGTGTATTGAATTCTGTCCTAAAGTAAAAGGTCTGCTTCAGTTGGCCTGCTTTAATGGTCCTCACTGAGGAATTCACACTTTTAATGTCAATCAATCAATCAATCTTTTATTTGTCACAGACACTGTTACATGCCGTGAAATGGCACCCCTCGGACCATAAACACATATCACATTCAAGGGAAGACAGATCCGAGAGGTAGTACAGAGAAAAAGGAACAACATGATACACAAGGAAAGTTGGCTCAAAAAAAGAACCCCTCTCAGACTGTCCTAAAGTAGGGCAGTGTGAGACCCGGGAGACAAAAAAGCCCTTGCATTAAGCACATAAACTGGACATGACATTGCAATGGGGAGGGGGACAGGGAATTGAGGTGTCCAATGTGGGCAACAGCCATCTGCCCCTGCAGCTATGGAGTACAGCGCTGGATCCAGACCTATCTGCCCACACCAGAGGAGATAAGCATACGAAGGCGTGGGATGGGGGTAGAGGTAAAGTCCTTGGAATGGGTACAGGAAATCAGAGAGTCTCATTATCTTGTTCTCGTGGGGGTTGCTTATCTTCAGCACAGGCCTTGGCCAAGGCTGTCTGAAAGGGTTATCGCCGAAAATAAATTCTTCTTCTTAAAATTTGAGACGATATCTGCTAGTTTTCGCAGTTATCTAATGTCCATCACTGGTCGCCATTTCAGCCAAATTTCTTTGCAAAGTTGCTAGTTTCTCCAAGATGTTTTCCATGATACACCCACTGAGAAACCTGATGAAAGTGCTCTAGTTATTGGTGATTCTATTGTACGGAATGTGAATATAGAGACACCAGCCACCATAGTCAAATGCTTACCAGGAGCCAGAGCGCCTGACATCCTATTAAATCTAAAAGTGCTGGCTAATGATAAACGTAAATACAGTAAGATTATTATTCATGCTCGCACTAATGATGTTCCACTGCACCAGTCAGAGATCACTAAAAATAACTTTAAAGAGGTGTTTGAACTTGCAAGCATGATGTCAGACACTGTAATATGTTCTGGTCCTCACCCTGCTTACCGTGGTGATGAGATTCATAGCAGATTGTCATCACTCAATGGCTGGATGTCTAAGTGGTGCCCACAGAATAATATTGGTTATATTGATAACTGGACAAGTTTTTGGGGCAGACCTGACCTGTTGAAACGAGATGGTCTCCATCCCTCCTGGGGTGGATCCGCTCTTCTGTCTAGAAATATGGAACATAGTCTTAGTTTATCCTTGACTAACTGGAGCCCAGGTCGTGCAGCAGACAAACTGGCTTAACCCACTGTCTGCTGGCTGTCTCACATCACAGAGCTCAGTTAATTCTCAGCACATAGAAAATCTTTCTCCTAGATATCACTCCATCAAGACTGTGTCTGTTCCCCGAACTAGAAAATACAAAAAACCTACAATCGTGTTTAAAAATAAAAACCTAATTGAGGTTCAACAAATAAAAAACAGCTAGACTTCTGATAAACAAATGATAAAGCTTGGTTTATTGAATATCAGATCCCTTTCTAAGAAATCACTTTTTGTAAATAATATGATCACTGATCATAATTTAGATGTTCTTTGTTTGACAGAGACCTGGTTAAAAACTGATGATTACATTATTTTAAATGAGTCCACCACACAAGATTACTGTTATAAACATGAGCCGCGTCCAAAGGGTAAAGGGGGAGGGGTTGCTTCAATATATAACAATATTTTAAAAACTTCTCAGAGGGCAGGATTCAAGTATAACTCGTTTGAAGTAATGGTGCTTCATATAACACCACCCAGAAAATCAAATGTGAATGATAAATCCCTTTTGATGTTTGCACTGGCTACTGTATACAGGCCACCAGGGCACCATACAGACTTTATTAAAGAGTTTGGGGATTTTATATCTGAGTAAGTTCTGGCTAGAGACAAAGTTTTAACAGTTGGGGATTTTAATATCCATGTTGATAATGAAAATGATTCATTAGGATCAACCTTTATAGATATTCTGAACTCTATTGGGGTTAAACAACATGTTTCAGGACCCACCCACTGCCAAAATCATACCCTAGATTTAATATTGTCACATGGAATTGATCTTGATGATGTTGAAGTTTTGCAGCAAAGTGATGATATCTCAGATCACTATTTAGTGTTGTGCAAACTAAATATTGCGAGAGTTGTAAATCCAACCTCTTGATACAAATATTGTAGAACCATCACTTCTACCACAAAAAACGACTTTGTAAGTAATCTTCCTGATGTATCCGAATTCCATAGCATATCCAGCAAACCAGAACAACTCGATAATGTAATCAAAACGACAGACTCGCTCTTTTCAAGCATTTTAAATTCCATTACCCATTAAGCTTAAGGAAGGTCAAGGAAAAAAGTTTGACTCCTTGGTATAATGAGCATACTCGCAGTCTAAAGAGAGCAGCCCGAAAAATGGAACGCAGTTGGAGGAAAACAAAACTAAAAGTTATGCGAAACTAAAAGTTTCGCATTGCTTGGCGGGAAAGTAACCTATCCTTCAGAAAGACATTAAAAACTGCTAGATCCGATTACTTTTCTAATCTTTTAGAAGAAAACAAACATAACCCCAAGTATTTATTCAACACTGTGTCTAAACTAACGAAAAATATAGCCTCAACAAGTGTTGACATTTCCCAGCACCACAGCAGTAATGACTTTATGACCTACTTCACTTCTCAAATTGACACTAATCGAGATAAAATCGTAACCATTCAGCCGTCAGCTACGGTATTGCATAACATTTTTAAACCCCCAGCGGAACAGTTCCATTCGTTCTCTACTATACAAGAGGAAGAACTGTGTAAACTTGTAAAATCATCAAAAGCAACAACATGTATGTTAGACCCTATTCCATCTAAGCTACTAAAACAGGTGCTTCCAGAAGTCATAGATCCTCTTCTGACTATTATTAACTCTCTTTTGTCATTAAGATATGTCCCCAAATCTTTCAAACTGGCTATTATTAAGCCTCTCATTAAAAAACCACACCTTGACCCCAAAGACCTAGTATATTATAGACCAATCTCAAATCTCCCATTCCTGTCCCAGATACTAGAAAAGGTAGTATCCTCAGAATTATACTCATTTCTAGAGAAAACGATATCTGTGAGAAATTCCAGTCAGGTTTTAGACCACATCATAGCACTGAGACTGCTCTCCTTAGAGTTACAAATTACCTTCTCCTCTCGTCCGACCGTGGCTGTATTTCCTTATTAGTGTTACTGGATCTATAGCCTTTGATACTATAGACCACAACATTTTTCTCCATAGACTTGAACACGTTGTGGGCATAAATGGAAGTGCATTAGCTTGGTTTAAGTCATACTTAACTGACCGCTATCAACTCGTAACATTAAATGAAGAGCTATCATATCGATCACAAGTTCAGTATGGAGTACCTCAAGGCTTAGTTCTTTGCCCGCTACTCTTCACGCTTTATATGTAACCTTTTGGAGCTATCATCAGGCAGCATGGTTTCAGCTTCCACTGTTATGCTGATGATAATCAGCTCTATATTTCCTCACTACCCGGTGAGACACACAAATTTGAAAAACTTATGGAACGCATAGTCGATATAAAAAACTGGATGACGGGTAATTTTCTGCTGCTTAACTCTGGAAAAACAGAGGTGTTAATTATAGGACCTAAAAACTCTGCCTGCAACAACCTAGAAAAATGTTTAAAATTTGATGGCTGCCCTGTAAGCTCTTCGTCTTCGGTTAGGAACTTGGGTGTGCTATTTAATAAAAATCTCTCCTAAGAAAGCCACGTATCTAGCATTTGTAAAAGTGAATTTTTTCACCTCAAAAATATATCTAAATTATGGTCCATGCTCTCAATATCAAATGCAGAAATGTTAATCCATGCATTTATGACCTCAAGGTTGGATTACTGCAATGCTTTATTAGGTGGTTGTTCTGCACGCTTAGTAAACAAATTGCAGTAAGTCCAAAATGCTGCAGCAAGAGTTCTTACAAGAACCAGGAAGTACGACCACATTACTCCGGTCCTGTCAACATTGCACTGGCTCCCTATCAAACATCGTATAGATTTTAAAATCTTGCTCATTACTTACAAAGCCTTGAATGGATTAGCACCTCAATATTTGAAAGAGCTCCTGTTACATTATAATCCTATTCGTTCGCTACGTTCTCAAAACTCAGGAAATTTGATAATACCTCGAATTTTAAAATCAACTGCCGGCGGCAGATCCTTTTCCTACTTGGCGCCTAAACTATGGAAAAACCTAACAGTGTTCGGGAGGCAGATATACCCATGCAGTTTAAATCTAGATTAAAAACCCATCTCTTTAACCTGGCTTACACATAAATACTAACATGCTTCTAATATTCAAATCCGCTAAAGGATTCTTAGACTGCACTTTTTAAGAAATCCGGAACCGAGAACACTCTCCACACTACACCATATATCTGCTATAACTTAAGTAGAATGGCATCTACGCTATTATTGGTCTGTTTCTCCTTCCGAGCTCTTCGGAGCCACCAGATCCAGCCCGTATCCAGATCAGATGGCATTGCAGTCAACAGGATCCAGTGCGTGTCCAGACCAGATTTTGGAGAAAGGACCCCTAGGGCCTGGAAGGACAGTGGAGACCAGGACGAACAGAACACCAGATGCAGATCCCTCGCAAGACCGTGCCTCAGATGACCATCAGGATGTGACCACAGGAGACAGATTATTCTTCTCTGGACCAGATGGTGGGTCCGGAACTAGAAAATCCCTCTACAGCCCTCGAACAAAGCGAAGTCGAGTACAAGAACACCACGGATACCAATCCCCTGCGAAGACCTCGTCTTTGACAATCATCAGGATACGACCACAGCACACAGATGTGTCTTCTTCATTCTGCTGCAGCCTGGAATTGAACTGAGGGATTCGTCTGGTCAGAGGAGAACTGGCCCCTCAACTGAGCCTGGTTTCTCCCAAGATTTTTTTCTCCATTTCTGTCACCGTTGGAGTTATGGTTTCCTTGCCACTGTCGCCTCTGGCTTGCTTAATTGGGGTCCCCTCATTTACAACGATATCGTTGATTTGATTGAATTTGAACGCACAGACATTTTTTAAAGTGAACAAAGACATCAACGAATTGAATATGAATGCACAGACACCATTAAACTGAACAGAGATAACATCCCCGAATTCAATAATGTATTAACTTTTAACATCAAGCATTATGACACACTGTTTACTAATTATTGTTGTTAAGCTGCTTTGATACAACGTATTTTTTCTAAGGCGCCATATAAATAAAGGTGCAATTGACATTGACGAAAATCCCGGCACAGAGTGCAGGAGCCTTGTAGTTTCCCGAGGTCCCCAGCACAAGTGCATCCCGACCTTATGGCATGGCTGGAAGTGGACGGGTGCTGACTGAGGCTCTTCTGCAGACAAAGAGAGACCCCAATAATGCAATTACTGTAATCGCAGATGAGCTTAAGCAAATAAGGGTTGTGCTGGGTGACATTGCATCTACATTTAACAATCTTGTTAAAAAAATAACCTTTGCACTGTTGTTCTTCACAAATGGCGCAATACTTCCTGACGAAGCCTTGCTCCCTGATGATGTCCTTCTTGTCAGGCTCTTAATGCTGGTGTTGTGGTAGGTTGGGAGGCACAGGGATACCATTGATACAACTGAATACTCTTTCCCTCCGAAGTCTGCCATTGACATAATCTGCCAGCAGTACCAGTGCATCCATCATACAATATGCATTTAAGTGTTACTGCAGTAGGCTACTTATGTTTTCAGCGATCATATTTAATGAATTTGCACCCCAATGACTACGACTTCTAGAGAAAAATCATAAAAATCAAAATTGGTTTCAAATTAAGTGGTTTACACTGTGAAATGTTCAGCGGTTTTTCCCTTGTAAAACTTATAGTATGTGACTGAAATAAACAGGACAATCTAACAAAAACAGCAAAAAGACTGGAGAGCTCAACACAGAGGCAGCCATTTGCGGTGCCATCTTAGGCAGAGGATGTATTTAAATAAAGTTTAAATGATAAGTCTAAAAGCATATGGAAAATGAATGGTATCAATTCATACAGGGCTATGCCTGTATAAACAGAGATGAGTACTTGGTGTCAACCGATACCTGAGCCCAAGCAACAGTATCAGGAGATACAAAACAACTCTCAAATCTACTCTAAAAAAAAATATATGTATAAATCAACCTACTTTTCAAAAGAAAAAGAAAATGTTTTTTTTAAAAAGGAAAGAACAGCAAGTATTTGAAAATTGAAAGTCTAAATCCCCCCAAAAAAATAATGGTTAACTGCAAAAAAACACTAACACTCACAATGCTGATCCCAAAGAGAATTTTCAAAACATCATAAAAGGCAGAACCTTTCCCTGTTTTGCCACAAAGGCTCTGCCTTCATATTGGAATGGCAAAGTGGACAGTGTCAATTTTGCTTCTGCTGTTATGTGATGCTTGTGCTCAAGCCGTACCTCAAGTCTGTAGCCTGCTAAGCGAGCCAGCATACCCAATACTTTCTGCTGAAAGAGACATCAACATTGGGGCAAGTTTCTCACTACATTCAGCTTCTGTCTCAAAGATACATTCTTTTACTTCCAAACCGGAACAGATGAAATGCATCAGGTCTGTATGAAAAACACTTTCTCACACTAACAGTTATAAGATTAGTAAATTGTTAAGTACATCATTTATAACATGTATTGTAAACATTTAAAAATATTTTTCTTCACAGCATAAACTTGCGTGAATTTAAATTTGCGCAAACGTTTATTTTCGCCATCGAGGAGATCAACAACAGCACACAACTGTTGCCTGGTATCACTCTGGGCTATAAAATATACGATGCATGTGGTTCTGTGTCTCATACTGTCCTGTCAGGCATGGCTTTAATGAATGGCTATCAAGAAACTTTGCATGATGACACCTGTTTAAAACCACCATTTGTTCATGCTATTGTTGGAATATCCAGCTCTACTAGCAGCATTGCCATGGCCAATTTTGTTGGCCTGTTCAACATACCGATCGTAAGAATTTTTTGTAAATAATTTCAGTGATTTTTTTAAACACATAGACATATCTAAATGTAAATATAAAAAAAGCTTTGTGTTACATATGAGCGAGGTGTTCTGCATAATAATACTAATATGTATATATATATATATATAAATATATATATATATATATATATGAAGAGAGAGAGGAGAGAGATAGAGAGAGAGAGAAAGAGAGAGAGAGAGAGAGAGAGAGAGAGAGAGAGAGAGAATTTTATTTGTCATTTATATTCTTGTTTGCTTCTTCATTGTAGGTCAGTCATTTTGCCACATGTGCATGCCTGAGTGACAGAAAAAGATTCCCGTCTTTCTTCAGAACAATACCCAGTGATTATTACCAAAGCAAAGCGCTGGCTCAACTTGTCAAATACTTCGGCTGGACTTGGGTTGGAGCAGTAAGGAGTCGCAATGAATATGGAGACAATGGCATTGCAGCATTTGAAAAGATTGCACAACAAGAGGGAATTTGTATTGAATACTCAGAGGCAATCCTTAGAACTGATTCACAAGATCAGATTTTAAGGACACTGGAAGTGATTAAAAAAGGTACAGCCAGGGTGGTGGTGGCATTCATCTCATCCACAGATTTCCTCCCCCTTCTTAAATTAATGGCACAACAGAACATCACAGGGCTGCAGTGGGTCGGCAGTGAATCTTGGATTACTTCTCAAATTTTTTCAGAAAATAAAGCATTTAGTTTCCTCACAGGAGCTGTGGGCTTTGCCGTAGCAAACACGAAACTTGATGGCCTAAAAGATTTTCTTGTGACTGTGCATCCTGATCAAGAACCAAATAATGAACTTTTGAAAGAGTTCTGGGAAACTGTTTTTCAATGCTCTTTCAGAAACACGGGCAGTGGCACACGTGTCTGTACTGGCTCAGAACACTTAACAGAACTGGAAAATGAATATACTGCTGTATCAGAGCTGCGTATAGCAAATAAAGTGTACACAGCAGTGTATGCAATCGCACATGCACTTCATAATTTAATAAATGATGTTAAATCTACCACCAACATCAGCAACAGAGATCTGCTGACACCACAGAAGGTGATTAAGAGGAAAAACTATTTAATATGAAAAATCAAACTGAATCTAATTATTCTTGTGTTTATTCTCAGGTGTTGGAGTATATAAAACATGTAAATTTCACTGTCAAAACGGGTGAGAAAATATTTTTTGATGCAAGTGGTGATCCAGTAGCAAAATATGATCTAGTGAACTGGCAGCCGACTGAAGATGGACATGTGCAGTTTAAACTTGTTGGTGTGTATGACAGCTCACTGCCTTCGGAGAAAGTCCTTCAAGTGGATCAAGAAAACATGGTTTGGGCTGAAAACAGTAGACAGGTGAATTAACACTGCAGTATACAACTATACAGCTTGAGGCCGGAAAACGTGAACAGAGGGGCAATCTTCAATTACAATAAACCCAAAATAGATTATGGTTTGTATGTACCTTTACCAGGTGCCTGTGTCTGTGTGCAGTGAGAGTTGTCCTCCGGGCACTAGGAAGGCCGCACAGAAAGGAAGACCTGTCTGCTGTTACGACTGTATTCCATGTGCAGATGGAGAAATCAGTAACGGCACAGGTAAATACAAGTAAAACTTACCAAAATCCAGAGACATCATTATGTGCTTTTTCATTGAAATAATAATTATTCTATTCCTTCCTTACAGATTCTAGTGACTGCTTCCCTTGTGATTTGGAGTATTGGTCGAATGAAAACAAAGACAGATGTGTATTAAAAGTGACAGAATTCCTTTCCTTTACAGAAATCATGGGGATTGTGCTAACTTTTTGCTCTTTAATGGGAGCGTTATTTACAACTATGATATATTTTGTGTTTTATTTGCATAAAGAAACTCCCATAGTAAAAGCCAACAACTCAGAGCTGAGCTTCCTGTTGCTCTTCTCATTGACTCTGTGTTTTCTCTGTTCACTTACTTTCATTGGTCGCCCCACTGAGTGGTCCTGTATGTTACGTCACACAGCGTTTGGGATCACTTTTGTCCTCTGTATCTCTTGTGTTCTGGGTAAAACATTAGTTGTGCTAATGGCCTTCAGGGCCACACTTCCAGGAAGTAATGTCATGAAATGGTTTGGGCCTGTACAACAGAGACTCAGTGTTGTTTCTCTAACTTTAATACAGGTCTTAATTTGTGTTCTTTGGTTAACAATATCTCCTCCTTTTCCACATAAAAACATGAACTATTACAGAGAAAAGATCATTCTAGAATGTCATGTGGGTTCTGCATTTGGTTTCTGGGCTGTTCTTGGTTATATTGGTCTGTTATCAATTTTGTGTTTTGTTTTAGCTTTTATGGCTCGGAAGCTGCCTGATAACTTTAATGAAGCTAAATTCATCACATTCAGTATGCTCATATTCTGTGCTGTATGGATCACATTTATTCCAGCTTATGTCAGTTCTCCTGGAAAATTTACTGTTGCCATGGAGATTTTTGCTATTTTAGCTTCAAGTTTTGGTTTGCTTTTTTGTATATACGTCCCAAAATGCTACATAATTTTATTTAAACCAGAGCAAAATACAAAGAAACATATGATGGGGAAACCTTAAAGTGTCCGTAAGATTCTTAACCTCAGTTTACCTTTCCTTTGCTTGTGTTTTTGTTACTGTAAACTATCTGTGAAGTTACAAATCCCAAAGTTAAGGATTAAGCAAGTTATCTTCTTGAACTGAAATCATCCACTTACTTACTTACTTTTTTGTAAACACAGACGTGAAGTGTTATGAGAGTGACGTTAGAGAAGTAACTGGACTCAAATGATGTCTTCTCTTCACTGGTGGTAATAAAGTAACTGAAAGCTGAGTTGATAGACAACAGTAGACTAGAACGCATGAGTTATCAGATTAGCCTGGGACACTGGTCTTTAGGATCTAAATCTTTAGGATCTTTTAGGTCTAAATGTGAGTGTTTTACAGACTTGAGTAAAGCGATCAAACAAGATACAGCAAGATTTACAATAAAACGAATAATGCATTTATGTATATGAAGACGCAAAGAATAAAATTATTAGTATGTTTATCACTATCTTTGGGGCACTTTAATTATAAATGTAAAAACAGAAATCAGTGATTTAAACTGAAGTACATTTTTTATCCGATTTACATAAACAGAAAAATAAACAAATGTTAAAAGTTAGTTTTGTCTCCTATTAAACCTAATTATATGCTCTTAAAATAAAAAGATGAATTAAACTGATACAATTATGTATTTATTTAAAAAAGCTATTAATCTGAAGGCTGTTTCACAGATTCTTTTTTACATTGTTGCCATGTATACTTGTAAAAAAATGCTTTTGCGCTTATTATTTGTTCCTTAGCTTATTTAGCACTGCTAGAGTAGAGTATATTTAAAATATATGACATTTTTGGTCTCACCAAAACTGCAAGATTTCGCCTTTTTAGTTTTATTTTAGGCCCGAGAAAAGCTGTGTCTGTCAAAATGTGAGTTTAACTGCATTATATTGTTTATTCAACAAAATCTTGAGCTTAGGGCTGGACGATATGGCAAAAATTTATATCACGATATACTTCTTAATTTCGGTCAATATGATATAATTCCGATATCGATAATATTAAAAGGCCTCTGGAAAAAACTGCAGAGGAAACAAACAATGGATTTCTGTACCTACAAATGTCTGCAAACTGAATTTGCAAAGTCTATAATATCTCCAGGCTCTTCCTATTCAAATTATATATATTTTTTATAAAAACAGTACAAAAAATAAGGTTCATATTTCACTTGTTTTTAGCCTTTACAAACAAGGAATTTTAAATAAACCATCAAATAAATAAAACTCTCAGACTCAGCTTAATGAAAATAATATATGTTCATTTAAATTAGAATTGGCTGATTATTCTTATACATTAAAACAAACTGATTCAGCCAGGATAAAGAAACCCTCCCTTGTTACCTTCAGGCGCAACCTACGCACGCTCTCTCTTCTCACCCTATCCTCCCCATCCTCCCCATCTTGTTTCCTCTATGCTCCCTCCTCCTGACCAGTTTGCTCTACTTAACACTGACAATGCCACTCACTCTCTATGCTCAACACTGACATCCTGCTTGGACAATTTATGCTTTCACCCCGACCAGCCCATGCCAACCATTCAACACCTTGGCTCTCTGATGTCCTCCGGGAACACAGATCCAAGCTCAGGGCAGCTGAGAGAAAATGGCGCATATCTAATGACCCTGCAGAGCTCTCTCTCTATCAAACTCTTCTCTCTTCTTTCTCTGCGGATGTCTTGGTCGCCAAGACTCAGTTCTACCAGGCGAAAGTAAACAGCTCAACTGACTCTCGCACTCTCTTCAAGACCTTCTCTGCTCTACTCTGTCCACCCACCCCTCCTACCTCATCGGACCTAACAGCTGATGACTTTGCATCCTTCTTTGGGAAGAAGACCACCGCTATCAGCAGTCAGTTCTCCGCTCCACCACCTCTGGATCATACTCCGGCTCCTCTTACCAACTCTCTCCGCTCTTTCTCTCCGTTGACTGAAAATGACGCTGCGAGAATCATCGTCTTGAACCACCCGACTACCTGCTCGCTGGACTCCACCCCCACCCATCTCCTGCAAGACATCTCTCCATCGGTCATCCCTGCAACTACCCACATCATTAGCTCATCGCTCATCTTTGGCACATTCAAAGAAGCCCGGATCACCCCGCTGTTGAAGAAACCCTCGCTGAATTCTGCACTTCTAGAGAACTACAGACCAGTTTCTCTCCTGCCCTTCATCGGAAACATCCTGGAACGTGCCGTCTTCGACCAACTCTCGGCCTACCTTACTCTACACAACCTCTGGGACAGAAACCAGTCAGGCTTCAAGAAAGGACACTCAACAGAGACAGCTCTGCTCTCAGTTGTTGAAGATCTACGACTGGCAAGGGCGGTCTCTATGTCAGCCGTTCTCATCCTGCTGGACTTATCCGCTGCTTTTGACACCGTTAACCACAGCATTCTCCTTTCGAGTATCAAGGAAATGGGCGTCTCGGACATGGGTCTCCATTGGTTCGTATCCTACATTTTGGGTAGATCCTTCAAGATTTCGTGGGGAGGTCAAGTCTCAGAACCGCAACATCTTGACACCGGTGTACCTCAGGGCTCAGTTCTTGGACCGTTGCTCTTCTCAATCTACATGACATCACTGGGATCAGTCATTCGTAAGCATGGCTTCTCCTTCCACTGATCCGGAAGATCAGATGATTTCGACCTGAGTCTCAGCATGTCTGAGCGACATCTCGCTCTGGATGGATCCCTGCCGACCCGGAGACTCGTCACAACCTCTCTATCCAACTAGGAGCATCAACCATTGTGCCCTCCAGGTCTGCGAGAAACTTGGGAGTGATCATCGATGATCAGCTCAAATTCACAGATCATGTTGCCGCGACGGCCAGATCCTGCAGATTCATGCTTTACAACATCAGGAAATTCAGACCGTTTCTCTCAGAACATTCCACACAAATCCTGGTTCAGGCTCTGGTCCTGTCCAGGCTGGACTACTGCAAGGCGCTGCTTGCTGAACTCCCGATGTGCACAATTAAACCTCTGCAGATGATACAGAATGCGGTGGCAAGAGTGGTGTTCAAGGAACCAAAAAGGACCCATGTAACACCTCTCTTCATTAAACTACATTGGCTTCCTGTAGCAGCTCGCATTGAATTTAAATGTCTTCTCATTGCCTAAAAGACCACCACCGGTTCTGCACCCAGTTACCTTAACTCACTAATTCAAAGGTATAGGCCCTCAAGATCTCTGCGCTCCATAAATGAGCTGCGACTTGTGGTGCCATCTCAAAAGGGTAAGAAATCTCTCTCTCATACATTCTCTGCATCAGTTCCTCAATGGTGGAACGATCTGCCTCTGGCTTCACGCTTGGCAGACTCGGTCTCTATCTTTAAAAATCACCTGTAAACTCATCAATCTTAAAAAAATAAAAGTAAAAAAATAACCGCATGCCGTAGGGCAACGGGCGACCCATGAGCAGGCCGGTGGCTCCCCCAGTCTGTGATCAACCCATGCCAATGGATGAACCCGAACCTTAACC
Organism: Triplophysa yarkandensis; assembly: GCA_033220385.1. Lineage (NCBI taxonomy): Eukaryota > Metazoa > Chordata > Actinopteri > Cypriniformes > Nemacheilidae > Triplophysa > Triplophysa yarkandensis. The sequence continues at coordinate 17,734,322 of CM065669.1, read as the reverse complement.
CAAGGACAGGCTGGCTGCACATGAAGAGGCACCAGAAGTCCAGGTACGAGTTAATGGCAAGAGCCATCGCGCCCTGCTAGATTCAGAAAGTGCAGGCACCTTGGTACATTTCAGCGTGATTCCCCACCCACTGAGGACCAAGACTTTCCTTCCCATAACGTGTGTGCATGAGGACAACAGACGCTTTTGTGAGGCATGTCCTACCTGACAGAGGAAGTTGCCCCGGAAACATCCCACTGCATTTTAGTGATCGTCGTCTACGCAATGAGGTATCTGGAAGCCATACCCCTCGGCACGGCCAACGCTAAGACCATCACAAAAGAGCTGATCCTGCTGTTCAGCCGAGTGGGTATCCTGTCTGAGATTCTGACTGACCACCGCTCATGTTCTGACTGATGGCAGACCTTCACAGGTTAAGTGGCTCCGAACCAGCATTTACCATCCGCAGACAGATGGGTAGTGAAGCACTGTCACCAGACACAAAAGCAGATGCTGAGGCGAGTGGCAGCCGAGGATAGGAGAGATTGCGACCAGATGCTCCCTTATGTGCTGGATGTAGCCCGGGAGGCCAAGGGAGCACCCACCGGCCCCTCTCCGCACTGTGGTCAAGCACGTGAGGGAGATGAGGGAACAAATGAAGCGAGTGATGCCATTAGAGAGGGAACATCTCACCCGAGCCCAACAGGCTCAGCAGAGACGATACAACAGGCCAGCTCAGCCCTGGGAATTCCAGCCCGGTGACAAGGTGATTGTTCTCGTCCCCAACGCAGCTTGCAAGTTCCTGGTCACGTGGCAAGGCCCCTAGACCGTGATAGAGACCGGTGAATTATCTTGTGAGACAGCCTGGAAGAAGACGGACGGAACAAATATATCTCATTTACCTGCTGAAAAAATCTGAGCCATTTGCGGAGAGCGCTCACGGAACTGCGCCAGGCTGGCCTCTCCGCCAGAAGTGTCACCTAGCCCAGTCGGAGGCGAAGTACCTGGGGGTATCAGATCGGTCGAGGGCTCCTCACACCCTAGCCCTAGAAGGTGGAAGCAGTCCAGGTCGCACCCTAACCAACGACCAAGACCCAGGTATGAGCCATTTTGGGGTTGGCGGGTACGATCAATGCTTCATCCCTAAAGTTTCCTCTACAGCCACCCCCCCTGACAGACCTGACCAGGAAAGGGCACCCAGAGAAGATCGAATGGAGTCAGGAGGCCGAAGAGGCGTTTCGGCAGGTGAAGAAAGCCATGACATATGAGCCAGTCCTGAGAGCCCTGGACTTCAACTGCCCTTTACTGTGCAAACCGATGCTTCCGACACAGGACTAGGGGCAGTCCTGTCCCAGGAGAAGGATGGAGAAGAACACCCCATAATCTACATCAGCCGAACATTGATTAAGGTGGAACGGAACTATGCAGCAGTAAAGAAAGAGGCCTTAGCTGTCAAATGGGAAGTCCTGGAGCTGCGCCACTAACTCCATTGCAGAAGGTTCACGCTGGTCAATATCAATGTCACCTTTATTTATATAGTGCTTTAGACAAAATACATTGCATCAAAGCAGCTTAACAACAATAATTAGTAAACAGTGTGTAATAATGCTTAATGTTAAAAGTTAATACATTATTGAATTCAGGGATGTTATCTCTGTTCAGTTTAATGGTGTCTGTGCATTCATATTCAATTCGTTGGTGTCTTTGTTTACTTTAAAAAATGTCTGTGCGTTCAAATTCAATCATTGGTCACCGATCACACCCCCTTCAATGGATGGCCAGGGTCAAGGAAACCAACACCAGGGTGACTGGATCGTTCCTTTCACTCCATGACTTCCACTTCAATGTGCGACACCGCTCTGGGGCCTCCAAGACCAACACGGACGATTTATCCAGGATCTGGTCAGCTTTCGCAGGCCAGTCAGGGGTCACTTCCCACCCTCCATCAATCTCCACACTACTGCAGAGAGCAGCTCCTAGCCCGGTCGGCCCACCACAGAGGAAACCGCACCGCACACACAGTACCAAACCAACCCGGAAGGAGCACGGATCATTCACCATTCCACACCATTGTTTCACTTACTGGGCACATTGTTGAATAAATCCATCTTCAGGGGCTCCTTTGCACTTAATCCATGTTGTGTACTTCTTCACCTGGCAATAGTACATTTATACACTTACATTTATTCATTTTGCAGATGCTCTCATTCAAAGCAATTAACAGTATTATGCAGTAGTCAATTTTCAATGACTACTCAAGGACACTTCAGTCATTGTCTGCTGGCCCTGGGCTTCACACCCGCAACCTTCTGCTTCCAATTTATACCATTGAAACCATTGTATTGAATACTCAGTCTCAATGCACACAAATAATACATTTCAAAAGCAACCACCGGTGTGGATTCACAGATTTTATTCCACTTCTGAAATCAGTTAAATCAGAATATCACTGGTCCGCACTGTTTCAGAAGTAATTGTTAAATCTCTATCTCTATGATTTTACCCCAGCAAAAATATAGTTTCCTCACATGAGCTGTAGCCAATTCCCAAATTGATGGCCAGCGAGAATTACTTGTGACTGTGTATCCCTATCAAAAACCAAAATATGAACTTTTGAAGGAATTCTAGGAAACGTTTTTCAAAAAAGGTTTTTCAATGCTCTTTCGGAAACACAGGCAATGGCAAACGTGTCTGTACTGACTCAGATAACTAAACAGAACTGCAAAATGAATATACTGATGTATCAGAGCAGCCTATGGTAAATAAAGTGAACACGGCAGTTTATGCAATCAGACATGCACATCATAATTTAATAAATGATCTTAAATCTAAAACAAACTTCAGCAACGGAGATCTGCTCACACCGCAGAAGGTGTTCATAACAATCGACTGCTTTGAAGTTTTTGCATTAAAAAGGCAATCTATCTGAGCACAAAAGAATTCATTGTATGGTCCAGTTTGGGGCCTATGTGGTTTTAAATTCATGATTGCGCTGACCATTTCACTTATGACATAATAATTATACAAGAGAGATCCGTTGGTAATACTTCTGCACAGTTCTGTGAGGACAACATGTAACGACCCAAGGGGATAAACAATCAGAGCAGAGTAACAACAAAATAACACTAATCCAATTATCTGCTTCCTCTCAGATGTTGGAGTTTATAAGAGATTTTAGTTTTTCTGTGTAAACCGGTTTAGAAAATCTTTGTTTATGTGAGTGGCAAAAGAACTTGCAGACGGCTGAAGATGGACGTGAGAATTTCAACCAGTGTCTTGTGCAGTGAGAGTTGTGCTCCAGGCACAAAGAAGGCCATACAGAATGGAAGAGCTGTCTGCTGTTATGACTGTATTCCATATGCAGATGGAAAAATCAGTAACAGCACAGGCAAATACTTATGAAATTCATCAAATTATGTTTGACCTTATTCTGTGCTGAATGGATCACATTTATTCCAGCTAACAGTAGTTCTCCTGGAAAACTTACTGTAGCCATGGAGATTTTTCTACTTATGCTTAAATTTTTTGTCTGCCATACGTTACATAATTTTGTGGTTCTGCTCAACAAAAGAAAGCAGAGCAATAATCAAACTTGCTTTTAACTGGTCCTTATGACCAAAACAAAGAATTAAAGGGATAGTTCACCCAAAAATGAAAATTATTTTATAATTTACACACTCTAGTCTCGCTAGCGACCTTTATAAATTTAGTTGAAAGAACAAAAATGTTTAAATGATAAATTACTACAATTGAAAAATGGTGACCAGGAACCCTTTGGTTCCCTTTCTGTTGGTCTCTTTACATTGTATTGAATCGACAGTAAGGGGTTGATCTGATCAACTCTGATCAACATGGCATGCCATTCCCCGCCCTATACATACAGGTATAAAGAGAAGATGGCATGCTCAATTATCACCTTTTGTTCTTCGGAACCTTGCTGTATGTCATCTACAAATCAACTTTCGAACAATTCTTACCAGTGAAGAGGACTGTTCCTCTTCGGCAACTTCCCTTGGGCATTTTGGCAGAAGCCAGAGATTTCACAAAAAGCAAAAATATCTGTATAGTGTATGGGCCAGTAATAGCACACCCTTGTACCCTGGGTTGTGCTCACGTGTTTAGGCCTCTCAAACCCTAAGGCGGGGTTCAAAGCTCTGGCCTCATCTGCTTCCTTTATTTGCCACGGCCCAGTTAGCAACCTCAAGGAGTGGCTTGGTGATTTTGGGGATCCTATAAACTTCAACCCGTCAGCATCACGCTTGCGAGCGTCCATGCCTAAACACGCTCGTCCAACCCACAGAATTCACGCAGTCTCTACGTGAGGAGGTCAAGTTATCACCGCAGCATCAGAGACCCAAACGATATCCTAGAGCTTCTGCTTCCGGCAGCTAAGTTTCAGGATGATGGCAGCCATGCTTTCCTGGGATGCTGAAATCCGGCCTTCACCCCAATGCTCGCGGTTGTATGCGTGACCTCTGGGATGTAAGCGTTGTGAAAAACCCTGCTCTTCCCCTTTCTTGGAGCTTTCTCGGCAGACAGGCTCTTTAGCTCTCATTTCCCTTGACGGGGCAGAAGTTCAGCTCATATGGGAACGGTCTGGACAGGCCCAGGTAGACCTGTTTGATCCTCTGGACAACTCAAACTGCCCGCTTTTGTACTCCCTCGGTACAGATGCTCTAGCTTGCCCAAAGACAAGCAGAAGTACACATTCCTTCCAGTGAGCTTCATTACACAGGTACTGTGCAAGGTCAGGGGAGAGGAGCATCAAGAGTTGCACCGTACTGTCCTAACCAAAATTGTTTCTCAGAGCTAATAACCCTTAAATCAAACTCCCCTCTGGCCGATTGCCCTGAGGAAGGACCTTCTATCTCAGGGGAGGGGCAGGGTATGGCGCCCAAGACCAGACCTCTGGAGCCTCCATGTCTGGATACTGGACGGAAAGAGGAGACCCCAAACGAATTGCCTACAGTGGTGGTCGGACACAATCGTTCAGGCCAGGGCTCCGGTCACTAGATACTTGTATGCCATCAAGTTGTGTCTCCTTTGTCCTGGTGTTCCTCACGTGGCAAGGATCCTGGGAGATGAATGGGAAGGAAATCACTCGGGCAGCAAGACTTCGTCACAAGGTATCGGGCATGGCGCAGCGGCTCTGGCTACAAAACTAGACATCTGAGATTTCCCTGATCCGTCAAACCCCTTTGATTAGGCTACTGCTCCATGCGTGGTGACTTCGCCATCAGGGTTGGTTCCGCATGATGTAATTCCTCACTCATGGTTCCTCTGCCAGGCGAATCTGTGACCTTCCTCTTATGTGGTGCTCCCCACAAGGGTAGCTAACACACTATTCTCCCATGAGTTCTTCTCTATTGGTGAGACCATGTGTTAATCTCCAAATCAACCTCCCTATGGTAGGATGTGGCCTTCATAGTGCATTCCCTCCTTGAGGGGCTGGTTGTCTTAGTGTCGTTCGCGGTCAAGCAGCTGTCTTGCTGGTAGAGATTACAAGCCACTGCCTGGGAGGCCCCTTTGTAAGAACTCTCCCCTTTCTTCAGAGCTCTGAAGACATCTTACCATACCCCATTGGATGGTTACAATTTCGAGAGAAGCAGTCACCTTTGACCATCCCAGGGCATGTCAGGGTAGCTCGCTGGAGATTGTGACGCTGCGCCGTGGTTTAACATAGGAAACCCTTAATGTTGGTTCGATACAACGTCCGGAGACCGACAGAAAGAGAACGTCTAGGTTACAGATTATGCCACGGTTCCGTGATGGCGTTGCTAGACGCTGTGTCTTGTGACATGGCCGATGCAGCGTTCCTCAGCACAAAAGGTGATGAATGATCATGCCTTTTTACCTTTCATACCATGTGCATATGGCAGAGAATGGCATGAAAATTGAATTCACCAATTTCATTGGCCTTTCAAATTCAGAGTCAATAGGTTCTCAAGATCAATCGATACTGTCAGCTCGACATTTATGCAAGGGATTTACAGTACTATGCAGTAGCCATTCATATCTGCAGAGTAAACAGGGTTAAGGTGTCTTGCTTAAAGCTACTTCAGTCATTGTCTGCTGGCTCTGGGATCCGTATCTGCAACCCTCCGCTAACAAGGCCACCTACATAATGAAGGATTTTATGTCAATTCTTTCATATGTAATCAATGTAATGTAAGACATTGAATTGTACCTGTGCCCCAGATGTAATTAACATATGTATACATGTAAGGATGTAACTTCAATGGCTGATCACATTATGGTTGCGCCCCTCCTGACATTAACTTATAACTTCAAAGGTGTGGTTCATTCAATTGATGGCCCCAATCATGTCTTTTGTAAGTTCTCCAGTAGAAGTCCCTGATGATGTTATCTATAGTCCTTTGGTACCAGGTATAAAGACTGATCGCACAGACAGTACCTTAGATTAAGATGGGTTAAGATGGGTTAAGTCCCAGAAGACTTGTATGCTACAAGAGCATCTTCAATAAATTATTTTCCCCTGAACATGGTCTAACTTTCTTCATTTATGTACTAGAAGCATTCTAGTATATTGGCGAGCAACCTAACGGTTGTTTAGCCAAATTCAGCAAAATCTAACAATAACCACCAGATTACGACTGACCCCAGACGTAACGTAGACGTTATAAGCATTCTTTATCAGAACAAAGACATTTACAGATTTGGAACAACTTAAGAGTAAATGATAACTGAACTTTAATTTTTGGGTAAAAAATAATGGTGATTATAGTAAAACCTTAAAGCAAATCATTTATCATTATCTCATTACAAAAGCAATTTAAATGATATTTGTGGTCATAAGATTGTTCATAAATAGATCAAAGCCATGATATTGTAATAATAAAAAATTTATGAACATGCAGTATCAAACATTATTTGTCATTAATCTCCGGTTGATCACCTTTAATGGCTTTAGAGACACAATAGTACTGTCCTTATCTTTGCCTCACTACACCGGTATAATGAGTATTAGGTTACTCATTGGCCAAAATGGAAACGCAAGTAAATATAAATAAAAATAATGGATTTGATTTTTGCTTTTTCCAATATTTATTAAAAATGGGAAGAGACAAAATGAATAAAAGGTTTTTAAACTATAGGGGGGCTTCTGTGCAAGACTATGTACTCATGCGTCACACCAACAATAAGATTCAAATGAAAATATATATCGAATATTAAAGTTTCTTAACATCAGACAAAGAACTTATATGTATACGTTTGTTTCCTTTGACCTAGAAACTATAACTGGCAATGCAGAAAAGTAATAAGCACTTCACCATTAACAGGTTTTACATTTGCACTAAAATATCATTGTGATCGTTTCCTGAGCATGCAGTCATTGGTGTGAAGTGCTTTCCTTATACTGTAGGTAAAAAGGTGACAGTGTGTCAAGTGATTAACGAGATCGAACGTTCTTGTATTGCTCCTGCATCCTGTAACTGTATGTAAACGTTTAGCAAATAAATGCCAGTGTGCAGAAGTCGTAACAATGTAATATATGAATGAATGCTCTGATATCCTGTTCCTCTGAAAAATACTAAGAGCACTTCTGGTGCCATCACATGAAATTATATGATATCTTACATGAATTTATGATAAAATGCATAAAATAAGGCCTTTGGTAAACAAACTGTGATATCAATTTCAATTTCAATTTCTAATCTATGTTGTAAATAAGCTTTTGCATACCCTCTTATTATATTTTAAAGCTTTATTGTGTCTAATAAACAGTGATTGTTTATTACATTAGCAGTCTTTGCGCATATAAATCTTACAAATATTGCAACATGGACACCCAGAACGTGCATGGGGATACATTCAATTACTTAAAAGAAAACTCAATTTTTAAATAGTTGAAAAAGTTGTCAGAGGTTTGCTGGTGTTGGCATTGAATTTGTGCGACCAAAGTGTTGTCTGTTTATGGTATCATTTTACAGTAAACTTTGAATACTGCTGAGTGTATTTAGGCTTCAAAAGTAAGAAATTGTGTGTTTATTTGTTAAGATAAGCTTATGGATCTTTTTTTTCAAGAAAAAAAAAGAAAAAAAGGATTTGCTTTTATTTTTTTTATTGCGAGTTTGTCTACAAAAATTGTTACCCAGTCAGAGATTTTGCCTTGTAATGTTTTATTTTTGGCCACTAGAGATCACCCTAGGACTCTTTACAAGTGCATTTTTAATCTGTGTTATTGGTTTCACCTGTTTCTTGTTTCGTGCTGTGTTTTTCAGCTGGTCCGTTTCTTTGCATGCTCGCTTGTTGTTGTTCCTAAGCCTGTGACTGCCGTAAGTTTGCTCCTGTCTCAAGAAGTTTCCTTTGGTGCCGTTTGGATTGTTTCCATGTCATGTGAATGACTTGAAGGATCTTTTAGTGCTCTTTTCCATTTTTTTGTTAATAAGCCCTTTTTTGATTCAATCTAAGGGAGTGTCTGACTATTGGGTTCAAACCCCTCCTGTGGCTCAGTGTTGAAATCTAAGACTTTCACGCCAGAGACCTGAGTTCTATTCCCGCCTCTGACAGAATAACTAAGCCACCTAATGAACCCAGAGACACCTTACTCTCAAAAACTCTTTGCCACAGTTGCTCAGCATAAGTCCACAGTTCAGTGCCATGAGACAGCCCTTGCTCAGCAGGAGACTTTGAAGGCAAAACACTCACAGGTGCCTCAAGCTCTCATGACTTCTATTCGTCAGATCTTTGACCGGCTGCCTTCCATTCCAACTGCTACTCCTACTGCTGCCTCTGTTCCCTTCTGGAGTCTCAAATACTCAGCTTTTGGCTGAACCTTGCCTACCCCAACCGCAACACTTCTTGGGTGATCCCAGTGCATGTGATAGGTTCCTGACTCAATGATCTCTCACATTTGAACTACAGCCATCTTCCTTCCCCTCAGATCAGGCCAAGATTGCGTATGTTCTCACCCTCCTTTCTGGCAAGGCTCCCTCCTGGGCAACAGCTGTCTGGAAGGCACAGGCGCCCTGCTGCTCAAGTTATTCTACGTTTGAAGAGGATTTCCAAAGAGTCTTTGACCAGCCCCTCAGCGGTCGGAAAGCCTCTAAGAGACTTCTCATCCTCCGCCAAGGTAATGGCAGCGCCGCTGAATATGCCATAGAGTTTCGGACAGTTGCGGCGCGGAGTGGTTGGATCGACCTGGAAGGCCCTCATGGTGAGTTTCCTGAACGCTCTATCGGAGGCGATCAAGGATGACCTGACTACCAGAGAACCTGCCCTGGATCTTGAGACTCTCATTGATCAAGCAATCCAGCTAGATAATCGCCTGAGGAAAAGAAACCTGCATCGCCAGTCTGTTTCCACACTGTCTACCCGGCCAGCTCCTTTTCAAATGCTACCGGTTCCCCTAGATTCTCCAGAGCCTATGCAGTTGGGTAGGGCTCGACTGTCTCCTTCAGAGCGAGACCGTCGCATAAGAGAGCACTGTTGTCTATATTGCGGAATACAGGGTCATTTTCGCTCTGCTTGTCCCGCGCTCTCTGGAAACGCCCAGTCCCACACAGGCAAGGAAGGACTGTAATGGGACTAACACGCACTGCTTTACCTTCCAACGCTGGGTTGTCCCTTCCCATTACACTCACTTGGGGAGACAAGAAACATCAACTCCAGGCCTTGATTGATTCTGGCGCGGCCGGGAACTTCATGGATATTCCCTTGCCAAGAATCTCCAGATCCCAACTACTTCCCTTCCTGCCCCCTAACTGTAACAGCCTTAGATGGAAGACCGTTAGCTCCTGGGAGAGTAACCCACATCACCGCTCCTCTTTGTCTCTTCATTTACCAGCACCTGGAGAGACTGTGCTTTCACATAATACAGTCACCAGAGTTCCCTGTTATCATCGGTCACCCTTTGCTCCTCCAGCATAACCCTCACTTTGACTGGTCCACTGGCACAGACCTAAGTTAGGGTTCCACCTGTCAGACTACATGCTTGGCCCAGAACCCCCCTGAACCTGTTCTCGCGTATCGGGAACCCTTAGACCTGTCTCAAGTACCTACTCAGTATCATCACTTCAAGGTGTCGTTCAGAAAGAGGAAAGCCACTTCCTTACCTCCATACCGCTCCTAAGACTGCGCCATTGAGCCACTCCCTGGAACCTGTACCCCCAGGGGAGTATATTCTCTTTGTCCTCTCCTGAACGAACTGCTATGGACAAATACAATGATGAAGCCCTTTCAGCAGGGATTACCAACCATCCTCTTCCCCTGCTGGAGCTGGATTCGTCTTTGCTGGGAAAAAGGATCGCGGACTTCGGCAATATATTGATTAAAGGGGCCTTAATAAGATCACTGTTCGAAACTATCCCTTGCCGTTAATGGGCACTGCCTTCAAAATTCTGCGCAAAGCCTACCATCTTGTGCGCATCAGACAAGGAGATAAGTGGAATACTGCCTTCAACACTGGTCACTATGAATTCTTAGTTATGGCCTTCGGTCTTACTAATGCTCCTGCAGTCTTTCAAGCTCTCATTAATGATGTTCTCAGAGACATTCTCAACCAATTTGTTTTTGTCTACTTACATGATATACTAATCTTCTCGAGTTCCCTCCAAGAGCATGTGAAATATGTCAGTAAGGTTCTCAGACGCCTTCTGGACAACCATCATTTTGTCAAACTAGGGCTGACGCGGTTAAGAAATTTCCCTTGCGGATTTTCCTTGCGACTCAACCGGTATGCGGTTTTACCGACGTTTAAAAATAAATAAATAAATAAATAAAAACATCTTGATTTTACTGCATACAAAGCTAACAGAGAGACACGTTTTAAACATTTGTTTATTTTTTTAATGCCAAACAGAAATAAGAACATGTTTAAAACATGAATTTACAAAACGAAATCAAATAATTCTAAAGATATCACATGAAAACAAACAATAAGAAATTATTTATTTCCAATTTGAAAAACAATTTTCTTAAGTAACATATGAAAACAAAGTGTTGACCTAAGTGAAAATAAAGAGAATAAATGAAATGTTAATCCTACTTTAACAAATTTGATTTAGATATCCTTGTTTCGCGCTAGGAGAACCAACATATTAACCTTATGTGGTTTAAATGAGGATCAAATGGGCGAAAAAATATTCCAATATTAAAATACACTGAAAACCCTTTCCGATGGTACACATGTATTTTTGCGCGACTTTACACTGATTATTATTGGATGTTGCTCCATGACCTGATGCTGGAGGAGGCAGCTGCGCTTCAGATGACAGTTAGCAAGATGACATCGCAAATTAGATGTCACATGTCACAGGGAGCTTTTTAACACAAATCTTACAAATAGGTTCATCTAAATTTGCGGGCTTACCCTTTTCATTGGGTTGAAAGCCAAAATGTTCCCAAACTGGCGAGGTGACATTAGGTTTTGGGACGAGAGCGCCTGTCATTGTTTCAGTATTCAAAATCAACGAAACCCCAGATATTAACAGTTTGCGGGAAAATGACACATAACACTCTGGTATTAGTATTAATTTATTAAACATTCAATGCAGGTGATGAATTGTAAAAAAATAATGCCACAGCCTCATGAAGACGTAAAAAACAATTAACCCTGCTGTTGCGGCAGTTTCTGCGGTTCCTTTCCTTTCTCTGCGGTTGGATTGTCAAAAGCGCGGAATAACAATATTGCGGTTATCGCGACAGCCCTATGTCAAACCTGAAAAATGTGACTTTCATGTGACCAATGTACAGGTCCTAGGGTTCATCATCAATCCTGGCCAGATACATATGGACCTTCAAAAGGTTCAAGCAGTTGTGGATTGGCCTACCCCCTCATCGGTAAAAGAGGTACAGCGATTTCTTGGCTTTGCCAATTTTTATCACAAGTTCATCCTGAACTTCAGTCCTGTAGCAGATCCTTTATCTCCCTCACCAAGGGAAACACAGCTGGCTTTTGTTGGGGGCCTGATGCAGAATTGGCCTTCAACAAACTCAAATGCCTTTTCACCTCTGCGCCTGTTCTTATTCTACCAAACCCAGATATTTCCTTCATAGTGGAGGTTGATGCCTCGGAGGTTGGGGTTGGAGCTGTGCTGTCCCAAAGGTGGAAGGACAAAAAGGGACAACACCCTAGTGCATTCCTTTCCCACCGCCTTACACCGACTGAGAGAAATGATAATGTGGGGGATCGAGAGCTACTGGCAGTTAAGCTAGCGCTTGAGGAGTGGAAGCATTGGCTTGAGGGGGCCAAACACCCGGCAGGCATGTTGGTCCTTATTCTTTAACAGATTCCGGTTCATCTTATCCTACCGCCCTGGCTCCAGGAACCTTAAACCTGATGCGTTGTCCCGAGTATATGTAAACACTCCCCATAAAGATTTAATTACTCCAATTATCCCCAGATCCAAGATAGTAGCTCCTATCAGGCGGGAGCTGGAAATCACTGTAAAACAAGCCCAGGTCCGAGAACCTGACCCAGGAGGAGGGCCAACCAACTCTTTGTTTGTCCCGAAAGCTGTCCACTCCTAGGTCCTCCAGTGGGGGCACTCCTCACACTTCACCTGTGACCCTGGCAATTCTTGCACCCTTGAGTTCCTCAAAAGACGGTTTTGGTGGCCAACTATCAAGGGGGATGTCACAACATTTGTAAATGCATGTCCCACGTGCAACCAAGGTAAAATCTCTCATTGTCACCCCAGGGGCTACTGCACCCTCTTGCCATACCACATAGACCATGGTCTCATTTTTCCATGGATTTTATTACTGGACTTCCACTATCAAAGGGCAACTCCACTATCACAGGGAGTCCAATGGGCTAACGGAGAGGCTTAACCAAGATCTTGAGACTACCCTGAGGTGTATGGCGGCTAAAAAACTCATCCTCTTGGTCTTCCTTCATCATGTGGGCAGAATACGCACACATCACCCTTCGCTCCTCTGCTAAAGGCATGTCCACTTTTGAGTGCCAGTTCTGATATACTCCTCCACTTTTCCCTGAGCAAGAAATGGAGGTTGCAGTTCCCTCTTAGCAACAGTTCATCAAACGCTGTCGCCAAACATGGAAGAAGGTTAGACACAAGCTCCTTAAAGTCTACCAGCAGTAACAGCACCAGGCAAATCGCAGATGCAGACCTGCCCACACTGGAGAGTCTGGCTCTCCACCAAGAGTATTCCCTTGCGGTTATAGTACCATAAACTTTCCAAGAGGTTCATTGGCCACTTCAAGATTGCCAGGAAAGTTAACCCAGTTACTTATCAGTTATACTTACCGAAGTTTTTAAAAATAAATCCCACTTATCATGCCACGCTGTTTAAACCAGTTTTGTTTTCTCCTTTTCTTGCGACAGGTAAACCTCCCCCTGCTCGTATCATCGGTGGCCAGCCAGCCAACACAGTCCACCGAATAATGGATGTCCGTCAAGTACGTGGGTCCCGGCAGTATCTTGAGGACTGGGAAGGCTGTGGCCCTGAGGAGCGCTCCTGGATCCCTGCCAAGGAGATCTTAGACCAGAAACTAATTAGAGAATTTCATGCTTCCAAGCCCAGTCGTTGGGCAGGGTACGTCAGGAGCCGTTCCTAGAGGAGGGGGTCCTGTCAAAGATTTTGCCTTGTAATGTTTTATTTTTTGCCACTAGAGGTCACCCTAGGACTCTTTACATGTGCCTTTTGTAATATGTGTTATTGGTTTCACCTGTGTCTTGTTTTGTGCTGTGTATTTAAGCTGGTCTGTTTCTCTACATCCTCGCTTGGTTATTGTTGTTCCTAAGCCTGTGACTGCCGTAAGTTTGCTACTGTCTCAAGTAGTTTCCTTTGATGCCGTTTGGATTGTTTTCCAGTTTACTTTTTGCTGTTATTGGAATCTGATTTTCTGTTTGACTTGAAGAAAGGACCTTCTTGTGCTCTTTTCTTTTTTTTAATAAACCCTTTTTTGATTCAATCTAAGCAAGCGTTTGACTATTGGCGTCAAACCCCTCCTTTGGCTCAGTGGTGGAATCTGAGACTTTCACGACAGAGACCACAGTTCTATTCCCTCCTCTGATATCACCTCCAAGGTACACTACAGTTTGTTTACAAGTAATACTTGACATTGGCGTCCTGTTTGTTATCGTCTGTGTCTGCTTTTACTGTCATAGAAATCGTAGGCGTGCTTGAATAATTACATTAATGACTAATCATCATATGAACAAAGAATTGTGATAGCAATTGAAAATCAGGACTAATTTCATAAATCTATGAATTAGATTAAAGACACATGCAGCCATGCATACCCTGTGTCAAAACAGTGAGTGTCCTGTGGCTTATGTTATAATGCAAACGTAAAAACAATGTTATCCATTGTTACGTACGCTGTGCGTATATATATATATATATATTACGCTGTGCATATATGTGAGTGCGCTTGCACCAGCTGTCTGTTTTAGGGATGGGACGTGAGTGGAGGAACCGCCTGTCAGTCAACGGATGTCAGACGCTGACGTCAGGATTGCGCAACCAATCACCTGTCCTGAGGCTGTTTATGAATGGCGCGAACTTCAATGGGAGGCTCTGACTCTGGGGAGAGTACACACTCCGTGACGACGGTCTCTTGTTCAAGAGTCCAGTCTGAGAGGCTGATCTATACTTGGGGGCTCACTACTGTTACTACTTAGCAGTTAGATCAGTTCTCTGTTTGTTCGTGCTTGTGTGTGTTTTATGCTTGAGTATTCGATGATTATGTTTGAGTGACCACTGTTTTTTGACGTTTCATCTCAAATTATTACTCAACGCTGTTTAAACGGGTAAGAGAGGTTGTGAGACAGGTAAGCAGTTCGCGACCTACATTCACCACACGTAGTTCATCCATGTATTAGACACACCAGGTTTAGCAGTGGTGCTATGATTGTAGGTTTATTTGGGATAGTTAGGTAGTTTAGTTATGGCGTTTTCGGACGCTGAAGATGTTTCTTTCTACATCTTTTGTTGTTAGTTAGTTTACTTCCTAAATCTTTATTTAGATGAGTTTTTGGTTTTGTTTTGTTCTTTGATTTAAGCACCACTCGTTTGCTCCTTCCTCTCTCCCAGTTTGTTTGTTGATATTTTTTCTTATCCTGTTTAATTGTATATTTTGTAAATATTCTTTATTTTCACTACTTTATTACTTTTCACTTTATTGTTAAACACAAATTAAACCTTTTTCAATTGAAGTCGTTGGTCTTGGGTCATCCTTTTGCAGTCTCCCCTACTGTCTAAAATGCACACACGCTCATCCTGTGTTATTTCTGATGATATGCTAGACAATTTAACATCTAATTAACGAGAGACGTAACATCCATGAATATGCTTTGTGGATTTATTTTCATGGTAGTTGAGGTAAAAACTACAATTCCAATAATTCCATGTTGTCACTTGTTACTGTTTTGCGACCTCTAACGGTGAAAATTACTTATTGTGCATAAAAACATTTAAAGATGGTAATACATAAAATACATTAAGATACATCACATCTTTTTAGCAGATGGTAACAACTTTTCTAGACGTGCCTACATTATTTTATATCATAAAAAGCTAACATCTTTGGAGGCTACGATGGTTCCTATAAAACTGCTAAACATCTTAAACAGAAACAACTGACCATACATTTCCCCTGATCATTTCAGGATGCGGCACCTCCTTCAAATAAGCTTAAACTGTGTCACTTATCCACAGAGAATTGGTACCTTTAATCTCTATAAATATCCCAAAACAAGTCCTTATCATCCACATTAAACCTATCACATCTCCAATAAACAGCTGCACCTATTAGATGGATGAATGGAGCCATTTTTTGCCCTCATGCATGTAGTAATGACCATCGTTACTTTTACCCGGGCAAATGAAACCACCTGTACGCTGCAAGGACAACCTGTCTATCCTCAGCTATGGAAAGATGGGGACATCATCATCGGAGGAGTTTTTTCCTTTCACAGCAGTTGGGAGGTCAGACAACTAACGTATTCAGTTACTCCACCACCACTGAATTGCATCAGGTAGAGAAAACCTAACAATATGTGCAATCCAAAATGAAATCTTATAATTGACCTAAACCTAATGAATGTCATATTTTAACACAGTCTTAACTACCGAGACTTTCAGTATGCCCAGTCAATGCTCTTCGCTGTTGAGGAAATTAACAACAGCTCTACTTTGCTGCCGGGGGTCAAGCTGGGCTACAAGATCTATGACACATGTGGTTCGATGGCAATGGCTGTTCGGGTGACTATGGCTCTGGCAAATGGGCATGAGAACACAACATCTGAGGGGTCATGCACAAAGCAAGGGTATGTGCAAGCCATACTGGGAGACACAACATCATCAGCTTGCATGGCTATGGCAAAAAGTATTGGACCATTTAATCTTCCAATGGTACTGATTACTTTTCTTCTATCACAATTCATGTTTTATTTTACTGTGTTGACACATACTAATTGATTTAATCAAATACTGATTTTTTTCTCTAGATCAGCCATTATGCCACTTGCGAGTGTCTCAGTGACAAAATCAAATATCCCTCATTTCTCCGAACAATAACAAGTGATTACTATCAAAGTCAAGCATTAGCAGAACTGGTAAGACACTTTGGCTGGACCTGGGTGGGAGCCATACGAACAGATGATGATTATGGGAATACTGGAATGGCCAGCTTTACTAAAGTAGCTGAGCAGATGGGAATCTGTTTGGAATATTCTCTACCTTTTTTCAGAACTTACCCTGAAGATAAAGTAATGAGAATCATTGAGCAGATTAAAAGCTCTACTTCTCGAGTGATCGTTGGATTTCTGGTGCACTGGGATTTGGAAGTACTTTTGCATAAATTTGTTGAATACAATATTTCTGGATTTCAGTGGGTTGGCACAGAAGGCTGGATCTCAGATTCAGTCATTGCCAGTATGGATAAGCACCATATTCTACAGGGGGCCATTGGGCTGGCTATACCCCAAAATGAAATTACGGGTTTAAAAGATTTCATTTTAGATATAAAGCCACTAAAGTCTTCTGGAGGTGCCATCTTCACTGAGCTCTGGGAAGATTTGTTTCACTGTAAACATTCCAATAAGAATGATTCAACAACCACAAATCAATGTACAGGAAAGGAGGAACTGTCTAAAATGCAAACCACATTTACAGACATGTCACTCATGCCCATCTTCAGTAATGTATATAAAGGAGTTTATGCTGTAGCTCATGCCCTTCATGACCTTCTGGGCTGCACGGACAAATGTGTCACAAAGAAACAGCCTGATCCCTCAACGGTGCGTTAATACCATATTTATAATGTACCTGCATTTGCCAGACAAATATCTCTCAAAAGTTTATTTTAAGAAATGATATAACTAACGTGTATCACTGTGTGTGGCATAATTTTTTATGCTAAACATTTTTATATGTATAATATGAGTTTATGACTTCATCCAACCACTGTTTATTACAATATTAATGAAAATTCTGTAAATTTTTTCAGTTCTTAAAGCATCTAAGAAAAGTTAATTTCAAAACAAAAGATGGCGAGGTGGTTTATTTTGATGAGAATGGAGAGGCCGTCGCAAAATATGAGATTATTAACTGGCAATCGAGTCAAGTAAGGCATGACGACTTTGTCCATGTCGGATTTTACGATGCATCTCTACCTGTGAGAAATCGTATGTCAGTGAATATGGCTTCAATTATATGGGCAAATAATAAAACAAAGGTGAGGTTATGACATATGTAAGTTAGGTATATTGTGAGTGATCATAATGATGATGTGAGTAAAATGCTGTTACATATACTAGTACATTGTGCTGATTAGTGTCATTGTTGAATTTGTGGTTGTAGGTGCCTGTGTCTGTGTGCGGTGAGAGTTGTCCTCCAGGCACTAGGAAGGCCGTACAGAAAGGAAAACCTATATGTTGTTATGACTGTATACCATGTACAGAAGGTGAAATCAGTAATGAGACAGGTAAAAAAACATGAATTAAAGGTATAAATCATATATACTAATATATAAATAAAGATATACTGTAAAGTTTTATTTCTATGATGATTCATGATTTTACAGATTCTATAACTTGTCTGAGGTGCCATGAAGACTTCTGGTCAAATCTGCAAAAGGATAAATGTGTAAAGAAGGAGACTGAATATCTCTCTTATGAGGAAATCATGGGAATTTTGTTGACAACTATTTCAGTTGTTGGTGCATTCATTACTATCCTGATTGCGGTCATATTCTTTAAATATAAAAACACTCCAATAGTTAAAGCAAATAATTCAGAATTGAGCTTCTTGCTCCTGTTTTCACTAATGTTGTGTTTTCTCTGTTCACTTACTTTCATTGGTCGCCCCACTGAGTGGTCCTGTATGTTACGTCACACAGCGTTTGGGATCACTTTTGTCCTCTGTATCTCTTGTGTTCTGGGTAAAACACTAGTTGTTTTAATGGCATTCAAGGCCACACTTCCAGGAAGTAATGTCATGAAATGGTTTGGACCTCCTCAACAGAGACTCAGTGTTCTTGGTTTTACTCTTATACAAGTGCTAATCTGTATACTTTGGCTGACAATATCGCCCCCATTTCCTTTAAAAAATCTAAATTACTTTAAGGAAAAGATTATTTTAGAGTGTGATGTGGGATCAACTGTAGGTTTCTGGGCTGTTCTGGGTTACATTGGTCTATTGGCTCTCTTGTGCTTCTTTCTGGCTTTTCTTGCTCGGAAGCTGCCTGATAACTTTAATGAAGCTAAATTCATCACATTCAGTATGCTCATATTCTGTGCTGTGTGGATTGCTTTTATTCCAGCTTATGTCAGTTCACCTGGAAAATTTACTGTAGCGGTTGAGATATTCGCCATTTTAGCCTCAAGCTTTGGCTTGCTGTTCTGCATCTTTCTCCCAAAATGTTATGTCATTTTATTGAAACCAGAAAAGAATTCTAAAAAGCACATGATGTGCAAGTAATGGTATGTGTTTTCCATCATAAAATACTATTTATAACAAACAAATGTGTAAATAAAAGTTTCTGAAACACTTTTCTGAAATCTTTTCAGCAATGTTAGTTTTGATTAAGCAATTTTAGAAAGTTTCAGATATTAAAATGCAAGTTTTATTGATGATAACGTTAACCTTTGTTTTAGATTTACATACATATTTGTGGAGGATTTATTTAGTGGACTAAAATCTAAAACACTGTTTTCAAAACAAAGATTCTTCAAAGGTTCGTCACATTGATGCTATAGAAGAGCAATTTTTGGTTTCACATAGAAGAAACTTGTACACCTATTTTAATCCAGAGAACCTTTTGTGAAAGTTCTGGCATTGGGAAGCACATTCCTTTTTAAGAGTGTAGGATGGAAAAAAATAATGTAGTAAATGAACAAAATAAATAGAGTCTCATGGCCTTATGTTTTTTAAGATTATAATGAATACATCAGTCAAATCAACAACATCTCTAAAATAAAATGTACTGTATCAAAACTTAAAACATTCATCACAAAATAATAAATTTTTCCAAAAGGAAAAATGGCCTAGAAAGGCTATAAAAATAAGATTTCTCTTTGTGAAGAATGAACAACAAATATGATTGGTACTATCAGTCTCCTGAGAGATCTGATGCCATGACAGGCTTCAGGTGTTCAGGATCTTAGACTATAAATCCAGTGGTCTGCAACAGGCAGGTTTGAAAGCTGCCATGCTAATACTTCAACTACTTTTAATGGTCCTGTTATCTCAGGCAGAAAAGCCTGATTGCAGATCACAGGGGCATCGGCAACAGCCTGAACTAGAGAAGGATGGAGACCTGATTATTGGGGGTATCTTCTCCTTCCGCACCGGACAAGATGGGTACACAGATTCATTTACAAAAATGCCAATAATACGTCCATGCAAAGAGTAGGTATATTTGAGAACAAACCTTATCATTTGTCTTTTAATGAATATCGAATCATTTTTTTAAATGTATGTTGATTATAAAAACAACAATGTAACCATTGTTTCTTAGTATGGAAAATGTTATAGTGGTACTTTGCTACCCTAAATGTTTAAGAGCAATTATTTTAGTTTTTTCACATTTCTTTACATTACAAAAATATTTTTTAAGGTGTATTAGCTCATTGAAATCTCAACTTACTACGAGCCAAAATGTAAAATATTAGGTTGAAATTACTTATAAAGCCAAACTGGTTGTCCTTGTAGCAAAGATTTTTTACATTGTTCCGTTTTGATATGTGAAAATATTATTTATTACATGTTGTTGTTTTTTTAAGTTTCAGTTTCAGAGAATTCAAGTTTGCTCACACAATGATGTTTGCAATAGATGAAATAAACAAAGCCACAGATATTCTTCCCGGAGTAGCATTGGGTTACAAGATTTACAATGAATGTGGATCCACAGACATACTTCGAGCAGCAATGACATTAATAAATGGTGTGGAACAAAAACAAACACCCGAAAACTGCACTAAACCAAAAACCGTCCAAGCAATTATTGGACACTCCGGATCAACGCCAACTATGAGCTTTGCAAGGATTGTTGGAAGATTTTCAATACCGGTGGTAAGACAAATTATTATTGTTAATTGCATAAAATTGTAATGGTTAAAATCATAATTTAGATCATTTTAATTAAAATAAACCAAAGTATGGTCTTGAAAAAAATTTATTATATAATTTTATCTGTCTTTTCTCAATGTTATGAATTACAAATTCTACTGCCTATACAGATCAGTCATTTTGCTACGTGCGCTTGCTTAAGCAACAGAAAAGAATATCCCTCGTTCTTCAGAACTATTCCCAGTGATTATTATCAGAGCAGAGCTCTTGCCCAGCTGGTTAGACATTTTGGCTGGATGTGGGTTGGAGCATTAAGCAACAAAAATGATTATGGAATAAATGGAATAACCACATTTATTACTGCTGCTCATGAAGAGGGAGTATGTATTGAGTACTCTGAAGCCTTTGAAAGTACTGGTCCATACAACGAGATACTGCGAATCGCAAATATAATCAAAAGCTCCACATCAAAGGTAATAATGGCCTTCATGTCTCACAGAGAGATCAAGATGCTGGTTGAGGAATTATACAGGCAAAACATTACAGGAATGCAGTGGATCGGGAGTGATGCTTGGATCACAGATGACTCGCTTGCAGACAGTTCAGGCAACAGTCTGCTGATTGGCTCTGTAGGATTTACTGTTCGCAACGCACAGATCCCAGGACTAGGCCCTTTTCTACAACAAGTCAACCCCTCTCAGTTTCCTAAGAGCATGTTTCTTAAAGAATTCTGGGAGTATGTCTTTGACTGTTCTTTTACTCACAGTAAAATAAAAATGAGGTGTAACGGCTCGGAGCACCTGCGTGATGTGCAGAACTTCTTCACTGA
Organism: Triplophysa yarkandensis; assembly: GCA_033220385.1. Lineage (NCBI taxonomy): Eukaryota > Metazoa > Chordata > Actinopteri > Cypriniformes > Nemacheilidae > Triplophysa > Triplophysa yarkandensis. The sequence continues at coordinate 17,713,012 of CM065669.1, read as the reverse complement.
TGTAACTGATCTAAGGATCTCTGAAAATATATATAAAGCCGTTTATGCAGTGGCCTATGCAATCGATCATTTGCTTTCATGCAAGCAATACAAAAGCTCCCTTCCTAATGCCATCTGTCCAAAGCTTAGTGAAATAAAACCATGGCAGGTAAGGCAGAAACATCAGTGTAAACAAAATGAAACCTATTTAAAACATATTCATGTGTCCATATACAGACTAATGTTTTCTTCCACTTCCGTGCAAAAGGTCTTAACCTCCTTGCAGTTTGTAAATTTTACCACACCAGCTGGTGAAAATGTGTTTTTTGACAAGAACGGAGATTCTCCAGCAAGGTATGAGCTGATCAATCTGCAAAGTGTAAATAAAGGAAAAATGAAGGTTCAAACGATTGGCTACTATGATGCTTCTTTGCCTAAAGGTCAGCGTTTCTCTATGAACGATGTTCAGATAGTGTGGAGAGAAGGAAGTAATATGGTAATTTTTTTAAAATAAAAAATCCCAAAAACATTAATGTTGTATTTAAAAGTAAAGCACTGTAAACAGATGTTTGTGTGTGGCAGGTGCCTGTGTCTGTGTGCAGTGAGAGTTGTCCTCCAGGCACTAGGAAGGCCGTACAGAAAGGAAGACCTGTCTGCTGTTATGACTGTATTCCATGTGCACCAGGAGAGATCAGTAACAAAACGGGTATTACAATTTTAAATAAAAATATTTAACAACAAACATTATTACATTTATACAATCTTTATTAGCAGTTGTAGTATGTATTTTACCATAGCATTACAACAACCTGTTCATATTTTATGTAAATTGTTTAACTTTTATTTTCGCCCCTTCTAGATTCCATTGCGTGCCTCAAATGTCCTTTCACACAGTGGTCAAATACAAGGGGAGATGCCTGTATCCCAAAAGAAGTTGAATTCCTGTCATATGATGAAATAATGGGGATACTTCTGGCATTGTTTTCATTAGTTGGTGTCTTTTTCACAATAGCAACCATGCTTATTTTTTACACATACAAAAGCACACCTATCGTGAGAGCCAACAACTCAGAGCTGAGCTTCCTGTTGCTCTTCTCATTGACTCTGTGTTTTCTCTGTTCACTTACTTTCATTGGTCGCCCCACTGAGTGGTCCTGTATGTTACGTCACACAGCGTTTGGGATCACTTTTGTCCTCTGTATCTCTTGTGTTCTGGGTAAAACATTAGTTGTGTTAATGGCCTTCAAGGCCACACTTCCAGGAAGTAATGTCATGAAATGGTTTGGGCCTGTACAACAGAGACTCAGTGTTGTTTCTCTAACTTTAATACAGGTTTTAATTTGTGTGCTTTGGTTGACAATATGTCCTCCATTTCCCAATATGAATTTAAATCATTATCAAGATAAAATTATTCTGGAGTGCAGTTTAGGTTCATCTGTAGGTTTCTGGGCTGTGTTGGGTTATATTGGTCTTCTGGCTATCATCTGTTTTGTTTTAGCTTTCCTTGCCCGGAAACTGCCCGATAACTTCAATGAAGCTAAATTCATCACATTCAGTATGCTCATATTCTGTACGGTGTGGATAAGTTTTATACCAGCTTATGTCAGTTCTCCAGGAAAATTTATAGTAGCGGTGGAGATATTTGCCATTTTAGGTTCCAGCTTTGGTTTGCTGTTTTGTATTTTCTTGCCAAAATGTTACATCATTATACTGAGACCAGAAATTAATACTAAAAAGATTGTCATGGCAAAGACATAACATCAAACATCAAACAAAAAGTATGTGGAAAAAATCAATCGCCATTTTATATTGTACTACAAATTAAAATAAACATGACTTCAGTACACAAGTTGTGTGATACGTGATAAGTGTACGACTCCCTATATAAGTCATGTAACATCATGTAGGAGAATAGATTTGTGTGACATTGTGAAGCCACAATAAAAATAAAGACCAAGAAAAATACAACTGCCTACATTAACATTTCAAGCTTAAGTCAGATGTGCCCCCTTCAAAGATAAAGCTATGCAAAAGCTAATTGTATAATAAACGTCTTAAACTTTACTATGCCAGTTTGTCATCTGTTAGATCGTAAACCGAAGCTTATACTCTTATCTCAAACATAAAATTTTGTCTTAATAAATCATGTCCAGTTGCAGGTTAATGACTGTAGACATATTATTATTATTATGTTAATTCAGTAATAAAAATGGTTTTGCTCTAGATGGTAGCAGGGCGCCCCCCCGTGGGCACTGACACATCGACATTGCATGGCGTCTACAGCCAATCTTTACTGAAGCTTAAAAGAGTAAAACATAATTGGTCATTGAAAAAAATAGGCCTAGATATTATAAGAAACACAACTTTTATAAGAATTGATGGTCTTACAATACAGTAAAATACGTTTAGGCTGAGGTAAAAATGTAAATTGAATTAAAACAAAAGCTAAAACCACAATGCAAATAAATTTAACATCTGTAGAAAAACGCATTCCAAAACTGTTAAAAATCTATAATCAATGTGAAAATACAGATAAACAACAGCTAATTTAAACTACTTATAAACTACAAAACTTTAACTTCATGCAGCCAGGGCACTAGGTGTCGGTATTAAATCTACTTTTAATATTAGTTTAAAGTTTTCAAAAGTAAAAAAACAACAACAGTGTAATGATAATTTTCATTGCCATTGGTCTTACACAGCCATAATGCACATTTGTTGTTTATATTGTTTAGTTATTTTCTAACTCTCATGGTTAGAGAGCTCTTAATAACAAACTATTCTTAATATCATCTCTTGTGTCTCTTGTTTTTTGCACATTATTGAGGTGTGAACGGTCCCTTTTATAAAATATTTCCTGCGATGTAGATTAACATCCTTAAATGATGATGTAACCTATATTCAGCTATATTTTCCACATCTGTGTAAGATAATAAATATTTATGTGATTCTTTCTCATTGGCCAAGAATCAAGGCAGAAAATATGAAGTGCATTTCTAAAAGCAACACCCACTGCATGTAATAAAACAGCTGGCATATAAGACGGCTTCAAAGGTTTCCGATGCCTAATAAGGGTTAAGAATGGGGTTCCTGCACACGTGGCTTCTGTTCACATTGGTGAGAGCAGCCGACCCTCCATGCAAGTTATGGGGGCCGCTGAACAGCCCTCAGCTCCGGAAAGATGGGGATGTTACTATCGGTGGCATCTTCTCCTTCCACAATAGCTGGGAGGAGATGATGCCCACATTCACATCGAGACCAAAGCAGACAAAATGTAAGAGGTGAGATGTAAAGAATATTAGTCTTTATACTGCTATATTAATGCTGTTTGAGAAGGTATTATGGAAGTTAAGATACTCATTGCATGGCAAGTGTTAACAGAGCATTTTTTAAGCAAAGTCTAAATTGTAACTTTTCTATTTCATAGTTTGAGCCTCAGAGAGTTTCAAAACGCACAGACAATGGTATTTGCCATCGAAGAGATCAACAACAGATCTGATATTCTACCGGGTATCAATTTGGGTTACAAAATCTATGATTCATGTGGATCCATAGAAATGTCTCTCAAAGCCTCTCTATCATTAGTTAATGAGGAAAATGCTTCTCATTTGTCCTGTCAAAGACCTAACACAGTCCAAGCTATCATTGCAGAAACATCATCAACTCCAACGATTGCCATATCTGCTACAGTTGGACCTTTGCATGTACCAGTGGTATATATTTTTGCCTGTTGAGATATTACTCTTATTGTCAAAAACCTAACAAACCAGTTTGTAACATGTTACATACATTATTCTATTTTGTTCAATGGGTCTCCTATAGATCAGTCATTTTGCAACCTGCGCCTGCCTTAGCGACAGAAAGAAACATCCATCATTCTTCAGAACTATTCCCAGCGACTACTACCAAAGCCGAGCACTGGCCAAACTAGTGAAATATTTCGGTTGGACGTGGGTGGGGGCTCTCTGCAGCGACAATGACTATGGAAACAATGGCATGAACACATTTATCAAAGCAGCCACAGAATTCGGAGTGTGTGTGGAATTCTCAGAGGCGTTCTTCAGGACCGATCCCAAAGAGGAAATACTGAGAATCGTGGACATTGTTAAAAGTGCAAGCTCTAAAGTGATTGTGGCTTTTGTGTCTTACTCAGACATGGAGGTTCTTCTAAATGAGATAGCCAAGCAGAACATCACAGGGTTGCAGTGGATTGGCAGCGAGTCCTGGATCTCTGATACCAATATTGCTACTGGTGAATGGAAACACATTCTCAGAGGATCCATGGGCTTTGCCATTCCAACAGCTGAAATAAAAGGCCTTGCAGAGTTTCTTATCAAACTTAGTCCATCATCTGGTGTAGATCTGTATAAAGAGTTGTGGGAAACTGTTTTTCAATGTGAGGTCCCCTCACAAGAGACTAGAGGAGGTGATGATGTATGCAAAGGAAACGAAAGCCTGATAAATGTGCAAAACCAATACACAGATGTCACAGAATTACAGATTGCTAATAATGTATACAAGGCAGTTTATGCTGTCGCTCATGCTCTACACCACACAATGAATTGTTCAAAATGGGACCAAGGCGGTTCAAACAAATGCCTGAAAAAAGTCAACAACACATGGAAGGTAGCATGAGATGTCATTGTCATATTTTGGTGTCATGTCACAGTTGTCATGTCAGACTTTCTTCAATATGTATTCATCTCACTTGGTTTTCCTGTTCAGGTACTTCATGCTTTAAGGGAAGTCAGTTTTTTTACGGAAACTGGTGAAAAGGTGTACTTTGATGAGAAGGGGGATCCAGCAGCGAGGTACGACCTCTTAAACTGGCAACAGGGGAAAGACGGGACAACCAAGTTTGTTAAAGTGGGTTTCTATGATGCATCTTTACCACTTGATTTGCAGCTTTCATTTAACAACATAAACATAGCCTGGGCCCAGAATCAACGCAAGGTAATTCTTGAAGTTTGCAAAGCAGTACATGTGTTTTGCCATGCAAAAAGCTAATTTTGGAGCAATTATCTTTACAGGTGCCTGTGTCTGTGTGCAGTGAGAGTTGTCCTCCAGGCACTAGGAAGGCCGTACAGAAAGGAAGACCTGTCTGCTGTTATGACTGTATTCCATGTGCAGATGGAGAAATCAGTAATGAGACAGGTAAATGTAATGTCTAAAGCTAAATAATGGTTAATAACCATGATGGTTCTAGAATAAAAATGTTATATAACATTTCATCCTCAGATTCTGTGACTTGCCTCAAGTGCCCTCCCATATTTTGGTCCAACAAATGGAAAGACACATGTGTCCTAAAACTTGTAGAATTCCTGTCATTTGAAGAGGTGATGGGAATTGTTCTAGTGGTGTTTTCTTTATTGGGAGTATCCTGTACATTAGGCATCGCTGTAGTTTTTTTCGTACATAAGGACACCCCCATAGTAAAAGCCAACAACTCAGAGCTGAGCTTCCTGTTGCTCTTCTCATTGACTCTTTGTTTTCTTTGTTCACTTACTTTCATTGGTCGCCCCACTGAGTGGTCCTGTATGTTACGTCACACAGCGTTTGGGATCACTTTTGTCCTCTGTATCTCTTGTGTTCTGGGTAAAACATTAGTTGTGTTAATGGCCTTCAAGGCCACACTTCCAGGAAGTAATGTCATGAAATGGTTTGGGCCCTTGCAGCAAAGACTCAGTGTCATTGCCTTCACATCATTACAGGTTATAATTTGTGTGCTTTGGTTAACAATATCCCCTCCTTCCCCATATATGAACATGAACCTTTATAAAGAAAGAATAATTTTGGAATGTAAGTTAGGGTCAGCTTTTGGTTTCTGGGCTGTTCTTGGTTATATTGGCGTATTGGCTCTATTGTGCTTCATTCTGGCTTTTCTGGCTCGGAAGCTGCCTGATAACTTTAATGAAGCTAAATTCATCACATTCAGTATGCTCATATTCTGTGCTGTGTGGATCACATTTATTCCAGCTTATGTCAGTTCTCCTGGAAAATTTACTGTAGCTGTGGAGATTTTTGCCATTTTAGCCTCAAGTTTTGGTTTATTATTCTGTATATTTGCACCTAAATGTTACATCATTTTACTGAAGCCAGAGCAAAACACGAAGAAACACATGATGGGAAAGTGATTATTACTTCATGTATGTGATCTATATATAAAATAAATCATAGAAGTTTATTATCTAAAGAAAAGGGCTGTCAAACGCTCAACTTTGATTAATCACATCGATAATAAACCTTAACATGCATTTACACTTTGTATTTATAAAAATTAACTGCATACATAAATATATTTAAAAAACGATACAAAATTATAATTATTAGAGAGAGAGAGAGCGAGAGAGAGAGTGAGATACAATTTATTTTAATAATAACTATAATAAATGGATGAAAATATTTTCCCAAATAGATACACATGTATGTGTATGTGTTTATGAATCCAAAATTAATAGGAACAGCACACATACAAATTATGTAAGCACAAACTTTTATTCTGAATGGGGTTAATCTTAAATAATTGTTTGACAGCCCTAATAAATATATTTGTATATTTCTTAGCCCTTCATTAATTTTTTTCTGTATAACCTGCATTTTATAAAAGGTTTAAAATAAAGGAGGAATCTTCCGAAAAAATGCATAGTCGATACTTATAGCATGTGGTTAGAGCACTGATATTTAACGCAGGCTATATGTCTGCTTCTTGCCAACTCGGTTTCGAACCTTGTTATCTACAGCACTGAAATACTAAAACAACCTTTTATAAATATAAGAGAATTAAAAGAAAAAAAAACACTTACATCCTAAATAGCAATAAATAAACACAGAAAATGATCAACGTTATCGTTAATGTATGCAATGCAACCCAGAGTTTATAGAATAATAAATTTGTCAAATTAAACTAATGTATAGCATTTAAAGCGCATCTTCAAGTGTTCAGGGTGTGAGCTGAAGATTAAAACTATATAAAGGGGGAATGATATATCTGGTCACAGAGTATTTGACAAGATCCGACCCACAATGCTGATTCCAGAACTGCTACTGCTCATGTCAGGTGTCATCAGGGCACAACAGCCAGTTTGTAGGCAACAGGGCAACATACAGGTGCCTGAGTTTCTGAAAGATGGAGACCTAAAGATCGGAGGCATCTTTACATTTTACACTGGATATAACGGGGTAATTCCGAAGTTTACCCGCCTACCTTCTCCACCAAAGTGCAAAGAGTAAGTATGTTTTCAACAAAAATGGCAAAGTTGAATCTGTTTTATTGTACTGTAACAAGCATAATAAAATGTAATTATATATGTGCTTTGTGTTAACTTAATCATACAACTCAATATGATTCTCCTCTAACATGTTCATCTTTATCTCCTCGTGAAGTATCAATTACAGGGAACTCAAATTTGCATTCACCATGATCTTCGCAATAGAGGAGATAAATAAAAATCCTACAATTCTTCCAAACCACACAGTGGGATATGAAATCTTTAATGCCTGCGGAGTCTCTAATATCCTTCAGTCAGCACTTGCACTATCTGTCGGACGTGAACCTGTCATTAATGAAAGAAACTGCACCAAGAAAACTGTACAGGCTATAATAGGCCATTCAGGTTCAACTCCAACCATTGGGTTTGCACGAATTATGGGCCGATTTCACATACCCGTAGTAAGATTCCCACTTTAAAATCAGTTTACTATGCAGGTACCTGAGGTTACCCTCACCATCATGTCACTGCTGTCAAAAAGAATACTGTATTAATAATTAGGTCCGAAATTGTATATTAAAGTCGGTAATATAACAATGTAATGAGTGTTAAAGTCTGGGAAGGGACAGTCGTACAATTTTTTTTTAATACATTTTAATTTATTATATTACAAATATATTAATATAACAATTAATAGATTAGGGAATTTTACTTTTATGCCTTTGAAGGTATAACCTACCTGATGATCCATAGTATTTCACAGTTTTCTTTTTGAGTATATTGTGTGCTTGAAGGGATTGAATATAAGTAATTGACTTTTTTGCAACAGTCATAAAAAGTATTAGACTTTTTAAGATCCTGAATTTTTTCTTAAAACTTGTTTCAAGTGATAGTTCACCAAAAATGAAAATCCGATTATTATTTTGCCAATTCTCAATTTAAATCTGTATGACTTCTTTTGCAGAAAGTAAAGAAGATATTTTGAAAAATAATCGCACACATTAACTTGCATTGTTTTTGTCTATACAACAGATGTGAATTACCAGTATTGTTAAAAATATCTTTTTGTGCTTTGGGGAAAAAAAGAAAGTCACACAGATTTGAATTGACCTGAGGCCAGGTAAATGATGACAGAATGGTAAATTTTTGGTCAACCTATCAATATTTAAAATGCATATTTGGGCTATTTATTATTCTTTACTGTATATTGTGATAATCATTGTATCAATCTGTGATTAGTCCACAAAAATATTAACCTCATGCCGCTATCACATTATTTTTTTCAAACAGGTCAGTCATTTTGCAACCTGTGCCTGCCTGAGCAATAGAAAAGAGTTCCCTTCCTTCTTCAGAACCATTCCAAGTGACTACTATCAAGGCAGAGCACTGGCCCAGCTGGTGAAACATTTTGGCTGGACATGGGTGGGGGCCTTAAGTAATGAGAATGATTATGGGAAAAATGGCATTACCACATTTATTAAAGCTGCTCAAGAGGAGGGAGTGTGTGTTGAGTATTCAGCATCATTTGAAAGCACAGATTCAATTGCTTCACTAACAAAAACTGTGGAAATCATCAAAAGCTCCACATCAAAGGTAATAATGGCCTTCATGTCTCACAGAGAGATCAAGATGCTGGTTGAGGAATTATACAGGCAAAACATTACAGGGATTCAGTGGATCGGGAGTGATGCTTGGATCACAGATGACTCGCTTGCAGACAGTTCTGGCAACAGTCTGCTGATTGGCTCTGTAGGATTTACTGTCCGCAACGCACAGATCCCAGGACTAGGCCCTTTTCTACAACAAGTCAACCCCTCTCAGTTTCCTAAGAGCATGTTTCTTAAAGAATTCTGGGAAAATGTATTTGAATGCTCATTTATTCCTAATAGTGTGCAAAGGAAATGTAAAGGCACTGAGAACTTAGGACATGTCAAACATCCCTTCACTGATGTATCTGATTTGAGGTTTATATATAATGTCTATCAGGCTGTGTATGCAGTTGCTCATGCACTACACAATTTACTCTCATGTAAGCAGCAAAACAGCCCTTTTAATTCTACCTGTGGCCAGACCATTACAATACAACCCTGGAAGGTGAGATACACTACATTACATATTACATTTGAGTTAATGCCTACATTTAAAAATGGAAAAAAAAAAAATCCTTGTTTATATACAACTGAAAATATTAAGAGACCACATGTTCATGTACTTTGTAATTCTAGATGTATTGTGGTCATTCCAGTCCATTTTGTGTTGAACTTCAACAAAATCAAAACTCAGGAGTGACGCAAAGTCATTCAAGAGCAATGTGGAACTCTGACACCATAACAAGACACAATAACTGTGATAAAATTATAGGTCATCAGATAAAAAATTATTTTGTAAATTTTCCTGAATACATTTACAAATAACTGTTGAATTGCTTAAAAGTGAATATGAAGTATTTCAGGAAAAAAGGTATCTTCGGAAAACATCCAGCATCAACAGCATCTTTACATGTTTCTCTAGTTTTCATTTTCCACAAATGAAAACAGTATAAAGTTTGAAATTTGGGAGAATATTTGTTAAAATTACAGAATAAAAGGAAAACGAACTGAAAGTAGTCTTTTGTTGGAATGGTCTCTTTTTTTAAAGTACATTCCAAAATGTCAAAAATGTCTTGCTTTAATTTTGTACCTTAAAATCACAATATTAAAAAATAAACTGTAAAATTCCTGATTTTATATTTATTTTATAAAACATATAATCCGTTAATATATTGTAGCTCTACATAGCAAGAAACATATACAGAATTTGAATTTTTATATAGAAAAATGTCTAATTTTTTTTTGCAATTTCAGGTTTTACATTATCTACAAACAGTAAATTTCAGCTTGACAGGGTCAGACCTTGTGTTTTTTGACAGCCAAGGTGACCCCCCTGCCAGATATGAACTTGTAAACTTACAAAAGGTCACAAAAGGCACCATGGAGGTGGTAACAATTGGCTACTATGATGCAACCCTGCCCCGAGGCCAACAGTTTACAATGAACCCCATCAACATCATCTGGGGAGGTGGATTAAAGAGTGTAAGAGTCTCTATTCACATTAACTTTCAGATCAATACATTAAGCATGCTCAGATGAAATGGTAACAAGTAAATTAACGAGACAAGAGTGTCCAAACGTGTCTAAACGTGTGCAAACATGTCACAGGGCATATTATTTCTATAATTTTGTTGCACTAGCTTTTCCCTTATGTGTGGCAGGTGCCTGTGTCTGTGTGCTCTGAGAGTTGTTCTCCAGGCACTAGAAAGGCTGTGAAGAAAGGAAGACCCATCTGTTGTTATGATTGTATTCCATGTCCTCCAGGAGAGATTAGCAATACAACAGGTAACATTTGCTTAATTACACTTCTAACAATAGCAGTTTACCAAAAGACAATCAAATGGAGATGTTTAGCAATTGTTGACATGTAGATGGTCATCCAAAACAAAATTAAAAGCAATTTTTAGAGAGGTTTTAGGAAAATTGAATGGCAAAATCGTGCACCATTGACAATAACAGAATTATTTTTCTTGCAATTACATTTTCATCCACACCAGATGCATCTGACTGTGTGAAGTGCCCTTTTGGATACTGGTCCAATAGCAGAAGTGATGAGTGTATCATTAAGACCGTTGAATTTCTGTCATTCACCGAAATTATGGGTATCATTTTAATGATGTTTGGGTTGCTTGGTGCATTTCTAACATTGACTGTATTTGTAGTTTTCTTTCAACACAGAAACACTCCCATAGTAAAAGCCAACAACTCAGAGCTGAGCTTCCTGTTGCTCTTCTCATTGACTCTGTGTTTTCTCTGTTCACTTACTTTCATTGGTCGCCCCACTGAGTGGTCCTGTATGTTACGTCACACAGCGTTTGGGATCACTTTTGTCCTCTGTATCTCTTGTGTTCTGGGTAAAACATTAGTTGTGTTAATGGCCTTCAAGGCCACACTTCCAGGAAGTAATGTCATGAAATGGTTTGGACCTGTACGACAGAGACTCAGTGTTCTTGCTTTTACACTTATACAGGTTCTTATCTGTGTGCTTTGGTTAACATTACACCCACCCTTTCCATATATGAACATGAACTATTACAGAGAAAAGATCATCTTAGAATGTCATGTAGGTTCTGCTTTTGGTTTCTGGGCTGTTCTGGGTTATATTGGTCTACTGGCTTTGTTATGCTTTATTCTTGCTTTTCTGGCTCGGACACTGCCCGATAACTTCAATGAAGCTAAATTCATCACATTTAGTATGCTCATATTCTGTGCTGTGTGGGTTGCTTTTGTCCCAGCTTATGTAAGCACACCTGGGAAGTTTACAGTAGCTGTGGAGATATTTGCCATTCTGGCTTCTAGTTATAGTTTGCTGCTGTGTATTTTTCTTCCAAAGTGCCTTGTCATCGTTTTAAAACCAGATGCCAACACAAAAAAACATTTACTAGGAAAGAAGCCACACTAACCAGAATTTACAAAAACTGGAGCTTTTCCACCATTGTGCTGAACCGTCTCTGTTGCTCAACAATTTCATGATAAGTGTCATCTGGAAAGATTGATGTCATTTTCCACCACGGATCTGTAAAACATGTCACAAACATATTTGCCTTGCTTATGCCTGAAACTGAGCTTTGACCTTCACATTTTTTTCTTTAGATTTCCTCCAGCTCCATCTGTTAACCATCTACATTAACTTTTACTTCTTCAATAATATGCTATTTTAGGCAGAAGAGTGAAACTCAAAAGTGACCACTCCTGAGTGGCGATGTCATTCCAAGTATTTTTACAGCACAATTCTGGGCCAACACCAGTTTTCAATCACGCCTGTCACATGAAAACATAACCTTAACCATTTCAGACCTTGTTTAGAATGGATTGTCATTGTGGTGGAAAAGTTCTATGTCAAACTTTAATAAGGATTCAAATAACACTGCCTTTTTTAATTTACCGCATAATGTGGTAAACTGTGACCAAACAGTGAAAAAACTAAATCTACTTAGTCATCCAACTGAATATCATTTCATCTCACTCCAATAGGAAAAGCTTAAAGCCTCAAAATCTTTAGTACTTTATTAAAAAGAAGCTAAGACAACAATCTGTTTTGCAGTCATGACATAATCTGCATTCATCAAATGTTCTAGTTTGTCACAGTTAATTATGTTGGATTGTCATGTATCTTGATTTAATGTTTTTATAACAAATAAAACAAGCTATAAACATGTGTGTTTCAATTGTGCCCAAGTTTCTAAAATATGATTTATCCTACAAGGTCATAAACAAAATTTTTATTCTCAAAGTTAAATTTTTATTCTTATAATTTTCTGAATTCATTCACTTTTCAGATTTTGCCTGACTAAAGTAAGGTTTGTTTGGTTTGTTTGTTTGTGCCTATGGGCTTGAAAATGGTCGGTAAGGACCACAAAGCACACTGTTTAAAAGAAAAGAAAATTCTTCATTCAACTCCATCATTATATTATAAACTCATTACTACTGCCAATCACAGCTATTTTTTATCTATCCTCTCAAATAACTAAAAGGACTCAAAATACTAAAATAAATCAATGTTATTGTAAACACTAATTTTACACTATAATTTTGAGCCGGAATCAGACCCGGGATACCCAGATGAAGAGCATTTGCATTTGCCTAAACACAAAACAATGATTCACTTGTTGGCAGCTAAACTTTACACCGATCTAAACCAGCATATGGTTAGACAGTAAACAATGGATACAGTCAACAAACAATTTAAAATGATCATTAAAAACACAAACAATCCATGGTGTCCGGTTGAATTATTGCACTTTTTAAAAAAAAATTACCGGACTAGTATCAATTACCACCTAGTTCACAAAGCTAAAGAGCATTGCCCTTTGTGTAATAGGTTGCAGAAACGGTTAAACGCACCAACTCAAATGATAAAATACAATTACCAGCTGTGGGCCATAAACAACACCTTCTCCAGACAAAGAGGGAACTGCTCTATCTTTTAAAAATAATCAAGCATCAAACCGATTGAGATTGAGGAAGCTTTCCTTGGTAAAATGTGCAGCACAAAGTTTTATGTGGATTATAATATTCGGGAATAATGTTAAACTTAAATTGTAATCATTGATCTCTAATGACAGTGTCCCTGGGAAGGCCAAATAAAAGTGATTTAGACATGTCGACAAACAAACTCTACAAACGCATCTCTTCCTCTTCTCCGTGGGAGCGCAACAACTCCACGACCCCTTTATGTTGTGTGTTACTGGCGGAGGTTAGTAAAAAAAAAATGCTCTAGTGATGTCATTAAAGAAGGAAGTAGAGTGATGCAGTTCAAACCAGCCATTCGATGTAGGGGATTTCTGTTAAATAAAAAATCTCGCTTGGCATTAAACTTTCCGCTTTATCATTTTAAGAATCAATATATATTTGAAACATGGAATCACGAAGAACGGGACCTTAAAATTACCTTTTGTGTTAAATATCTTGTCAGATTATTTAATATATTTTATATTTTTATCAATGTCATAAATTACAATATGAAGCAAAAAAGGACACCCAGGACATCTCCATTCAGTGCAAATTGTCAGCTCAAAATGTGAAATGTGTTCTCATTGTTAAGACACGTCTGCTGAATAAATAAGTGTAATTGCACTTTCTGTGTAAAAATAGTTTTCTGCCGGTATTTTCAAAAGTGTTTGTGCACTGTATTTACCTCTGGGAATTGGCCCTTGCGTTTCCCACGGACTGTTCCTTCCTCCGTCACTTAAGGAGTGTATATATCTAGCATGTTTTCTGGAACATGAACTCCACACCAGCCCAGCCTCTGAGATGAGAGGAGACACTGTGGTTCTACTTGCTCTTCTGACAAGAGCACTGAACCCTTGCTGTACATTACTAAGCCTGGGAGATGCAGAGAGAGAGAATGGACACAGAGGTGTCAAAGTTAGCAGAGCCTTTATATTTGTAACGAATATAACTTGTCCTGAATTCATGACATGTAAAGGGTGGGTATGATTTGTTTTATAACTCATCGTTAATTGTCATTTACAATTTCTTATATTATGTCAAGAGGTCTGTCACATGTGATTTTAAATTCTTCATTGCAGTGAAAAATGTTCATAAAAATGATGCATTTCCATATTTACTTGTATAGACCTTTTTAACGGGTTTAACCCTTATGTTTGTAATCTTATTTTAGCCACATTGTAGAAGAACGGTCTACATGCAAAGTGACCCATCATGTGAAAAATCTTGAAGTGATCACAGTACAGGTAATAATTGTAAGATGCTCAGGACTCTGTCTCTTTGAACTGAACAGACAGGACCTGCATGTGAAGTACTCATTGGAGCCCAACCAGACCACCCTGGGCTTACATGAGGTGAGCGTGGAGTGTTATTACAGAATGCATGAGTACATTTGAAAGAGAGAAGGGTGAAATGCAAAATGTAAATCATCTACTGTAATGTAAACTGCGAAAATGCAACTTGTCTTAAAAACAGTTTTTACACTTATACTGTAATTCTGCCTGTTTGGTTCCTATTTTTGGTTTAGGTTTCCCTTCCATCCTCAAGGCCTTGTTCAAACTGCTGTTATGTGCATCTCCTTTTCTTCAAATTTGTGGACGGTTACTACTCTCATCCCACTGAAAGAAACATTTCAGACAGCTGTTGGACAAATGCACTTCATATGATCTATGAACGTAATGTCAAAACGAGAGTAATGAACTGTGTGTGCTCATTCAAAGTCCATATTTTTATGGCAGCAAACAAGCAGATGAATATGACGGGTAAACTGAGGATGAGAACTGGAGTCTGGCACATTCCATCTACCTTTACAGAGGAAAACGTCCTTGAGTTAAAAAAACAGAGGCTGACTTTATCTTGTGAGAGTGTGGCTGCTTCAAAAGCGTTAATTAGGACTTCTCTGTGGCCGACAGGCTGTCTCTTTCCCCTCTTGATCTGTGTGTGTACTACCACGGGTTGCAAGTGTGTACTGACACTCCACAGATCTTTATGCATAATCTCCCTTATGGGAGAAAAAGGCAGCCAGGTACAGAAAAACTGCTTTGAAATCAGTTTTTCTTTTTTGTGTAATGATTATATACTTTAATGTCCAAAAGCCATGAATACAACTAGTTAAATGTAAAATGCAATATGATAAAACATTTTTCTTTGTGACAGTTCAGACACATATGGCCATGTTCAATGGAGACACAGAGGGAGTTAATCCGGAAGACTAAGAATCACATCGGAGCAAATATGCTCATCTTTAAAAAACAAAAAGGTGAACTGATTGTTTCTAAATTTGTTATTAAATAATAAGTGTCTCTGTGTTTGAAAAGATACAACAATGACCAATGATAAATTTACAAGACATGAAATTAACATGTTTTTGCATGTCTTTGGTACTTCTAGGGATCAGTCCACTACACTGGCAGATCAACACTCAACTAAAAAGCAGGTGGCTGTTTCCTCATTGGTTTTTGCGAATGTTTTTTCTGACTGTTATTCTACTTTTAATTGGAAAGACGGCAATTCTAATATATGTCAACTATAAGCAAAGACTGACTTCAATCCACAGAGCCAGGAACTCAAATCTAAGTGTTCTGCTGCTCTTTACAATATCTTTACAATGGTGCTCTTTAAGTTCGCTTCCTGTTACCGGACAATCGACAGGTTGTTCCTGCAAACTTCACCACACAGCGTTCGGGATTACTTTTGTCTTTTGTATCTCCTGCGTTTTGGGAAAAACAATAGTTGTGTTACTGGCCTTCAAGGCTACAATTCCAGGCAGTCATGTTATGAAATGGTTTGGGCCATTGCCACCACGACTCAGTGTTTCTGTCTTCGTTCTATCGCAGATTGCTGTCATTGTGTTTTGGTTTTTACTGCATTCCCCTTGCTTGAAGATAATTATGACCGGATACCAAGAATATTGTGATCTTTCAGTAATTGGTTTCTGTCCTAGTTTGAATGACCCTGTGTTCAGTTTTATTCTCACATTTCTTGTGTGTAACATGCTATTTACAACCACCTATTATTCAATGTTGAACATCCATACAGTTGTGTGTTTGAGTACAAGGATATCACTTACACACTCTGTCAGAATACAGCATTATTAAAGTATACTTATTACAATTATAACATTTAACATTAATTTCTGAGTGTGAAATAATTGTCTATACTAATTTAAATGTAAAATATTTCAACAATTTCTGATGGCTAAAATATAGATATATTTATTATTAGCATGTTTTTTAAGAGGGTGTTTGTTAAAATAACTAACACATTGCCCGTGCGCATTTTAACAGCACAGAATGTTCTTCATTACACAATCTTGGGCCCATGTGAATATGACAAATGAAAATAATTATTTTTAAGTCAATGTAAACATCTAACATTCTAACAAAACTGATACAAAGAATAAACATTATCCTTTTAAATGCACTTATTCAAAGGTCCCTTATAATTTACAAATATTGTTCCACATTTAAAAACAACAGCTATCTACTATAGAATATTTCATGTTGGAAAATGATGTTGTAACTTACGAAAATTCTTGGTGAATGTATTTATTCAATGTTTTAGCATATTTTATATGTTATTTAATACTTTATAAAACTAGAATCCCAGTCTTTGTTGGGCTCTTTCTCGCTGATTACTCAGATCACTCCATGCCATAACCAGGGCTTTAGACAAACTTTTTGCACTGGTGCGCCTAACTTTTTTTCTTAGCTGCACCAGCACAAAACTTAGGTGCACCCAAATTTTCAACCGCATCACATTGAACACAGCAGTTTTACAAGTTCCCTTTTTTATATATGTATTTATTTATTTGTTTTTTAAAATAGGCAATTTTGACTAAATAATTAACCAACAATCTGGTCAATATAAAGTTCTTTATTTGAAGCACAATTCTACAAGAAAAGTAACTTGCTAAAAAGGTGTTGGTGTTTAAAGTGCTATAATGAACTGAAATTAGAACTTAAAAAATCTCAAGATAAATTGACTAAAGGAAAATGTAAATTAAATAAATAAAGTGTTAAATAAAGTGTTTTGCTGCCCAAATTCACAGCAGCACCATCAGCACCCAGAGCACTGATTTTCTCCAGCAGTTACTGCACTGGTGTCCAAGAGCAGCAAAAGCTTTCTATGATGCAGCATAAATTCTTAATTATACTTATAATTTCAGTTTTCATAGACGTGTTTTTTTTCAAAATTCCTGCGATGACTCCTATACATTGGGCGCACGCGACATCACTGCTGTACGTTGGGTTTACTTTCAAGCCATTTTTATCCATAAGAATTACTTCGGACTTGAATTTAGTGAAGGGAAGTTCTTCGTTTGCAATATTGTAGGCAATGTTAAACTAAATTGTCATGTTGGCCTCATCTGATGATCTGTTTGCTGCTGCCTGCTGGTGAAAAATAACGGGGACAGAGGACACTTGAGCAGTGCGTTTATCGCGCCGTGTAATGTTTTTAGTGATGCATTGTGTTTTTTAGTGTTTCAGGTCGGATTTAAGGACGGATCAGGCGCTAACGTAACATTCTTAACTAAAAAGCTTTCTATCGTTCTTTTCATCATTTCGCAGCTATATCCACTGTTTACCTGATTGGCTTCTCACCTCTCTGTCTGCCTGCGTCACACACACACACATACAGGAATATCTGAACCACAGCCAATCAGAGGGGGGCGGGATCCTTCCCTATCTCTGATTGGTTAAGACCCCGATATGATCCTAACGTGTGTCTGCTGTTGAACAACAAGGAGACTTAAGAGTTACGTAGTTTTTAGTCGCACAAATGAGAAATTAGTTCGCACTCTAGAGCCCTGATAACATTAATTACTTTTGTGTCTAAACAAATAATAAGATTTCAGAATACCTCTTCAGATTAAAATATTGGCCACAGACAATGACAACCATTATACTTCCATTCTACAGAATAATATCTCACATATGGTGCATATATGAAATATTTTCAGATAGTGGATGCAGGAAATGCACAAATATTGTTTAATATGATCCTGTTTTAAACTCTGATGCATCTCCCATACAGCTTGCATCAACTGTAATATTTTAAGTAGAGCACTGTGCAATTGCTCTGCCCAGGTAATCTTTCTGCTATCACGCCATACATTAACAGGGATAAAACAGTATGTTTCAGTTTCATTGTCCAACCCCGGTGTGTCCCTGATATTAAACATGCCTTACTACATGCATTAAGTTTTTCAATTTGACCTGTGTGCCCATAATACTATACCAGATCACATGGGAATTTCATAACGTTCAAGATGGAACCGTGCCAGCAATAATGAGCCAATATTTACTACGATAGGAGAGATACTCTATATAACTGAGGCAGCACTCCAACGTCAGTCTTATTGGTTTTTTGGTGGCAGCGCAGTCATGGGAAGGGTTTATGTTATGTTATTTTCCTGTCTGTTATACGTACACATGGGCTCCACATGCCAGCTGCTTAATAAATTTGAAATGCCAAACATTTTCAAAAACGGGGATATCATAATTGGAGGAATTTTTCCCGTTTTTAACAAACAAGAAAATGTACTTGGCACATTTGACAGAAAAACACCAATAGTTACATGTAATGGGTAAGCTCAAAGCATGCGTCTGTTTTTACTGTCAAGAATAATGCATGATTTAACGTTTGCCTTGAACCTTCTACACAGATTTGACCTACGTGCTTTCCGTTGGACTCAGGTCATGATGTTTGCAATAGATGAGATCAACCAGGATGAGTTTTTGCTTCCTAACATTTCTTTGGGATATAAAATAATGGACTCTTGTGCTTCTCCCACAAATGTTTTACGCGCTGCTCTCACGCTGGTGAGTGAGCAGGAGAAAGAAGAATCTACAACTCCGTGTCATCTTCCACTAACAGCTCTTGTAGCTGAATCTGGATCATCACAATCTTTAGCTGTTGCTGGAACACTTGGGCCATTCAGAGTGCCAATGGTAAAATGAATCCTTTTTGAGAAGAGATTACATGTGACATGCTCATGATGGTGATAGTTCACCCTAAAAAATGTTATGTCTTTATTGACTGACCTTCTTGTCATTTCAAACCTGTATGACTTTTCTTTCTTCTGCAAAACACAAAATATATTTTGAAGAATGTAACAGACCTTTTACCTGCATTGTTTTTCTGAAAAAAATTGTAGTCAATTTGTGCTAACGCTGTTCGTTCTTTAAGTTTCCCTTGTGTTACTCAAACCAGTATGACTTTTTTGCCAATGCAACCCAAATGGAGGAATTTTTTGCTCTTAATGCTGCTCTTGACATCAAACTGAATGCTAGGTTATGCTTTATTGCAACATGAATGAAGTCTGAAAGAACATGAGGGTGAAAATGATGAGACCAATGCCGTTTTTGTAAAACAAATCTTCTATAATCAATCCTCAAATTTGGTCATTTACGTTTAAAATGTTATTTTTTATTCTAGGTAAGCTACTTTTCAACGTGTGCATGTCTAAGCAACCGACATAAATATCCAACATTTTTCCGGACAATACCAAGTGACTATTACCAAGCAAAGGCATTAGCCTCTCTTGTATGGCAATATGGATGGAGCTGGATCGGTGCGTTACAGTCTGACAATGATTACGGAAGAAATGGAATATCAGCCTTCACGAAGGAAGTTGAAAAAACAGGAGTTTGCATTGCATTTGTAGGCACAATTTTAAGAACATATCCCCAGAGTAAAATCAATGAGGTTGTTGAAATGATAAAACAATCTACAGTAAAAGTGATCCTCGCATTTGTGCCGGAGGGAGATCTCTATCCTCTAATGAAAGAAGTTGTGAGACAAAACATCACCGGAATTCAGTGGATTGCAAGTGAAGCTTGGGTAACAGCAGCCAGGCCCTCTACCCCAGAAATGTACAAGTCTTTTGGAGGGACGGTTGGATTTGTTGTACGAAAGATGGCTATGCCAAAATTTGGACATTTTTTGAAAAATATAAGTCCTTATTTCACACCACAATCTGCTTTTGTTGGTGATTTTTGGGAATTAATGGTGGGCTGTAAACCATGTCTTAACTGTGCGCCATCTGCAAATGCAACACTTCAAATATGCACAGGAGAAGAGAAGCTCAATTTTACAGACAAATTTTTTGAAGTGACACAATTGAGAGTGGCATACAATGTCTATCAAGCCGTGTATGCAATTGCGCATGCCATTCATACAGCGCTGTTTTGCAAAACGGATCAAAATAACATCACAACAAAGTGCCTAAACATATCAGAAATAACTCCTAAACAGGTGGGCAAATAGTTGTTTATAACCGCAAGTTTCATTTTAAAGCATTATTTAATGGTTAAACAATCCTTCATTGTCCTTCATTGTTAGGTCAGTGATCGTTTGCAGAAAGTAAATTTTGTAGATGCATATGGAGAAAAGGTGTTCTTTGATGAGAATGGAGACCCACCGGCATCGTATGAGCTCATTAACTGGCAGCTAAGAAATGGACAGGTGCAGCATGTGACAGTGGGCTATTTCAGCACCTCCACAGACGGGTCATATAAACTAACAGTGAAAGAGGACGACATTCACTGGAACACAGGAAATTTGGTACCGAAATACATTAAAGGGATAGTTTACCTCAAACTACAAATTCTGTAATAAGTCTAATTAATTTAAAAAAAAATTCTAATGACCACAAAAATATACATGAATACTTGTAACCAAACAGTTCTTGGACCCTATATACTGCCATAAGAGGGAAAAATACTTTTATCATTTTTGTTGAACAGAAAGTGAGGTATTTTGAAGAATGTAGGACAGCAGAAAGATCTATGGTACATTTGACTATCATTTGCATTTTCTTACTACCACAGTGGTTGCACTGTTACTGTTACAATCATTCTTCTTAATATCTTTCTCTGTACTCAATTTAATGAAATTTATACAGATTAAAAACAACTACAGTGTAGGTAATTTTTTTTTGGGTGGTCTATCACTTTAGGAAATATAGGCAGTCTTAGTTTCTGTTATCATATGTTATTTATCATTCTTTTCACAGATACCCAAGGCTGTGTGCTCAGACACATGCCCAAATGGCACAAGAAAAGCACAAATCAAAGGACGGCCAGTGTGCTGCTTTGACTGCATCCCGTGCGCTGATGGTTCGATATCAAATACAACAGGTGCAGATATAAGTTCACCCGCACTGACCATATAACCCTTATCGATTACATCAACTTCACAATGTCTTGTTTTTCTGTCCACTTCACAGGAGCAGCAGATTGCATCCTTTGCCCTGAAGACTACTGGTCAAATGACAGACGAGACAAATGTGTCATAAAGGCCACAGAGTTTCTATCGTACAATGAAACAATGGGGATAATTCTGACTGCTTTATCACTATTTGGAGCCAGTCTCACATTAGCCACTATCATTGTCTTCATACACTTTCGAGAAACACCAATAGTTAAAGCGAACAACTCCGAGCTGAGCTCATTGTTACTTGTTTCTCTGTTTTTTTGCTTCCTCTGTTCGCTAACGTTCATTGGCCAGCCGAACACCTGGTCATGCATGCTACGTCACACAGCATTCGGTATCACTTTTGCCCTCTGCATTTCGTGTGTTTTAGGGAAAACCATAGTAGTTGTCACTGCGTTCAGAGCCACCTTACCAGGAAATAATATAGCTGGAAAGTTTGGGCCACTACAGCAAAGAATCATTGTGTTCTCCTGTACTGCGATACAAATAGTCATCTGTCTACTATGGCTTGGAATAAACCCACCATTTCCAGAAAAAAATCTGAGGTATAGCAATAAAAAGATAATTTTAGAATGCAATACAGGCTCTGACGCTGCATTTTATGCAGTATTAGGATATATAAGCCTTCTTGCTGCAATCTGTCTGGTTCTGGCATTTTTGGCTAGGAAACTACCAGATAATTTTAATGAGGCCAAATATATCTCGTTCAGTATGCTTGTGTTTTGTGCTGTTTGGGCAACATTTATACCTGCATATATTAGTTCGCCTGGTAAGTACACAGTTGCAGTAGAGATTTTTGCAATTTTGTCATCGGCCTATGGCCTACTGTTGAGTATATTTGTGCCAAAATGTTACATCATTCTCATTAAACCAGAGAGAAACACTAAAAAACACATGATGGGGAAACTTAAAAAGGCAAGTATTTAAGAGCAATTTGATTTTAAAAAGTTGGCAAATAAGTACAACTAAAAATTATTGTAATATATGGCTAGGCTTGATTCTGTATAATAATGCAATTTCTATGAGATTAACTCTAGATCTATTAAAAATAAATCACTATATATCTCATTAAGTGCCCCTGACATCAAGTGTTATCTAAGAAGTCAATATTATTATTATTTGTTTTGGTAGAATGTGATGCTAGTGATTCATTTTGCAGCTACAATTTACCACATGAAATATATCCATTTAAGTGATGGTTCAGCAAAAAATATTCTGTCACTATTTACTCACAATCTCTTCATTGCAAATCTGTATAACTGACTTTACTTTGCAGAAAAAGAAGAGATATTTTGAAGAAAGTTAAAAACCGAACCGCACTGACAGTTCTATAGTCGGGAAACAAAATAAATGTGAATGAGTGCCAGTTACCAAGTTCTTCAAAAAAAATCTTAATTTGTGATCTGCAGAAAATAAGAATGTCAAACAGGTTTGAAATCACAATATTGACCTTTTTCTTATTGACTGAAACTCTTTGCCCTCATAAGTTTAATTCACACTATTTTACTGAATTACTGATGCAGCTTTAAGTGAAAAATGAATAAGTCTTAATTTGTGTATCTATTTCATTACATCACTGTTTAAATATAATGGAAAAAACTGGGTACAGTATACATCGTACAAGTGTATTTGCTAATGAAGTAAACATAAGTTGTTACCCTATAGAATTTGATGATGTTTTGACCTCATGATTTAGTGGTTCTATAAAATAAGGCCAACCACTTGGCAGAGTACATTGATATCAAGACGTCCTTCTGCCTCTTATTGTACACATAGATGACAAAGACCTGCCAAATGATGGAGACCTATGACTGCAATTCAAATCCTAAAGGAGTTTTTTGTTGGAATATCTGTTAAAGTTTCTTTCTATTTATTGCAATTTTGTCATCTCAATGTTAAATGACTCTGATTAAACAACAGGACTTCATACTAGGGAACATTTAATTTTTTTTGCTTTTTTGACTAATGAAAAAATCTTTAAAGATGTTATAAAGAGGAATGGCAAATAATCTATGTAGTATGGAAAAGCATGTATATGGCATTCTGTTTATATCACACATAAATATTATTGTATATTATACAACATTTGTTTTTTTGTGTTACAATAGTGTCAAACAATGTCTAGTCTTTTTTTTAAACTTGCCATTGGTAGATATTGCTCTGCTTCAATAAGTAATGGAAGTTCTTTTACTTTTGTCAAAGCTCTGTTTAGTCAAAAGGAGAAATATCACAGGCAGTTTCTGTCAATGTAATGTTAATCTTGAGTACCTGTATTATAGAATGGCGTTGTTAATAAATCCATCAACAGTCTAAAGCTATTATAATGTATGAAAGACCATTTAAGGGTCCAGAAAGCTGAGTTTAACAATATAATGGCAGTAGGAAATTTTATCTAGACATTTTGATTCCCACATACTGTTCAATGTGACTGGTACTAATCCTTTGACAGATGTGGGTTGCCTGAATTACACTGAAATTTAACACCAGTGGGGGAAAAAATGTTGTAAAGTAAAACTAACCTTCCTATATTGTGAGTAATTACTTTAACAAAACAATAAACTGCTGAAAATCTTGAATACATATTTCCATAAATTGCAATTTTGACTAAAGTGATTGAGTATAAAAACTTTTCATCATTTGAAAAAAAAATGAGAATAGTCAAGTTTGTCAATTGATGTAAACTATAACATTTTAAACACTGAAAATATAGAATATTTTCTCCTACTGCTCATCATCACATTTCTGATCACATGTTGTACTTTTATACTTTTATTATTTTTACCCAATTTTAGAAATTCTGTCATCGTTTAATCCTTTGATTTGTTCAAAATATGTAGAAATGTCTTTGTTCTGATAAACACAAATTATCTATATTCTTAAGACTGCCTAAAACCAAACAGTTCCATTGAATTCCATAGTAGAAAAATTAGATTGTAGCACTTTGGACTACCCTGTAATTTTTACTTTAGTCAAAGATGTCCAAGAACAGTTTAATAACTGTGAGTTACTCGTGCTGTCTGCCTCCTAACATTGTGTCTGGAGTCAAAGCCGCATGATTACTCAGGAGCTAAACATCCCAAAAAAATTCAACCCTGTAAAGAGTCTGAAAAGTCATTTTCTATGATATGGGCTTTGACCTATACTACCTTACTTGAGTGTTATATACTGCAATGTTTGTGAATTGTTTGTGTCACTTTTTATTCTGGTGTAAAAATATAATTTTTAAATATGAGCAAGTCTTCACTTTCATTCTTGCATTACATCACAATATCCTCTTGTTGCCATTATATGTGCTAAATACAATTTCCAAAAAGTGGTTCTATATCAATTCAGAACCCAATACACTTACGTCCGTTTACTCAACCTGTGTCTAACAAATTAAACGAAGTAGCAAAATATAACACTAACACTTGCAACTGGCCAATTCCAGCGTTATGGACGCGATATTTTGCATAACTGACCACTCTCAAAAATGCTCATTGAATGTAAATGTTACCAGTAAACTGAACCAATAGTTTAAATTATATAGAACAATTGTTAATAGTGTACATCAGAAAAATAACAGACTATGAACAAGTTCCCTTTCAAGAGGCCTCTTCACAACTCATAGAATACACTTGGGGAATCTCCTTTGCCGAACCCTCAGCTGAAGCCTTATTGCACAACGGCAGTGAAACTTGAACATGAACTGGACAATGACAGCACTGAGGGGCATGGCTGGTGGCCATATATGGTGCACCATCTGGGTGTCATTCCTTTAGAAACTCTCACCTACCCTTCACATGCTGTGAAGAAGACGCAGATGAGAGGAAGAAGAGAGACTTCAACAACATGTTCCAGCATGTATTCTGTGTTCTGTGTGCCGGACTCATCTTCCCGCTGGACATGCAGATGCACTGCATGCTCTGCCTAGGTCTGGCGAATGCAGAAGCGGCACTCTCTGTGCCCACACTGTAAGGATTTTTCAGTGCAGGGGCTGAGAGCCCAGACGGAAGCTGCTATGGGAGATAGGCATCGATCCGCCGCTACCAGGGAGTCGCTGATCGAGGTCGCTGCCCACCCCAGGGAGGAGGTACAAGGCCCCCAGTTCTCTTAACTAAGGAGAGCGTCTGTTATGTGGTCGAGGCCGCCAATATCGTCCGGTTTAGTCTTTCAGAGAACAACTGGCTGCCTCGGAGAAAAACTGGGCAGAGCAAGAGTAGGAGCAGGGCGCTACGCCGCTCCAAAAAGAGCTGATTCGGATTCTGTCCAAAGCGGTGGAGGACGCCAGACTCAACTGGGAGTCCCCATTTAAGCTGGGGAAAAACCCCCTGTCTGACATCACAGCCTAACTACAACATCACCTGGATGACCTTAGCTCGCCATCTACCCTCAAAGACTCTGTTGCTCATCAGCATGCAGGTGCGAGACAGCTTCTTTGTACGCTCTCATGGCTACGCAAAATCTAATTTCGGCAATGTAGTTCATTGTCCAATACTTCTTTGCTGTTAGCTGGCGGACGGCTGTGCCACTGGCCGATATATCCAAGCCTAAACTATGTTGTTGTACCGCTCTCATGGCCCTATATTAAACAGTCACAGGCGTATTCTTCGCAATATCGACAGTTTTCCCTTTCGTGAACGTCTCTGTTTACTGTTATAACCTCGATTCCCTAAGAAGAGGGAACGAGACACAGTGTAGACGGCTTTGTTTACTATGCAGACCATCGTGTCCGTATTAAGTCGAAAGATTCTGAAAAATGCCACCCAGACAGAGCACTACATAGGGCCGCTAATCACGCCCCTTAGTGCCATCTTGGCCAACATCGGCAAGTTCAAGTTTCACTGCCATTGTGCCATAAAGCTTCAGGTAAGGGTTCGGAGAAAGGGACATTTTCTATTCTAAAGAGCTTAATAAACCTACGTTATGGGCTCGACAAATAATGGACATCCATTTTGGAAGGAAACAAACAAGATTGATGTTAATCAAAATGTACAAACTAGAATCAAGAATATCCAACAATCAGACAGGGGATTGCTCTTCATAGAACATAAAATAATGACTATACTTTAATATTCATGTTTCCATTTATGAGTGAAATGTAGAGTATGGATGTGACAATCCTGACAACACTTACTTGACTATAAAAAGTCAAGCACTAAAAAGAAAATGAATGACCTCAAATGGAAATGTTTAAATAGTGATTGGTTTTACACTCTGACAAACACAAATGCAGAGCTTTTATATTCTATATTCTTTAGATATTTAGATATTCTAGTTTACAAAAGGCTTAAAACAGCTCCACATAACGAATATTTATTAGGAAACATTTCTCACCTGTCCACAGGAATGTTGTGTGTTGAATCATCATGTTAAACAACATAATGTACATTTCAAGCGCCGTCCTGACGTCATAACTTCGGTTTGTTTTTAAAAAATTGCGCCAAAATCACGTCAGTTGTCGCTGTATCTACCGCGCATGCGCACAGGTTGCCAGCCCGAAAGCTCCGAGATTTGTGCAGCCTAACTGCGCATTTTCTACGCATTTTTGATGTTCTTGAACAAATGTACTCTATAAATAACGTTAGAGGACCCTGAAAGTTCAATATGTGGTCTCCAATTCCTGTGTAGAAATGAATGAAGTTCACCACAGAAACCACAAGAAAAGAAGCAAAAGTACATCCAAGCGTGTTTATTACTCTAATACATTGTTTATGTATACAAATCAATGAGTGTTTTTAAGTTTGTCCTGTGTAAGTGACACGAAGCCGGTCTCTTTTAAACTTTTCAGGTCTTTTAACATTCCAAAATGGCTCTTGTTTTTCCTTTAAGAAAAAACAAACAATGCCTACAAAAAATAAATTTTTTTATTTTAAAAGTAACTGAACAGAAGCTGCTTTTTATTTTGATCGCTCATTTAAATCTGGCTCTTCCGCCTCTCTCTGGTGTTCTGTAGCTCTGACTGTTAACATGTTGTGTGCCTAACATGATTAATAAAATATAAAAATACATTTCTACAAACAAATTACAAAATAAATACGTAAAGCTATTATTGGACAGTTATTTTCTCTTTTCATCTTTCAGATGATCGTATGATGGTCCCTCTTTCAATGCATGGTTTTATATCCAAATAAAGTCCTGTTTCTATCTGCAGATAAATTTGTCTCTCCCCGACAGGAGTCAACTCTTCTCATTCACTAGAATCGTCTCTTAGAGCCTGCTCATTCGCAAGAGACAAATCACTATCCTTTGTATTTGATGAACATAATAAACACAGATTTTCATTCATCTGCCTTCCATTGTTAAGGCAGAGAATACAGGTAAATGGATCTTATATTAAACTAAACATGTATTTTCAATAACAAAACAAAATATTCTTACAAAGATATTTGCTAATATGAAGATGTTTAAGCATTTTTGCGTTTTTATGTTTGTTATAGAGTAAGAAGATTGCCCAGCCGCTAGCCGATCTTCAAATGAGAGTCACACATCTCTGCCCGAAGAGGACGGGCCATGATGACGTCGAAACCTACCAACGGATGTTCGAGACGACAATGCTTAGGGGGCACTGGGCTTGGGACGAGACTTTAGACGCCTCTGCTGTCCGGAGCCACACAAGGGAAGCACTCTCTGGCTTGTTTCAGCAGGCAGTTGGAATGTGTCACCCCACCACTCTGGCAGAGATGGTAGACGTTACCCTCCAAGAGG
Source organism: Triplophysa yarkandensis (assembly GCA_033220385.1). NCBI lineage: Eukaryota > Metazoa > Chordata > Actinopteri > Cypriniformes > Nemacheilidae > Triplophysa > Triplophysa yarkandensis. The sequence goes on along the minus strand of CM065669.1, from coordinate 17,684,880 downwards.
TCAGGGTCAATAGTCGTGGGTATTGAGTCCTCCTGCACTCTGGCAGGGCAGTCTCCCTGATTCAGCCACGCTTGGTGTCCCCCGACAAGAGATCGAAAGCCCTCTTACCGATTACCTGTGTCCATGGTGATACCCACAAAGTTCCTGCAGCCTGTCTGACCGTAGCTGCGGAAATCTGGCTTATGGAGATAGGAACCGTAAAGGACCTAACGGTACCCGTTATGTAGTGGAGAGACTGTCCAGGGTATGGACCCTAACCAGTACGTCCCAGCCTGCCAGCCAAAGAGGGAGCCACCCTCCCATGGGGACCCGGAACCGTGAACCTTGACCTGCGATGGTGACAACAGATAACAGGAGAGAGGGTGAGTTCCCAACCGCTGATTCTAACCTCTTTTATGATATGTTCAAAAAGGTGACGCAAGGAGGGAGTTTTGCAAAGGAACAACATGCTGACGACAATTTCAAGTAAACTGCTGGACCCAGGTCAAGGTCACAGAAGGCCAGGATGTGCAGCTGGTACCGCATCCTCTTCTATATTTCATGTTTCAAGAGGGCCTGCTCTACTGTGTTGCCCAGAGGAGGAGGACGAGAAGAAATTGCTGCTTGTGCTCTGGTCCAAGACCGAAACCATATTGGAGCTGGCTTATGCTAACCCTCTGGCAGATCATCTGGCATCCCATAAAATCATCCAACGAATTCAGGATCCGTTCAGTCGACCGGGGCTGGAAGCGATTTTGTGAGGCATGTCCTACCTGTCAGTGGAATTCTCAGAGGAGACCTCCCCGTAGTCCTCTTATTACGCTCCCCATCATCGAGGTGACCTTCAAGCGGATTGGGATGGACCTTGTAGGGCCATTGCCGGAGTCTGCCCAGGGTATGAGCAAATTCTTGTGGTGGTGTACTATGCCACTTGGTATCCGGAAGCCATCCCGCTGAGGAAAGCCACAGCCAAAGTAATCCGCCTAGAACTGTTCCAGTTGTTAAGTCAAGTCAGCATACCCCTGAAGATTTTGACCGACCAGGGAGCCCGTTTATTGTTGGCTTATGGCAGACCTCGATCACCTCCTCCGTGTCAAACAACTATGGACCAGTGTCTATCACAAAACAGGAGAGATTTAATAAAAGCAAATGTTATGAAGAGTGGCCTCAGAGAACAAGAGACCCTGGGACCTAATGCACCCTTATGTGCCGTTTATGTGCCCACAGCCCATGGTCTAGCCCCATAGTGATGGTTCCCAAACTCGACAGCACTCTCAGTTTCCGCAAGACTTCCTGAAGTTAAATGAAGTTTCGGAATTCAATGGCTACCCAGTGCCCCGGGTGGATGAACTTCTTGACTGATTAGGACTGACAAGGCTGACGGAGCTGCCACAGGATGAGCTCACCACCAACCCCAAGAAATGCCACCTCGCTCAGTATGAAGCTTTTTCACAGGTCTGTCCAGGGTCACTCCACGCCCACTTAGAACGTTATCTCTCTTCACCTTTCACAACAGGCCCAGAACCACGCTTTGAAAATAACCAAACTAACAATCTTTATCCTTCTTTTACAGAGAAGAGCTCGTGAGCAGACCCAGCGAACCCGGAAGTACACACCCAGCACAACAGAGCACAGAGCACCTGGACAGAAAACGGTAATTTCACCGGTATTACTGTGTGTTCACACCTATTATGCACTGATCTAAATAAATCCACCCTCTGGGGCTGTTCAACTAATTCCTCCGTGCTGTGTGCTTTTTCACAACTTACAGGTATAAAGAGTCCCCCCATTGAAAGTGGGCTGGATTCCAGTCCAAATTTATATGCCCTTCACTTGCTAACTTCCCTCCATCTTGTTGTTTTAGTCATACCTCATTGATAACATTAACAAGAGCCAACTTCTGGCAGAAAGTATAAAAAGCTTTTAAGTGAGACGCCCTGAGCCCTTAAACACTTGGAGGCCACCGTGGAGGCAGTGTTGTGCGACATCACAGTCATATTGAATTTTGGGATAATAAGTCCTGAAGTGCACATATAAAGCCGACTCATTCTCTAGGTCAAGGGATCACGGGTCTGTCCGTGAAAACTTCCCTCCTTCACTTGGCGAAGTGGAACGTACTTAAAAATGGCAGCAGGGATCCAGGATCTGCACATAAAACCGCATAGCCTTATGCTTTGCTAGTTACTATGTAAGCTAAATAAGCAGGAAAAACTGAAGTTATTTGATTTCCCTAACTATAGTGCAATCTATATACTATCATTAACCTAAGCATTACACAAATGGGACGTTTTTGAAAGAACCTGTTTTTATTGTGAAACCTCAGCTTTAATAAATAATTAGAATAACATATATTTTTTGTTAAATTAGATAGTTGTAGTCTGAAATTTTGCTTTGCTCCAGTGACCTACAGTGGACTGTACTGTGGCCTTGCTCCTCCACATGCACCTCCCATTTCCTACAATGGACGGGGCAGTTTAGGTTTGGTTGCATTTCTGGTGAAATTCCATAGATAATTGCCTTGAACTGGTAAATTAAGAAATTATGCCATCTAAAAATTGTGTTCAATGCCACAATACAACATAGAGAAAACCTTTTCTAATTTACCTATATGTATCCAACACAATGTCGATGCAATGTATTATTTTATTTTGTTTAAAATAATTGAATTAATAGTAGTTAATTTGTGGGATTATAATGTTCAGAATCTTCCAACTGTTAATTCTAAAACTTTAAACAAATTAAAATAATACATTCTATCTAAATCATATGAAATTGGTTTATTTACAATTAAATTACATTCAGTCAGAAATAATTAGGCTATTACTCAAGCTTTTATATAAGATTATTATAGTTGCATTGTATGGTGAATTTATTAAGTGGAGTTTACAAAATCATTACAAAAACAGTCCTGGAAAATCATTTGAAACATCTGTTGTACATGGTAGATCAATCACAGCTGACGGAACTATCTGGAGAACACAGTAGTGGGGGGATAAAAAATTACTTTCCAAACAAATTTATGGAGAGTCAGTAAAGTCAAATTTTTTTTCATCTTGGACATAAATACACTTGTTGCCGGACACTCAAAAAACAAAGTACTCACTCTAGGATAATGAAGAGTCTATGGAAAGTAAAATAAATTAATTTAAATAAATGATTAAAAAGTCATTGGAAATATGAGTTTTAATAAAACTTTACATTATTTCTTGTGAGATGAGAAGGGACTTGTGAATTTCTACAAGCAATAAAAGTACGAATTACAGTATGAGCATCTTTAAACTGAACAATATGCTTTTTAATTGTGTGCGAGAGTTACTTCTTCATCATACTCCTTTTGTCATTTTTTTCAGGTTTCAGTAATACAATATAACATTTAGGGGCAAATATACACAGCAGGAGACCAAAGGCAGATGCTAGAATAGCAAAGACATGGACAGCAACCGTATACTTTCCACGTGTGCTCACATAAACTGGAATGAAGGTGATCCACACAGCAAAAAATATAAGCATGCTGAATGTAATGAATTTAGCTTCATTAAAGTTATCTGGTAGTTTTCTGGCTAAAAATGCCAAAAACAAACACAAGGATGCTAGAAATCCAATATATCCTAATACACACCAGAATCCAACTTCAGATCCTACAGCACATTCAACAATTAAAGTTGCACTCATGAACTTGGTGTTATGTGAAGCAAATGGTGGTTTGGTTGTTAACCATATAATGCAAATAAGAGCTTGCACACAAGTGCACAAGATGACACTTGATCTTTGTTGAGCAGGACCAAACCACTTCATGACATTACTGCCAGGGAGGGTGGCCCTGAATGCCATTAAAACAACAACAGTTTTGGCCAGAATGCATGAGATACAGAGAGCAAAGCTGATTCCAAAAGCTGGATATCGAATCCGGCATAGCCAGCCAGAGGGCTTTCCTATAAATGTCAGACTTGATAGGAAACATGCACAGAGGAAAAACAGAAGAAATATACTCAGTTCCATGTTATTCCCTCGAATGACAGGCGTTTTCCTGAACTTTATAAACACACCAAGCACTGCTAATGTTGTAAAGGCGCCGAATGCTGAAACTGACCAGAGAACTATTCCCAAAGGTTCCTGAAAAGACAAAAACTCTAAAGTCTTGGGTATGCATTGGTCTTGGGCTTGGTTTGGCCATGTCTCCTTTGAACATGTCAGGCAGTCAATAGAGTCTGTGGGGAAAATTGAGGTAAAGTGGAGTTTAAAACTTCAATTATCCTCCAGAAAAACTATTAAGTGTGAAGCTGTGATGTAATTCACACCTGTTTGATTACTGATTTCTCCTTCTGCACATGGTATACAGTCAAAGCAGCAAACTGGCTTTCCTTTTTGCCGGGCCTTCCTGAAGCCTGACAGACAGCTTTTACTGCACAGTGATTCTGGTGCCTAATGACCACAGCATAGGAGACAATTTGCGACTTTGCTTTTTGGATGTTTAATTTTTATCTACAGACAGTTTATGAAATGTGTATAATTTAATCTTAACTACTGTCCACAGCATAGGAAAAAATCTATATAGTCTAAACTCTTGTTATTCTAATCTGAATATTAATGAAAAAAATGAATTCTTTACATAATAAACAGTGTCTTACATTATGCATACAAATTTTTAAGAATATCTATACAATTAATGCAAAAGTTAAGCAGTACAAACAGTATATTTCCATTCAAAATTACAGAAGTGGAAATTGCTGAGTTCACAAAAAACTGTTAAGTAGAGCTGGAAGAATAGAAAGAAAATCAAGGAATATCTGGTGACGAGTGGGATGGCACACACCTTTTCTCCTCTGTGCCATGTAATTATTGCCTCATCTATTACAAGGTCCTTGTCCTCTTCCAGGGAGGCATCATAGAACCCCACTTTCACCAGCTGAAGGGAGCCATCAGAGCCTCTTTTCCAGTTCATCAGATCGTAGGATGCAATGGGGTCTCCATTCTCATCAAATCTGACCTCTTCCCCTAATGTTGTAAAATTTGACCGTTTCATGTAATACAAGAGCTTGGGTCAAGATTGGGAGACAGAATGATTCAAAATTATGCCAAGACATTAAAATACATAAATGTCCTTTTTTAAATGATGGATTTGTATGATGATGTATTTAATCATTAGTAAGTTACACAAACCTGCCATGGCTGAATGGGATTAAGACTCCCACATGTCCCGTTCTGAAAAGGGCCTTTTCCTGGGATGCATGTGTTCATATCATGTAATGCATGTGCAATGAGATACACAGCTTTGTAAACATTGTAAGAGACTCTGAGTTGGGAAACATCCAAATAAGGAGTGTAGACATGATCTAGACTCTCATTACCAATGCAGGTTTGCCAGTTTTGAGAGTCCTGTCTGTGTACATGAGTGTTTAAAGAACTCTTTAGCCGACAACGAAAAGTCTCTTCCCAAAACTCAAAGAGAAAATGGGATGTTTGTGCAACTGGAACATTTACTGCTTTGAGATAGCTGTCAAGATTTGGAATATCAGCTCTCCTTATGGCAAATCCCAGTGTCCCTTGTAACAGGTCGCCAAAATCGTCCCAAAGAGCTTGTGATGTGGTCCAGGCTTCACTAGCAATCCACTGAAGATGTGTTACATTTTGTCGTCTGCATTCTGTAAGAATACTATGCAAATCTGATTCCACAGAGAAGTTTATAATAACTGTGGCAGAAGAGCCTTTTAAAATGTCCACAAGCTCCTCCACTGCATCTTTAATTGGTGCAACAGGATAAAAGTGAACATAGGCCGGACAAATATTAAATCTTTCTGATTCTTTCAGGAAGAGCTGGATGGCAAAGCGAGCATAGTCATTATTCACACCTATCACCCCGACCCATCTCCATTGAAAATAATAAACCAGTTTTACTAAAGCCTTTATCTGAAAGGCATCACTTGGCATTGTCCTCATGAATGCTGGAAACTCTTTCTTGTTACTGAGACATGAACAGGATGCAAAGTAGCTCACCTAAAATCAGATGAAAAAACAGAGTATTAATGTCAAAACTACAACTTATATGAAAAACAAAGGTTTGACCTTGATTGAAATAAAAAGTATACAGTAACATACAACTTTATACATTCCATAATAAGGTGAAATTACATTCTTAGTTCATATGTAAAAAGAAATGTTACATAATGTTTCAATATTTTGGTTTTACCATAGGTATTTTGAAGGAGCCTAGAGTTCTTAAAACAGCCATGGATACTCCTGATGCAGCATCTCCCACAATCACAGGACTGGGCTGCTTTTGTGTATCTTTACAGTCTTGTCCCTCTCTTCCTCTCTCTGGTTGTCCGTTAACCAGGAGAAGAGATCTTTTCACACATACAGGTATGTCATCACAGCTATCTCTGATGTGGTAACCCAAGGATAGATTTGGCAATAGGTCCTTTCGCTGGTTTATTTCTTCAACAGCAAAGATCATCGTCTGCATCCACCTCAGGGCTCGGGGGGTAAAGCTGCAACAGATTTACACACATGCATGTTGAAGATAGCATACTACCGTGATAACGAAGAAAATCCTGCTTTACAAATAGACCAGATAAATTTAACATTTTTAAACAGATGTATTTTTATCTATTTGACAGATTTAACTATAACACACAATTTGTATTCTGTCGTCTTTGGTTTTGTCCTGAATGATAAATCCAATGAAACAGGACTAAAATGTAATGGAAAAAGCCCCCCCAAAACTACATCACCCTCTCGGTAAAAGCTATGAGTATCTTCATCGCCCTGAAATTTACACTTGTCTTTGTTTTGAGACTGACTATGCACACCAGTACAAATATGAAGCCAAAATATAAGCAAAGTTGGGTGAAGTCGTGCCATAACTGACACAGACAAATAAAACCGGGGGGTGCAGAATATATAGACACTCTGTGATAGAGGGATGGCCTTAACTATTCATGAGACTACAAGCATGGCTTCTGATCAGCTATCAGTGCAGCTTGTTTTTAATAACAGCAGTTTAAATTATTTTAATTGATAGTTTCATAAAATAAAACTACATTTTATTCATTCTAAGGTTACTGTACTGTACACTTTCAGGGTAGATTTAAAATGCACTTTGGAATTTTATGATTTTAATTTTTATAAAAATCATGTACTCCGGAGATTTAATACAGTCGGAATAGAAAGTTGATTTTAGTGTGATGTGTGACACTGTAGTGGATCAAAACAAGATTATCCTATAATAATGAATGCAATTGTCTGCACTGACAAGCACTTTGGTTGATGTGCAATACAGCTACTCAAGCTATCATGAATTTGATTTATTAGAGATATGACTGCTTAATGTTTTTATCATATGAAATTTCTCTAATTCCATCCTTATTAATAAATTACTTATAAGATGTTGAAAATAACCTATTTTTATATTATTTTTTTCATTCCCTTGTCAAAGTAAATACATTAAGTTTTAAAATAAAACAACTTCCAAATGTAGTGTTATTCAATATGATTATTGAGCTATTATATCTGCAAAATAGTAATTTTATTATGTTAGCTAAATCATAGTATGACATTACATTGTTTGGAAAGTCTATTAAAACGTAAAACAGGAAATTAATAATAAACTTGTTTTTCCTTCTTGAAGTCTATCCCACTGAAAGTTAAATGTCAAGATTTTATTTTAATTGTATCAACAAGAAAAACAACGTGTATTTTTAAAAGCAACGTTTAATAAATAGCAAATTTATATAGCTTATATAGAAATAGGTGGCTGAGGAACAGTCATGGGTTGTTTACACACTTCTAAGTCCAAAGTGAACATTTCTCAAACATAAAATAACCTTTAGGCATTGAATATGTATGAATATGTGTGAGAGACGATTATTTTTTCATCATACTCCTTTTGTCATTTTTTTCAGGTTTCAGTAATACAATATAACATTTAGGGGCAAATATACACAGCAGGAGACCAAAGGCAGATGCTAGAATAGCAAAGACATGGACAGCAACCGTATACTTTCCACGTGTGCTCACATAAACTGGAATGAAGGTGATCCACACAGCAAAAAATATAAGCATGCTGAATGTAATGAATTTAGCTTCATTAAAGTTATCTGGTAGTTTTCTGGCTAAAAATGCCAATAAGAAACACAAGCATGCTAGAAATCCAATATATCCTAATACACACCAGAATCCAACTTCAGATCCTACAGCACATTCAACAATTAAAGTTGCACTCATGAACTTGGTGTTATGTGAAGCAAATGGTGGTTTGGTTGTTAACCATATAATGCAAATAAGAGCTTGCACAAAAGTGCACAAGATGACACTTGATCTTTGTTGAGCAGGACCAAACCACTTCATGACATTACTGCCAGGGAGGGTGGCCCTGAATGCCATTAAAACAACAACAGTTTTGGCCAGAATGCATGAGATACAGAGAGCAAAGCTGATTCCAAAAGCTGGATATCGAATCCGACATAGCCAGTCAGAGGGCTTTCCTATAAATGTCAGACTTGATAGGAAACATGCACAGAGGAAAAACAGAAGAAATATACTCAGTTCCATGTTATTCCCTCGAATGACAGGCGTTTTCCTGAACTTTATAAACACACCAAGCACTGCTAATGTTGTAAAGGCGCCGAATGCTGAAACTGACCAGAGAACTATTCCCAAAGGTTCCTGAAAAGACAAAAACTCTAAAGTCTTGGGTATGCATTGGTCTTGGGCTTGGTTTGGCCATGTCTCCTTTGAACATGTCAGGCAGTCAATAGAGTCTGTGGGGAAAATTGAGGTAAAGTGGAGTTTAAAACTTCAATTATCCTCCAGAAAAACTATTAAGTGTGAAGCTGTGATGTAATTCACACCTGTTTGATTACTGATTTCTCCTTCTGCACATGGTATACAGTCAAAGCAGCAAACTGGCTTTCCTTTTTGCCGGGCCTTCCTGAAGCCTGACAGACAGCTTTTACTGCACAGTGATTCTGGTGCCTAATGACCACAGCATAGGAAAACACTACATAGTCTAAACTCTGTTCTATGTTAATGATATTAATACAACAATTTTCTTTATAATATGTGCAATGCAATAACAAATTATCTTTGAAAACAACATATTTTAAAAATGACAGTATATTTCAGATTATAGTTAATAAATTGGATACTTCCAAGTTCGGTCTTAAACATTAGATAAAGTTTAAGCAAAAGCAGAAAAAGCAAGGAATATCTGGTGATGAGTGGGATGGCACACACCTTTTCTCCTCTGTGCCATGTAATTATTGGCTCATCTATTACAAGGTCCTTGTCCTCTTCCAGGGAGGCATCATAGAACCCCACTTTCACCAGCTGAAGGGAGCCATCAGAGCCTCTTTGCCAGTTCATCAGATCATAGGATGCAATGGGGTCTCCATTGTCATCAAATCTGACCTCTTCCCCTAATGTTGTAAAATTTGTCCGTTTCATGTAGTACAAGAGCTTGGGTATAAGTTAAAAATACAAAATAATGCAAAGTAGGCTCATATATAGATAAGTGTGTTTTTTGTTATCAAAATAATATACAATAAGTTAAACACACCTGCCATGGCTGAATGGGATTAAGACTCCCACATGTCCCGTTCTGAAAAGGGCCTTCCCCTGGGATACATGTGCTCATTTCATGTAATGCATGTGCAATGAGATACACAGCTTTGTAAACATTGTAAGAGACTCTGAGTTGGGAAACATCAGAATAAGGAGTGTACACATGAGCTAGACTCTCATTACCATTGCAGGGTGGCCAGTGTTGAGCCTCCTCTAAATGTACATGAAGACTCAATGACCCATTTAGTCGACATCGGAAAGTCTCTTCCCAGAACTCAGAGAGAAAATGGGATGTTTGTGCAACTGGAACATTTACTGTTTTGAGATAGCTGTCAAGATTTGGAATATCAGCTCTTCTTATGGCAAATCCCAGTGTTCCCTTTAGCAGATCACCAAAATCGTCCCAAAGAGCTTGTGATGTGGACCAGGCCTCACTAGCAATCCACTGAAGATGTGTCACATTTTGTCTTCTGCACTCTTTAAGAATACTGTGCATTTCTGATTCTCCAGAAAAGTTTATGATAACTGTGGCAGAAGAGCCTTTTAAAATGTCCACAAGCTCCTCCACTGCATCTTGAACTAACACAACAGGATAAAAGTGAATATAGGCAGGACAAATATTAAATCTTTCTGATTCTTTCAGGAAGAGCTGGATGGCAAAGCGAGCATAGTCTGATGTCACACCGATTACCCCGACCCACGTCCATTGAAAATAATAAACCAGTTTTACTAAAGCCTTTATCTGAAAGGCATCACTTGGCATTGTCCTCATGAATGCTGGAAACTCTCTCTTGTTACTGAGACATGAACAGGATGCAAAGTAGCTCACCTAAAATCAGATGAAAAAACAGAGCATTAATGTCAAAACTACAACTTATATGAAAAACGAAGGTTTGACCTTGATTGAAATAAAAAGTATACAGTAACATACAACTTTATACATTCCATAATAAGGTGAAATTACATTTTTAGTGCATATTTAAAAAGATATGTTACATAATGTTTCAATATTTTGGTTTTACCATAGGTATTTTGAAGGAGCCTAGAGTTCTTAAAACAGCCATGGATACTCCTGATGCAGCATCTCCCACAATCACAGGACTGGGCTGCTTTTGTGTATCTTTACAGTCTTGTCCCTCTCTTCCTCTCTCTGGTTGTCCGTTAACCAGGAGAAGAGATCTTTTGACACATACAGGTATGTCATCACAGCTATCTCTGATGTGGTAACCCAAGGATAAATTTGGCAATAGGTCCTTTCGCTGGTTTATTTCTTCAACAGCAAAGATCATCGTCTGCATCCACCTCAGGGCTCGAGATGTGTAGCTACAGCAGATTTAAAAAAACACTTAACATCACACAACAATAATATACTGTAAAACAACATAATATATGAAATAATCATAGAATACTATTTAAATTACTGTTCTTTTGCACAACAGTAACAAGAAGATGAATCTATTACACACAATTTGTACTCTGTTGGCTTTGGTTTGGTACTGAATGTAGAAATTGATGCTATAGGGCTTGAATGTAAAGGAAAAAGTCCTCCCAAAACCACTTCTCCTTCCTGGTAAAAACTGTGAATGTCTTCATCTCCCTGGTAAATACAAATGTCCTTAATTCTTTTAGACTGGCACTTCACACTGATACAGAGCATTTGCCAAAATATGAGCCGAGCTACGTAGATTCGTGCCATAACTAACACAGATAGATGGAGCACGGGGGTGCAGAATATATAGACTATCTTTGATGAGGGACGGCTTTCATGTCCCACGTGGAAACAGATAATCCAATAGCAACGGACACAATTAAATTCAGTTTCCAGTGAATTCAATCACTCGAACTTAATGAGTTTCATCATTGTTTCACCGAAAATTTGAGCTTATTTAAAAAAATTTTTAAAGCATTCATAGGTTCAGGTTTACTATTGCATTACACAAATCCTATATGTCATTTATAAGGTTCTAAATATTGAAGTTTTAGTATTTTAACTTATGCTGGTCAATATGATGACACTTTCCTTTTTATGTTGTGGGAAAAAACAAGTATTTTAGGCTTGTTAAGCTTTTGGCGCGTTGTATGTAAAAATGTCCGCAATTTGAATCTTATTGTTTTTCATGTGTCAAGAACCAACTATATTTTAAAAACTGCTACCTTACTTTATCAGTATTGAAGCGAAGTGATAAAGTAATATTTTTGGTACAGATTTAGCTAATATAAGTAATAATTGATGCAGATGATAATATATCATTTATAACATAAAACTTTAAGATTGAGGTCTTGTAGCTAAAGGCGAAGCGGCATCAGATGTATTTTTGAATATTTATTCAGTTTTACATATGTATCACACATCCATCCTTTTATTTATGCTGTGCATTTATTAAAGATAAACGTGAACATAGATTTTAAAAAATTGCGGTTTAAAACAGTAAGTAGGAACAAAAACAACTACAACAACAAAAGTTTCCTTTTTAAAGCAATGTTTAATAACCAACATGTAGGATATATTTAAGTCTTTTATAAACCAATTAAAAATATATTGTTTTAGCTAAGGATAACACCTTTTATCTTTTGTATGCATATTATTTTTTCATCATACTCCTTTTGTCATTTTTTTCAGGTTGCAGTAATACAATATAACATTTAGGGGCAAATATACACAGCAGGAGACCAAAGGCAGATGCCAGAATAGCAAAGACATGGACAGCAACCGTATACTTTCCACGTGTGCTCACATAAACTGGAATGAAGGTGATCCACACAGCAAAAAATATAAGCATGCTGAATGTAATGAATTTAGCTTCATTAAAGTTATCTGGTAGTTTTCTGGCTAAAAATGCCAAGAACAAACACAAGGATGCTAGAAATCCAATATATCCTAATACACACCAGAATCCAACTTCAGATCCTACAGCACATTCAACAATTAAAGTTGCACTCATGAACTTGGTGTTATGTGAAGCAAATGGTGGTTTGGTTGTTAACCATATAATGCAAATAAGAGCTTGCACACAAGTGCACAAGATGACACTTGATCTTTGTTGAGCAGGACCAAACCACTTCATGACATTACTGCCAGGGAGGGTGGCCCTGAATGCCATTAAAACAACAACAGTTTTGGCCAGAATGCATGAGATACAGAGAGCAAAGCTGATTCCAAAAGCTGGATATCGAATCCGGCATAGCCAGTCAGAGGGCTTTCCTATAAATGTCAGACTTGATAGGAAACATGCGCAGAGGAAAAACAGAAGAAATATACTCAGTTCCATGTTATTCCCTCGAATAACAGGCGTTTTCCTGAACTTTATAAACACACCAAGCACTGCTAATGTTGTAAAGGCGCCGAATGCTGAAACTGACCAGAGAACTATTCCCAAAGGTTCCTGAAAAGACAAAAACTCTAAAGTCTTGGGTATGCATTGGTCTTGGGCTTGGTTTGGCCATGTCTCCTTTGAACATGTCAGGCAGTCAATAGAGTCTGTGGGGAAAATTGAGGTAAAGTGGAGTTTAAAACTTCAATTATCCTCCAGAAAAACTATTAAGTGTGAAGCTGTGATGTAATTCACACCTGTTTGATTACTGATTTCTCCTTCTGCACATGGTATACAGTCAAAGCAGCAAACTGGCTTTCCTTTTTGCCGGGCCTTCCTGAAGCCTGACAGACAGCTTTTACTGCACAGTGATTCTGGCGCCTAATGACCACAGCATAGGAGACAATTTGCGACTTTGCTTTTCGGAATTTTTATTTTTGTCTACAGACAGTTTATGAAATGTGTAAATTTATTCTTAATTACTGTGCAGTAAAGATATCCTAATATTTTTGATGGATTATTGTGAAATACAGTGCTAAATTTTGAATACATAACATCCCATTTTATAAAAATTATTTGAATATACACAACTGAAGTCTAATGAGTTCTGACATATGCATTAGGTAAAGTTCGAGTAAAAGCAAAAAAAGCAAGGAATATCTGGTGATGAGTGGGATGGCACACACCTTTTCTCCTCTGTGCCATGTAATTATTGGCTCATCTATTACAAGGTCCTTGTCCTCTTCCAGGGAGGCATCATAGAACCCCACTTTCACCAGCTGAAGGGAGCCATCAGAGCCTCTTTGCCAGTTCATCAGATCATAGGATGCAATGGGGTCTCCATTGTCATCAAATCTGACCTCTTCCCCTAATGTTGTAAAATTGGTTCGTTTCATGTAGTACAAGAGCTTTGGTCAAGATTGGGAGACAGGATGATTGAAAGTTAAGAGTGCACAATAAATGATGCAATAGTGATAGATATCTTTGTTTCATACAGAGCTATATTAACCCTTTTTATCAGTATAATAAAGGCAGAAAATGTAAAGCAATAAGTACTCACCTGCCATGGCTGAATGGGATTAAGACTCCCACATGTCTTGTTCTGAAAAGGGCCTTCCCCTGGGATACATGTGCTCATTCCATGTAGTGCATGTGCTATGAGATACACAGCTTTGTAAACATTGTAAGATACTCTGAGTTGGGAAACATCTAAATAAGAAGTGTAGACGTTATCCAGACTTTCATTGCCATTGCAGGGTGGCCAGTTTTGTGCATCTACACTTAGAACAGACTCATTTGTCCGACAGTGAAAAGTCTCTTCCCAAAACTCAGAGAGAAAATGGGATGTTTTTGCTTCTTGAGCACTTAAGTTTTTGAGGTATTTTCCAAGATAAGGAATATCTGCTCTTCGAATTGCAAATCCCAATGTCCCTTGTAACATGTCTCCAAAATTTACCCAGAGGTCTTTTGATGTGGCCCAGGCCTCACTAGCAATCCACTGAAGATGTGTTACATTTTGTCGTCTACACTCTTTGAGGATTCTATTGAAATATGACTCCACAGAAAAGTTTATGATAACTGTGGCAGAAGAGCCTTTTAAACTGTGCACAAGGTGCTCCACTGCATGTTGGTTCAATGTAACAGGATAAAAGTGAACATACGCAGGACAAATATTAAATCTTTCAGACTCCTTCAGAAAGTGCTGAATGGCAAAGCGAGCATAATCTGTATCCGAACCAATCAATCCGACCCACTTCCACTGAAAATAATGGACAAGCTTTACCAAAGCCTTTATCTGAAAGTTATCATTTGGCATTGTCCTCATGAATGCTGGAAACTCTCTCTTGTTACTGAGACATGAACAGGATGCAAAGTAGCTCACCTAAAATCAGATAAAAACATAAAGTCAGGTTTAATATCCTACCCAGGACTCTACAAGACAAAAATTTAAACACAGAAAGTATTACTAAATTATACTTAAAAAAATAATTGCACAGTAAAAAAAAGTTTACAGTTAGTGTGTCCTAAAAACTTACTAACCTAAGCATCACAAAACAATTTATGCCAAAGTTTAACATAAAATGTTAAAATATTTGTTTACCACAGGTATTTTGAAGGAGCCTAATGTTTGTAGCACAGGCATGGTCACTGCTGATGAACCCACTAGAATCACAGGACTGGGCTGCTTTTGTGTGTCTTCACAGTCTTGTCCCTTTCTTTCTCTCTCTGGCTGTCCATTGACCAGGAGAAGAGATCTTTTTATAGATGCATGTATATCATTGCCATTGTCTTTGATGTGATAACCAACTGACAAATTTGACAAGAGATCTTGCCGCTGGTTTATTTCATTCACAGCAAAAATCATTGTCTTCATCCACCTCAGGGCTCGAGAGCTAAAGCTGCAACAAACAACACAAGGTTGTGTTAAATGCATAACACAGCTGCTTTGAAAATCGACAAGAAAACAAGTTAATCAAAAACAAGATCAGACCAGATACAGTACATCAGTTTTTACATTTCTAAGACATTGTTTTGTTATCTTAAAATATCATAAACGTAGTTAAAAACCATTACACACAGTTTATACTTAAGATATGGTTTGGTCCTAAAGGAAGAATCCGATGATACAGTGTTGAAATGCAAAGAAAAAAGACCTCCTAAAACTACATCTCCCTCTTGGTAAAAGCTGAGAGTGTCCTCATCTCCCTGATACATGCACTTGTTTTGGATTTGAAACAGACTATGCACACCAATACATATCATAAGCCAATATACAAACAGGGTTGCATGAAGTCGTGCCATAACTGACACAGACAAAAAGAACGGGTGCTTACAGAATATGTAGACAGTCAATGATGAGGGATGGCCTTAAATTTTCACGTAGATATACATATGCCCCACCTGCTGTCAGTCTGTTGTGCACCAAGCCACTGTGTTAAATTTTAATTTAAAAGATAATTCTAATGAGGTCAAATCTTCACAGCCTTAAAACATTTGATATTTTACATAATTTAATAAATATAATTTTCTTAAATTATACTAAATCATATATCATATAAATGCAGAATATGTATATAGAATATAGAATTTTGGAAAGTATATAATAATGCGATATGGCTCGAGTAGGAGTGTGATGATGGCGGCTGATATAGAGCACTTTCATAGAACTACGACTGCCATGCTGTAAATATACAACGGTTTGACAGCACAATTTTTTAGATAAATCACAAACAACATAAGAGTGTCTTTAAACCCTCAAATATGTCAAGGAATTTGGGCACTGTTTTTTTCAGCGTTGAAATCCAATGCAGTAAAATTGCAGAGAACAGCTGGTTCTTCTTCAGTGTTCAGAAATCATCTCAGTACAAAGCCCTGTAAAACATCAGTGTTGAGTGTGAGGGTGGTGGAGCAAATGGAAATATGTCAAACATGAATAGGTCTATTAATCTGGATGTCCATAATCCATATCATAGGGAAGTGTGGATGTCTGGGTCTTCAAGTTTTGCTATTAGCTTGGATGTAAAGTCAATACAACTTTATTTATATAGCGCTTTCACAAAATACATTGTGTCAAAGCAGCTAAACAACACTGATTAGTGAAACAGTAAGTCAATAATGGAAAATGAAAGTTAAAGGCAGTTCATAATTCAATTCGGTGATGTCATCTATGTTGAGTTTAAACATTGTCTGTGCATTCATTTTCAATCAAGTTAACAATATCCCTGTAGATATGTAACGACCTGTCTGAATGGGGATCAAACCGGGTCTCGGGTGCAGCTCAAGACCAACTTTATTGAGTGAGCAACTCTTTAGGCCCAGGTGCTGGGTAGGAAAACACAGGATCTAAAAGGGGTTATAAAAACAAATTGATCTTTACTAACACAGGTTCAAAAAGTTACAACAAATATGTGAGCAGGGTCTCCTTACAGGTAAGAACCAAAGTATTCAAAAAACAAATTAGTAAAGCAAAAATAACAGGAAATAAAACAGACACAATGGTCTTAAAACAAACATTTCAAAAGGGTATCAAAAAAACTTGATTAACCTAGATGAACTCACTGGGCTAGTAAATCAGGTAAAAAGGCTCAGGACTGAAAACTGAGTTCAGTGCAGGGGAAAGACAGAGGGCACAGGCCCTCTGCAGTTGGGGAGGGTGGCCTGAGGGCACATTTGAGGGAGGAAAACCTTACAGGAGCCCCCCTTCTAGGAGCGTACTTGGCACTCCCAAGGTGTTTCCTCTGAGCCTCGTAGAAACATAAAAGCTGGGATGTATATTGAGGGTTTTGGGTAAAAGAAGTCTTTAGAAAACTGGGTTGACTTTTTTGAGGATGTTGAATGGGCCGACATGGCGGGGAGCCAGCTAGCATGACTCTACTTGCAGGCGGATATTCCGAATCGAGTGCCACATCCTTTGGAAAGACAGGAGGGGAGGTCCCATTCTGCAGTGTTTGTTAGCCTATTTTTGCTGGCTAAGTACAGCCTTCCTGCAAGGTACGACAGCAGCAGTGCACAAAACATGTGGCAGCTGGAACTTTCACATTTGGCTCCTGTCCAGGGAATAGAGGGGGGGATCCATAGACACATTCAAAGTGAGTCATGTTAATGGAGGAATAGTGTAAAGTGTTGTGCTCAAACTCCACCCACAACAGAAGAGGATCCCAGTTGGCAGGGTTACCAGCTACTAGACATCTCAGTGTCTTCTAAATCTCTTGATTAACCCTTTCTTTCTAAACATTGGGGGTGGTAACCAGATGACAGACTGATTGAAGAGCCAATAAGCCGTCCAAATGCCTTCCAGAACCTGAATGAAAACCGCAGTCCACGATCAGAGACCAGGTCCTGAGGAAAGCCATGTAGAAGAAAAACATGTTTCATCGCCAATTCCTGAAGATCAAACAATTGTGGTGTTAAAAGAACCGAAAAGGACCCATGTCACCTCTCTTCATTAATGTCAATGTCAATTTTACCTTTATTTAAATAGCGCTTTAGACAAAATACATTGCATCAAAGCAGCTTAATATTAAATAATTAGTAAACAGTTTGTCATAATGCTTAATGTTAAAAGGCAATACATTATTGAATTCAGGGACGTTAACTCTGTTCAGTTTAATGGTGTCTGTGCATTCAATTTCAATTCGTTGATGTCTTCTTTGTTTACTTTAAAAAGTGTCTGAGCGTTCAAATTCAATCAAATCAACGATATCGTTGTAAATGAGGGGACCCCAACTAAGCAAGCCAGAGGCAACAGTGGCAAGGAAACCATAACTCCATCGGTGACAGACATCTGTGTGCTGTGGTCGTATCCTGATGATCGTCGCAGACGAGGTCTTCGCAGGGGATTGGTATCCGTGGTGTTCTTGTACTTGACTTTCTCTTTGTTCGAGGGCTGTAGAGGGCTTTTCTAGTTCCGGACCCACCATCTGGTCCAGAGAAGAATCATCTGTCTCCTGTGGTCCCATCCTGATGGTCATCTGAGGCAAGGTCTTGCGAGGGATCTGCATCTGGTGTTCTGGTCGTCCTGATCTCTGCTGTACTTCTGGGCCCTAGGGGTCCTTTCTCCACAATCTGGTCTGGAAACGCACTGGATCCCGGTGACTGCAATGCCATCTGATCTGGATACGGACTGGATCCGGTGGCTCCGAAGAGCTCGGAAGGAGAAACAGACCAATATTAGCGTAGATGCCATTCTACTAAAGTTATAGCAGATATATTGTGTGTTGTGGAGAGTGTTCTTGGATTTCTTAAATAAATGCAGCCTAAAAATCCTTTGACAGATTTGAATATTAGAAGCATGTTAGTATTTATGTTTAAGCCAGGTTAAAGAGATGGGTTTTTAATCTAGATTTAAACTGCAAGGGTGTATCTGCCTCCCGATCACTATTAGGTAAGTTATTCAATAGTTTAGGCGCCAAGTAGGCAGTTGATTTTGAAATTCTAGGTAGTATCAAATTGCCTGAGTTTTGAGAACATAGCGAATGCAGAGGATTATATTGAGATTATATTGAAATATTGAGGTGCTAAACCATTCAAGGCTTTGTAAGTAATAAGCAAGATTTTAAAATCCATACAATGTTTGATAGGGAGCCAGTGCAATGTTGACAGGACCGGAGTAATGTAGTCATACTTCCTGGTTCTTGTAAGAACTCTTACTGCAGTATTAAACCACATTGGCTTCCCATAGCAGATTGCATTGAATTCAAATTTCTCCTTATTGTCTAAAGGACCACCACCAATTTAGCAACGTCTCAAAAAGGTAAGAAATCGCTCTCTCGCACCTTCCCTGCATCGGTTGCTCGATGGTGGAATGATCTGCCTCTTGCATCACGCTTGGCAGTCTCGGTCTCTATATTTAAAACTCAACTTTACCGTCTACACCTACACCACTAGGAAAACATTCTTTCTAAACCTACTCACATCTATATCTATATATAAATAAACTTAAACTTAACCTTTTTGCTCCCCTACAGGTTTTATTGCATTTTGTGTAACTTAGTAACCTCGTTGTAGCACTTGTTCACCTATAGTTGTGTCTGCTATTTACCACTTAATTGTCTCATCGACTCTTTGTAATTAGCTATGGATAAAAGCGTCTGCTAAATGCCAAAATGTAAATTTAATGCAAAATGTCATTTGAGACAATGGAAAACTAGGGACAGGCAGGAGATGAAGTAGAACTTGAGTCGGGCTCGGGTTCCTTATTCTGAGCACAGTTGGAGCAAGCAGAAACAAACTCCTGTACATCCCTCTGCATCGTAGGCCACCATAACCTCCTCTTCACCAATCTGTAAGTCCTAGAAATTCCAGGGTGCCCGAAAGGGTGGGAGGAGTGTGCCCACTTTAAAATGTCAAAATGTACAGAGTTTGGGACAAACAAGCATCCAGACGGAATATTACCTGGGTCAGGATTACATTGTTGTGCTTTTCTGACTGAAGTTTCAAGGTCCCCCAGTTTAGGAACCACTGTTCAGGATGCAGGAACTACAGGCTCTGAGCAGATCTGCTTTCGGGTGATCTCAGATTGCCTTGAAAGTGAATCAGGCTTCTTATTCTTGATCCCTGGGCAGAAGGAAAGGGTGAAATTAAACCGGTTAAAAGAGAGAGACCACCTGGCCTGCCTGGTATTTAGTCTCTTAACATTCTTTATGAAGGTGAGGTTCTGACGATCTGTCTCTATCAGGAAGGGGGGAGCCACCCCGTCCAGCCCCTCCTCTAGGGCCAACTTAATTGTCAGTATTCCGGGTTTCCAATATCATAGTTGGCTTTTGTGCTTGTGACTCTGTGTGAAAGAAAGGCGCAAGGATGAAGCTTGTTGTCAGACTTGCATCTCTGAGATGGAATGGCTTCAACTCCAATTTCAGAGGCATCCAACTCTAAGGTAAAGAGCAACTCCGTGTTTGGAAGGCTGAGAATGGGTGCTGAGTTGAACCTTTGTTTGAGGGTGTTGAAGGCTTTGCTGGCCAGGTGGTTCCAGGTGAATGTAGTGTTAGAGTTCTTGGTTAAAGAGGTTGGAGGCTCAGTGATTGAACTAAAATTCCTAATAAATCTTCTATAAAAGTTGGCAAATCTTAAGAGGCGCTGCACTTGTTTACCAGAAGTAGGCTGGCACCAGCCCAACACTGCAAACTTCCATTAGAAGTAAAAACCCATATTTGAAAAGTTCCGTCAATACCCTCCTGACGTGGTAAACATGATCCTGGAGGTTATGTGGGAAGATAATGTAATCAAGGTTACACAGTGGCCAGTGGGGGTATTAAAAGCTATCTTCCACTCGTACTCTTCTCTGATCCTGTCAAGATGGTATGCGTTTTGGAGACAGTGACCTTCTGTAGAATCTTAAAAGGGGATGTAGTAAGGGAAAAGGTTCTTAACAGTGATGTTATTAAACCCCTTATAGTCAATGCAAGGTCGAAGTGAGCCGTCCTTCTTTTCAACTAAGAGGAATCCTGCCCCTGCTGGTGAGGTAGAGGGACGGATAAACCATTGTCGAGGGATTCTTGAAGGTACTTGTCCATAGCAGTTCTCTCCGGACCGTATAGGGAATACAATCTCCCACACGGTGGACAGGTCTCTGGTAGATGATCAATAGGGCAGTTATAACTCCTGTCACAGGATATATTTAAATTGTTTGTTTCTTACTGTAGAGAGGTACTTGGAGTTTTTGGAATATGTCAATCAGATAAACTGGAGCGATTGGACCCTTGATTCCGGATGTGGCTGAATAACCATTTTTTAAATACCTATCTGCTGAGCTCTGTAGGTTACCCATTGGATGTTTTAATGGAATTTTTTCTCAGATCTAATGGCTCTGGTGTTTGTGTTGTCAAAGCTGCAGCTCACCCTAAAATTTTCTGAGCCCTTTAGAGTCTTCTAGCCAGTCTACCCCAAAACACACTCTCTTGCAGATACTCAACTCTTATGTACTATAGGAGAGGGAGAATTGTATAAACTTGTTAAATCACCTAAAGCAACAACATGTATGTTAGATCCTTTTCCATCTAAGATCCTAAAATAGGTGCTTCTAGGAGTTAAAGATCCTCTTCTTACTATTATTAAAGGTGCCCTTTTTTGCATGTTTTTGAAGATTTGATTGTGTTAACAGTGTGCAATATAACATAAATGAATGTTTCGATTGAAAACATATACCAACTTATCCATTCTTATGAAGTCCCTCCCTCAGAAATATGTAACGGGTACCGTGGCACCGTTGTGAACAGATTGACTCCTGTAACATAGAAGAGAAACAAGGAGACAGTGTGTCAACAACCACAACTTGATCCCAAAGATCTAGTTAACTATAGACAAATTTCAAATCTCCCTTTCTTGTCCAAGATACTAGAAATGGAAGAATCCTTCCCAGTCAGGATTACAACCGTATCATAGTACCTAGACTGCTCTCCTTAGAGTTATAAATGACCTGCTCCTATCATCTGACCATGGTGGTATCTACCTATTAGTGCTATTGGATCTTGGCGTGCATTTGACACTATTGACCACAACATTTTTTTGCATAGACTTTGTAGGCATAAATGGAAGTGAATTAGCATGTTTTAATCTAGATTAAAGACCCATCTCTTTAACCTGGTTTACACATAACATCCGAATCATTTCAAGCATTATTAGGCTGCCTTAATTTGGTGAACCAAAACTGGGAACACTTTCCACAACACCCGATATATTTGCTACAGCTTTAGAAGAATGGAATCTACCCTAATATTAGTCTGTTTCTTTCCTCTTTCGTCTCCAGATCAGAGGGCATTGCAGTCACCCGGATCCAGTATGTTTCCAGACCAGTTGGTGGATTGGGAAATAGAAAAACGCCACCTGCCTTGAAAGACAGTGGAGACCAGGACAACTAGAGCCCACGGATACAGTTCCCCTGGAAAAACTTGCCTCAGATGACCATTGAGAAAAGACAACAGGAAACAGATGATTCTTCCTGACTCTTCCGCTGCCTGGAATGAACCTGCTGGCTTATCTGGTCAGAGGAGAACTGGTCCCTCAACTGAGCCTAGTTTTCCCCCAAGCCTTAAAGCCTGCTCAGAGGGACATTGCGGTCATCCGGATTCAGAACGTATCCAGACCACATGGTGGATTGGGAACTAACATAGTCACCAACAGCGAAGACCAGGACAACTAGAGCACCGGATACAGATCCCCTGCAAAGACCTTGCCTCCGATGACCACTGGGACCACAGAACACAGATGATTCCTCTCCACTCGGCTGCAACCTGGAAATGAACTGCTGGTTTCATCTGATCAGAGGAGATCTGGCAACCCAACTAAGCCTCGTTTCTCCCAAGGTTTGTTCGCCATTGTCAAAATTTGTCACCAATGGAGTTTTGGTTCCTTGCGGCTGTCGCCTCTGGCTTGCTTAGTTGGGGTCACGTCATTTACAGCGATTGCGCTGAGTTGATTGAAAATGAATGCACAGACACTATTTGAACTGAACAGAGATGATATCACAGAGTTGGTGAATTGCCTTGAACTATGATTTTGCATTATGGACACAATGTTTTACCGACCAATGTTGCTCTCTACTATTTAGATATTGTATAACACAATTTTTACATCTAAAAATATTTTGAAGTGATAAAAATAACACACTAATTCACAATAATGTAATTTTTTATATCTGCAATAAAAATGTATGTTTGTAAAGATATAACATTAGAAGTGTCAGTGGTGATCTAGTGGGTAGAAGGTTGGACTTGTAAGCGGAAGGTTGCGGATACAGATCCCAGGGCCAGCAGGCATGACTGAAGTGTCCTTATGCAAGGCACCTTTCCCCTGTTTGCTCCACAGTATTGACGCATGATTGACTACTGCATAATACTACAAGTCTCTTGGGATAAAAGCATCTTCCTAGTGAATGAATGTAAATGTAAAGTGTAACAGAGGTTTTTCTTTATTTCATAAATATAGATAAAAACAGAGACATCTGGTGGTGAAAATATACAATTAAGTACATGTTTAATACCCAGGCAATATAAGGGATATCTTTATTTTAATATCGTTGAATTAATAAATCAATTTGACACTCCTATGCTATCCTTGCACTTTATCCACAGTATGAGCCTGGCTGCAAAGTGAATGTTATCTGAATAAAACCTGTAAGCATTAAATCTTTATCATTAAAAAAAATGGCCGGCACCTTAAATAATTTTGTATGGGAATTATTTCTTCATCATACTCTTTTTGTCATTTTTTTCAGGTTTCAGTAATACAATATAACATTTAGGGGCAAATATACACAGCAGGAGACCAAAGGCAGATGCTAGAATAGCAAAGACATGGACAGCAACCGTATACTTTCCACGTGTGCTCACATAAACTGGAATGAAGGTGATCCACACAGCAAAAAATATAAGCATGCTGAATGTAATGAATTTAGCTTCATTAAAGTTATCTGGTAGTTTTCTGGCTAAAAAAGCCAAAAACAAACACAAGGATGCTAGAAATCCAATATATCCTAATACACACCAGAATCCAACTTCAGATCCTACAGCACATTCAACAATTAAAGTTGCACTCATGAACTTGGTGTTATGTGAAGCAAATGGTGGTTTGGTTGTTAACCATATAATGCAAATAAGAGCTTGCACACAAGTGCACAAGATGACACTTGATCTTTGTTGAGCAGGACCAAACCACTTCATGACATTACTGCCAGGGAGGGTGGCCCTGAATGCCATTAAAACAACAACAGTTTTGGCCAGAATGCATGAGATACAGAGAGCAAAGCTGATTCCAAAAGCTGGATATCGAATCCGGCATAGCCAGTCAGAGGGCTTTCCTATAAATGTCAGACTTGATAGGAAACATGCACAGAGGAAAAACAGAAGAAATATACTCAGTTCCATGTTATTCCCTCGAATGACAGGCGTTTTCCTGAACTTTATAAACACACCAAGCACTGCTAATGTTGTAAAGACCCCGAATGCTGAAACTGACCAGAGAACTATTCCCAAAGGTTCCTGAAAAGACAAAAACTCTAAAGTCTTGGGTATGCATTGGTCTTGGGCTTGGTTTGGCCATGTCTCCTTTGAACATGTCAGGCAGTCAATAGAGTCTGTGGGGAAAATTGAGGTAAAGTGGAGTTTAAAACTTCAATTATCCTCCAGAAAAACTATTAAGTGTGAAGCTGTGATGTAATTCACACCTGTTTGATTACTGATTTCTCCTTCTGCACATGGTATACAGTCAAAGCAGCAAACTGGCTTTCCTTTTTGCCGGGCCTTCCTGAAGCCTGACAGACAGCTTTTACTGCACAGTGATTCTGGCGCCTAATGACCACAGCATAGGAGGCAGTAGACAAATCGTTTTTTTTCCTTTTTGTCCACAGAGAAATGTTATATTTTTCTACATATTCTATGCAAACTGCGTATATGTTTTTCTAAATTACTGTACAGCAAAAACATATTTGATGGATTTATCAATCATTTATCATATACAGTGCAATAAAACAAATGTATAACATATCAACATAACCAATGCATAACATATGCATATATTCATTTAAATATACACAATTAAAATTTATTTAGTTTAGATATATACATATACAAAATTCAAGTAAAAGCAAAAAAAGCAAGGAATATCTTGTGACGAGTGGGATGGCACACACCTTTTCTCCTCTGTGCCATGTAATTATTGCCTCATCTATTACAAGGTCCTTGTCCTCTTCCAGGGAGGCATCATAGAACCCCACTTTCACCAGCTGAAGGGAGCCATCAGAGCCTCTCTGCCAGTTAATCAAATCAAAAGATGGAACGGGGTCTCCATTGTCATCAAATCTGACCTCTTCCCCTAATGTTGTAAAATTGGTTCGTTTCATGTAGTACAAGAGCTTGGGTCAAGATTGGGAGACAGGATGATTGAAAGTTAAGAGTGCACAATAAATGATGCAATAGTGATAGATATCTTTGTTTCATACAGAGCTATATTAACCCTTTTTATCTGTATAATACAGGCAGAAAATGTAAACCAATAAGTACGCACCTGCCATGGCTGAATGGGATTAAGACTACCACATGTCCCGTTCTGAAAAGGGCCTTCCCCTGGGATACATGTGCTCATTCCATGTAATGCATGTGCTATGAGATACACAGCTTTGTAAACATTGTAAGAGACTTTGAGTTGTGAAACATCTGAATAAGAAGTGTAGACGTTATCCATATTCTCACTTCCATTGCAGGTTGGCCAGTTTTGTGCATCTACACTTAGAACAGACTCATTTGTCCGACAGTGAAAAGTCTCTTCCCAAAACTCAGAGAGAAAATGGGATGTTTTTGCTTCTTGAGCACTTAAGTTTTTGAGGTATTTTCCAAGATAAGGAATATCCGCTCTTCGAATTGCAAATCCCAATGTCCCTTGTAACATGTCTCCAAAATGTACCCAGAGGTCTTTTGATGTGGCCCAGGCCTCACTAGCAATCCACTGAAGATGTGTTACATTTTGTCGTCTGCACTCTTTAAGGATACCATAGAGATATATTTCCAGAGAAAAGTTTATGATAACTGTGGCAGAAGAGCCTTTTAAACTGTGCACAAGGTGCTCCACTGCATGTTGGTTCAATGTAAGAGGATAAAAGTGAACATACGCAGGACAGATATTAAATCTTTCAGACTCTTTTAGGAAGTTCTGAATGGCAAAGCGAGCAAAATCTGAATCTGAACCAATCAATCCGACCCACTTCCACTGAAAATAATGGACAAGCTTTACCAAAGCCTTTATCTGAAAGGCATCATTTGGCATTGTCCTCATGAATGCTGGAAACTCTTTCTTGTTACTGAGACATGAACAGGATGCAAAGTAGCTCACCTAAAATCAGATAAAAACTTTCAGTCAGGTGTAAAGTACAACTGACAAAAATACATAACACAAAAAAGCACAAAAAATATTACTAATATAATATATAATATACAACATTTGCAGAGTTAAGAAGTCCACCATAAGTGATTCTTAATCATTTGATTACTTTGGCATAACAAGAAATACAAAGTTTAAACCAAAAATAATGTTTAATTATTTGATTTACCACAGGTATTTTGAAGGAGCCTAAAGTTCGTAGAACAGGCATGGTAACTGCTGATGAACCCACTAGAATCACAGGACTGGGCTGCTTTTGTGTGTCTTCACAGTCTTGTCCCTTTCTGCCTCTCTCTGGCTGTCCATTGACCAGGAGAAGAGATCTTTTTATGGATTCATGTATGTCATTGCCATTGTCTTTGATGTGATAGCCAAGTATTAAATTTGACAAGAGATCTTGCCGCTGGTTTATTTCATTCACAGCAAAAATCATTGTCTTCATCCACCTCAGGGCTCGAGAGCTAAAGCTGAAACAAACAACACAAGGTTGTGTTAAATGCATAACACAGCTGCTTTGAAAATCGGCAAGAAAACAAGTTAATCAAAAACCAGATCAGACCAGATACAGTACAACAGATTTTACATTTCTAAGACGTTTTGTTATCTTAAAAAAGGAATGAAGTTAAAAAACATTTACACACAGTGTATACTTTAGATATGGTTTTGTCCTAAAGGAAGAATCCGATGATACAGTGTTGAAATGCAAAGAAAAAAGACCTCCTAAAACTACATCTCCCTCTTGGTAGAAGGTGAGAGTGTCCTCATCTCCCTGATACATGCACTTGTTTTGGATTTGAAATAGACTATGCACACCAATGCAAATTAAAAGACAAAATACAAGCAGAGTTTGGTGAAGTTGTGCCATAACTGACGCACACAAATAGAGCTGGTGCTTACACTATATGTAGACAATCTTTGATGGAGGGATGGCCTTAGCTTTTCACGTAGAAACACACAAACCAATAGCAGAGACTAAACCTGCAGTGTGACTAAACAGACTAAATAATTTAAAGGTCATGTCATGCTAGTAGTTTTTCTGAGTTTCAGTTTTTAGTTAGCTTTTGTTTTTACAAAAATAAAAGAAGATTATTGAGGAGACCAATGACTGTTTGTCGATCAATGATGTTTACACAGCACAACGTTAAAACCACACTGCGTCGGTAGTTATATATACCACAATATAATATACTGCTTGCTGGACTCCCGGTTTTCACAACCAAACTTCTGAAGATGATACAGAATGCCGCGGCCAGATGGGTTTTCAAGAAGCCTAAAAGAGGAACGTTAAAATCATGCCTCTCTTCATGAAGCTACATTAGCTCCCCATAGCAGCTTGTATTGAATTAAAAGCTCTCCTGATATCATACAAGACCATCACAGGTTCAGCACCCTATTTCCGTCACTCGCTGATTCACAAGTATACACCCTTCAGATTCCTGCGGTCCATTAAGAGGCGACAACAAGTATCATCGCTTAATGTGCCTTCCAGGACAGCCAGAGATTTGGGAGTGCCAATCTACGATCAGCCAACCTTCATGTATCATGTTGCCAACACCGCCAGATCCTACAGATTCTTGCCTTACAACATTAGGAAAAACAGGCAATTCCTCTAGGAGCATGCTACACAAATTTTTGACCAGACTTTGGTCCTTTCCAGGCTTTACTACTGCAATTCTCTGCTTTCTGGAATCCCAGTCTGTGGTACCAAACCTCTGCAAAAGATACAAAATGTGGCGGCAAGAGTGGTCTTCACTCTTAACGCCTCTCTTCATCAGGTTACACTGGCTCAAAATAACCGCTCACTTTGAATTCAAAGCCCTGCACATAGCCTTCAAGATAACTACAGGTTTAGCACCCTCCTGCCTTTAGTCACTGATACCCACATATGTGCCCTTCAGACCCCTATGCTCTGCTAATGAGCGACATATTGTGGAGCCATCCCAAAAGGAATAAGAAATGCGGTCAGTTGTAGCACTTATTTATTTATTTAGTTATCTTCGCTATTTACAGCTTCATTGTCTCCTCGATCATTTAAGTCACTTTGGATAGAAGTGTCCGGTCAATGCCTAAATCTAAATGTCCTCAATCATTAACATGTACATTTACCTTTAGTCATTTAGCTGACAATTTTTTCCAAAGTGTCTTGTAAGGTCCAGTGAAGAAGCAATCAATAGAAGAAACAAAGCATGCATAAGTGCAGTAATACTAGTCCTAGTTATATCCGCCACAGTATGCTTGCTTTAAAGTTTTATTTAAAGAGTCTAGGAAACAGGTGAGGAGATAGTCCGTTTAAATGGATCGGGCATATAGACATGAGGTTTTAGCAATTATTTAAAGATGGATACACATCCAGATAAGGGAGCTTAATGTGATTTATTTTCCTTTTTCGGATGGTACCACAAGATTTCAGGTTGTATCATTGTGAAAAGTAGAAGGATGTTGAGCCTATGGTGGTCTTGTAGACTCGGAGCAGAGCTTTGAATGCGATTAAGCGACTACAGGGAGCTGGCACCTGAGAGTGGTGTGAGATGAGTTACCATTCTTGCTGCTCCTTCTGGAATACCTGCAGAGGTTTGGTTGGAGTTCAGCCAGTGGAGCCAGTAATGCCGTCTAGACAGGATTAGTGTCTGTATTGGACTTGCGTAGAATGCTTAGAGAGGAAAGGTCTAATCTTTCCGATGTTGTTAACAAGAATTCAACAAGACCAGGTGGTGCTAGTAACATGATCTATGAAGTTTAACTGATCATCAATTACCACTCCCAGGTTTCTTGCTGTCTTGCAGGGTGTTAAGAAAGATGATCCTTATACAACAGAGAAGTTGTGACTAATCTTCCAGGCAGGGGAGATGACAAGCAGTTCAGTTTATGCAAGGTTCAATTGTAAGTTTGTGGTCAGTTGTGGTCTGAAGGTAAGAGAGTTGGAATTGTAAGCAGAATGGAACCTCTACGTTGTTTGATTCTCAGTGCCAGAAGATAATGACTAATGTGCCTTTGAGCAAAGCACCCTTTACCCGTTTGCACTGACACTGGTAGCTGTCCACTGCACAATACTTGTAAGTATCTTTGGATAAAGCTTCTGCCAAATGAAAAACTGAAAATTAAAATGCTAGTGATGGTAGTTAATCCAGAGGGAGTAGTCAATCAGACATGCTGAGATGCAGGCCGAAACTGTCACACCCACATCAGGTATCTGCCTCATCACACCCACATTTATCTTTTCTTGTCTTTGTCACATGTGTTAAGTTGTAAATGTCATGTTTTCATGCTAATTATATTGTTTGTGTTCCTCTGTCGTGTCTATAGGTATATGCAAAGGTATAGACCCTCAAGATCTCTGGGCTCCGCAAATTAGCTGAGACTTGTGGTACCAGCTCAAAAGGGTAAGAAATCTCTCTCTCGAACGTTCTCTGCTTCAGTTCCTCGATGGTGGAACGATCTGCCTCTGGCTTCACGCTTGTCAGACTCGATCTCTATCTTCAAAAAACACCTAAAAACTCATTTTCCGGCTACATCTAACTCACTATCTCACTACTTTTCTAACCTACTCACTCTATCAAAAAAAATAAAAAAAATAAAAATAAATAATAATAATAATTATATATTGTTGTATCGGCTATTTACCGCTTCATTGTCTCCTCGACTATTGTAAGTCGCTTTGGATAAAAGCGTCTGCTAAATGACTAAATGTAAATGTCTATAGTCTGTGTTTTGCTTGACACTAACAAAGGGGCTGACAAGCTACTATCCTAAACCAACATTATCCCTTTATAGTAAATGCACATTTCATTATTTAATATGTGGTTTATTTGACTCGCACTGTGCTACAAGGTCATCTTGAAAATTTAAAAGAAATGAAGGATTAACCTTTCTTCTTTTTTGCTGAACAAGTGGCCATGTCAGGAAGCGGCCCTTCACTCTATGGCCATACTTTAGGCTTTTAGGCCAAACTACCAGCAGAAATGCTCCTTACCGAGACCCCTGTAACCCTGCTAATGCTTGTGTAACGGCTTGTTTCAGATTGGTCCATAGCTTCGTTTGTGCTTTAAATGGCTCTGCCTGAGTTAAACTAATCTCTGCTATTAGCACATGATTTAACACAATTGCCCATAGCTTAGTTTACCATTGGTTTAACATTTGACGTTATAGTTACCATGATATTATATAAAGTAAAAGGTTTACAAAAGAAGCTATCAGTACAAGGGGTAACAAAGCGTGAATAAGTGTAATTATAATAGTCCTACTTATATAAAACATAACGTACCAGTCAAGTGCGGTAAATGAAAGTTTATTTATGTTTGTTTTTTAATTATATTAATTTATTAATTGCATATATTAAAACCGGAAGTTTTTAACATAAACATCTTGTATTCGTAAATATATGGAGATAGAAGTGTAACAGAAGTTTATCTTTATTTTGTAAATGTAGAAAACAACAGAGACTACAGATACTGTGGTGAAAAGATACAGAGCTGTGCATGTTTAATAACTAGACAATCTTTGGGAAATCTTTACATATGTAAAAAGTATTGTTAAAAAATAAATTAATTTGACACTCCTATGTTATCCTTGTACTTTATCTACAGTATGAGCTAGGCTGCAGAGAGAATGTTCCTGAATAAAACCTGTAAGCATTAAATCTTTATCATTTAAAAAAAAAGGCTGGTACCTTAAATAATTTTGTATGGGAATTATTTCTTCATCATACTCTTTTTGTCATTTTTTTCAGGTTGCAGTAATACAATATAACATTTAGGGGCAAATATACACATTAGGAGACCAAAGGCAGATGCTAGAATAGCAAAGACATGGACAGCAACCGTATACTTTCCACGTGTGCTCACATAAACTGGAATGAAGGTGATCCACACAGCAAAAAATATAAGCATGCTGAATGTAATGAATTTAGCTTCATTAAAGTTATCTGGTAGTTTTCTGGCTAAAAATGCCAAGAACAAACACAAGGATGCTAGAAATCCAATATATCCTAATACACACCAGAATCCAACTTCAGATCCTACAGCACATTCAACAATTAAAGTTGCACTCATGAACTTGGTGTTATGTGAAGCAAATGGTGGTTTGGTTGTTAACCATATAATGCAAATAAGAGCTTGCACAAAAGTGCACAAGATGACACTTGATCTTTGTTGAGCAGGACCAAACCACTTCATGACATTACTGCCAGGGAGGGTGGCCCTGAATGCCATTAAAACAACAACAGTTTTGGCCAGAATGCATGAGATACAGAGAGCAAAGCTGATTCCAAAAGCTGGATATCGAATCCGACATAGCCAGTCAGAGGGCTTTCCTATAAATGTCAGACTTGATAGGAAACATGCACAGAGGAAAAACAGAAGAAATATACTCAGTTCCATGTTATTCCCTCGAATGACAGGCGTTTTCCTGAACTTTATAAACACACCAAGCACTGCTAATGTTGTAAAGGCGCCGAATGCTGAAACTGACCAGAGAACTATTCCCAAAGGTTCCTGAAAAGACAAAAACTCTAAAGTCTTGGGTATGCATTGGTCTTGGGCTTGGTTTGGCCATGTCTCCTTTGAACATGTCAGGCAGTCAATAGAGTCTGTGGGGAAAATTGAGGTAAAGTGGAGTTTAAAACTTCAATTATCCTCCAGAAAAACTATTAAGTGTGAAGCTGTGATGTAATTCACACCTGTTTGATTACTGATTTCTCCTTCTGCACATGGTATACAGTCAAAGCAGCAAACTGGCTTTCCTTTTTGCCGGGCCTTCCTGAAGCCTGACAGACAGCTTTTACTGCACAGTGATTCTGGTGCCTAATGACCACAGCATAGGAGGCAGTAGACCAGCAGTACATAATTTGCTTTTTGTACTTATCACAAATATATATTTTACAAGTCATCTACTTATGTTATCCAAAATGTGTATATATTTAAAATAATAACAGAGCAACATACAGAACATACACTTTTTATACTGGATCATCTATATAAACAGTAACAAATGAAGTTACAAATGAAAAATATATTTAAATGCATGCATTTAATAAAACCCAAGTCTACATGATAGTTTCATTTAAAAAAATAATTAATTCTATTTAATTCCGACATATGCATTAGGTAGAGTTCG
Organism: Triplophysa yarkandensis; assembly: GCA_033220385.1. NCBI lineage: Eukaryota > Metazoa > Chordata > Actinopteri > Cypriniformes > Nemacheilidae > Triplophysa > Triplophysa yarkandensis. The sequence continues at coordinate 17,652,550 of CM065669.1, read as the reverse complement.
AGAAAAAGCAGAAAAAGCAAGGAATATCTGGTGATGAGTGGGATGGCACACACCTTTTCTCCTCTGTGCCATGTAATTATTGGCTCATCTATTACAAGGTCCTTGTCCTCTTCCAGGGAGGCATCATAGAACCCCACTTTCACCAGCTGAAGGGAGCCATCAGAGTCTCTTTGCCAGTTCATCAAATCATAGGATGCAATGGGGTCTCCATTGTCATCAAATCTGACTTCTTCCCCTAATGTTGTAAAATTTGTCCGTTTCATGTAGTACAAGAGCTTGAGTGACGTTTGGGAGAAAGGATGATAGGAAGTTAAGCATGCATAATAAATATATTTTAATTCATTGGAAATAGAAGTTATTTGTTTCAAACAATGATATTCATTAATAAGATCAGGGCACAGGATGGTAGTTACACACACCTGCCATGGCTGAATGGGATTAAGACTCCCACATGTCCCGTTCTGAAAAGGGCCTTTACCTGGGATACATGTGTTCATATCATGTAAGGCATGTGCAATGAGATACACAGCTTTGTAAACATTGTAAGAGACTCTGAGCTGGGAAACATCTAAATACGGAGTGTACACTTTATCCAGACTCTCACCACCATTGCAGGGTGGCCAGTTTTGAGTGTCCTCGCCGTGTACATGAGTATTCAATGACCCATTTGACCGACACCGAAAAGTCTCTTCCCAAAACTCAGAGAGGAAATGGGATGTTAGTGCATCTTGAACACTTAATCGTCTGAGATAGCTGCCAAGATGAGAAATTTCAGCTCTTCGTATGGCAAACCCCAGTGTCCCGTGTAATAGGTCACCAAAATCTTCCCAGAGGTCTTTTGATGTGGCCCAGGCCTCACTAGCAATCCACTGAAGATGTGTTATATTTTGTCGTCTACACTCTTTAAGGATGCCGTGTAAATATGAATCCACAGAGAAGTTTAGTATGACTGTAGCAGAAGAGCCTTTTAAAATGTTCACAAATTCTTCGACGGCTTGTTGAGTCAATGCAACAGGATAAAGGAGAACATACGCGGGGCAAATATTAAATCTTTCAGACTCTTTCAAAAAGTGCTGAATGGCAAAGCGAGCATAATCTGTATCCACGCCGGTAACCCCGACCCACGTCCATTGAAAATAGTGGAAGAGCTTTACCAAAGCCTTAATCTGAAAGTCATCACTTGGCATTGTCCTCATGAACGTTGGAAACTCTCTCTTGTTACTGAGACATGAACAGGATGCAAAGTAGCTCACCTAAAATCAGATACAACTTTTTTATCTTTTTTTAAGTGCAACAAACTACAGAACAAAGACAACATTATTATAAATATGTAATTAAATATTAAACAATAGGAAAAATGAATTAATCAAATAACAAACATAATAAGGTTTCAATATTTTTGTTTTACCACCGGTATCTTGAAGGAGCCAAGAGTTCTTAACATAGCCATGGATATTCCAGATGAAGCCTCCCCCACAATCACAGGACTGGGCTGCTTTTGTGTATCTTTACAGTCTCGTCCCTCTCTTCCTCTCTCTGGTTGTCCATTAACCAGGAGAAGAGATCTTTTTATAGATATAGGTATGTCATCACCACTGTCTTTGATGTGGTAGCCAAGAGATAGATTTGACAAGAGGTCTTGCCGCTGGTTTATTTCTTTAACAGCGAAGATCATCGTCTGCATCCACCTCAGGGCTCTGGGGGTGAAGCTGCAGTGAACATCAAAGGTTAATATTAAATGCACTACTTTTTTTTTACTGTTACAACAACACAAACTTTTGCAAGACATATTCCTATTTTACACATTTACAGTTTTATAGGATATGACAGAAACACACAATTTGTAAGTTTTTGGCTTTGGATGGATCCTAAATGATAAATCCAAGGATTCAGGGCTGAAATGCAAAGGAAAAAGCCCACCCAAAACTACATCTCCCTCTTGGTAAAAGCTAATAGTATCCTCATCTCCCTGATACATGCACTTGTCTTTGTTTTGAGACTGACTATGCACACCAATACAAATCTGTAGCCACAATATAAGCAAAGTTGCGTGAAGTCGTGCCATAACTGACACAGACAAATAAAACAGGTGGGCACAGAATATATAGACACTCTGTGATGGTGGGATGGCCTTAACTATTCCTGGAGAAGCAAACAAACCAATAGCATTTGCTATTGAACGTTTCTGATGACAATGTTACATATAATTTTCAAAAATATTAAATTCTAAATATTTGAACTGTATTAAGTTTTTTTGTGTTTAATTTTACCGTTCTAGTGCCATTTGGTAAATTTCGTAAATGTTTTGTTGATGTCGAACTTTACGTTGTGATGAAAAAATCTTGCAATGAAATTTAAGAAATAATAGGAATGATGACATGCACTTGCAATTCAAAAATAAGAAGTGCTTTAAATAATTGTGTTTTGATAGCATTGTTGTTCTATGAAATTTTTAAACATGCAGACAATTATCTACACAATTATTATTGAAAAGGTCCATCTTTAGTTCAAAAGTGCAAAAATTGTGTCACTGTAACACTTTATCAGACTCAAAATGAAATATGCGAAAAAATTGTATTCACTATTATATCTTCTATTCGCTATTTAATTTGTGTATCGATTATTATTCATGTAATGATTTTACATTTATTGTCAATGGTACATTTATTATGACACATTTATGTAACTAATACATTAACTCTATTTCATAATTTGTTTGTTTTTCCTAGTGGTAAACTTTGTGTACAAATATCTATTATAGCTGATTTTTAACTAAACATATTTGATAAAAGCACTTTTGAAATGAACTGAATTTAACATTCGAGACACGACTGTAATAATAAACTGTTTTTAATAGGTTGCCATGGGTAGTGACCCAAAGCACGTGATTTAACATGTAACTCAGGAGGACGTCGTACATAATGATATGCATGAAGCATGACTGACATATAAAAGCAAAGAGTAACAGGAGCATTTGCACAATTCAGTTGAGTGCTTAAGAGGATAATGATTTATATTTTTTTGTATGCGTTTCATCTCTCCAATGCAGCCGTTCCTCCAGACTGTTCTCCACAAGGTCACTTTGATCAGCCAGTGTTCATGACCACCGGAGACTTCACAATAGGGGGAATTTTTCCTTTGCATTATAGAGTAGAGCTTCCATTAACAAACTTCATCAACAGACCTTTAGCAGCACAGTGTCGAGGGTAAGCAAGGTGTAATTGTTCGGATTATTATTTTTGATTATTTGTATAACCAACTTTGGGATGTTTTGTCTACAGGTTTGATCCAAGGGCCTTCCGCTGGGCTCTCACTATGAAGCTGGCAGTGGAACAGATAAACCACAGGAAAGACCTCCTGCCCAACCATACGCTAGCATACAAGATATTTGACTCCTGTGCCACTCCTGTAACAGCTCAGAAAGCCGTACTGGCCGTACTGAACGGACAGGATGTTGTTTCAACTTTTATTTGTTCCACTTCTGGTACGTTATTGGGGTTGGTAGGGGAATCTGGTTCCTCACAATCCATTGTTGTGTCCAGAACTCTGCAGCCTTTCAGAATACCAATGGTAATGAGACTGTTTATCTCTTTGTGTATGTTTAAAGTATATTCAAGTGTTATATCTATGATTGATTGTTGAAACTCTTTTAAGGGAATGTATAAAGTGGATACCCTTGAATTGTTTTCTATCTCAATTTTTTCTTTGGGCACACAGATAAGTTACTTCTCCACCTGCTCTTGTCTAAGCGACCGAAAGCAGTTCCCTACCTTTTTCCGTGTGGTTCCCAATGACGATTACCAAGTCAAAGCTATCGCACAGCTCTTAAAGAAGTTTGGCTGGACATGGATTGGAGTGGTCACGGAAGATCATGACTACGGCAGATTTGCTTTACAGGGCTTGAAACAAGAAATTGAAAACACGGATATTTGTTTGGCCTATCATGAAATGATCCCAAAAGACTACACAAGAAAAGAAGTGCTTAGGATTTTAAATGTAATGAAAGAATCCTCCGCAAAGGTTGTAGTTGTTTTTTCAGGGGAGGGGGAATTTTATCCTTTCTTGAGAGAGTTTATGATTCAGAACATTACAGGAATTCAATGGATTGCAAGTGAGGCCTGGGTTACAGCCTCGATTTTGGCAGAATCATATTCATTCCTACATGGAACGATTGGGTTTGCAATCCGCCAGGGACACATTCCAGGTCTTGAGGATTATCTGAAAACAGTGAATCCCGAAGAATATCCATCTAGTCCTCAGGTTCAGGAGCTTTGGGAAGCTCTGTATGGATGTTCTCCTTCATTCAGTTTAAACACTCATCTGCCCCCCTGTACAGGAAAAGAGACACTCAGAGAAGAGCATTCTGCATATATGAACACATCTAGTCCTCGTGTCAGCTATAATGTGTATAAAGCGGTGTACGCCTTTGCTCATTCTCTGCATAACCTCATTCACTGTAAACCCGGACATGGACCGTTTGAGAATTTCTCATGTGCAGATTTCAACAATGTGTTTCCCTGGCAGGTAAAAAAAATATAGAAATAAGTTAATGAAATTTGAAATATATAAATTCTAGAATATCTATTAACAAACAAATGACGTGTTTCAATTTTGTTTACGTTTAATAGTAAATCATAATGTAAATGTCTGCCCCTTTTTCTATTTTTATTCCAAAGCTGCAGCATTATTTACAAGAATTGTCTTTCTCTGTTTCCGGAGAAGAAGTTAATTTTGATATCAAGGGGGATTCAATTCCATCATATGATTTGATAAACTGGCAAAGACACAATAATGGAGATATTCAGTTTATTAAAGTGGGTCTCTATGACACAGCACAGCATGTTGGAAAAGAACTGGTGATCGAGGAGCAGGCCATCATGTGGTCTAACCAACAGAATAAGGCAAGGTGTTGACTGTGTGCTGCACTGCCATCTGTTGCCATTAATAATAAAAACATTACCATCATCCTAGGGCTAAATAGAGCATAATAACATAGTTATAATAAAACAAATGCTGCTCAGGAGTTAATTATATGAGAAAATGCAACTGTGCGAAATACTTTGGTTGAAATTGGCTTTCACTTTAAATATTTTAAAATATAGTTTAATCAGAACGGGCCATAGTCAAATTAATAAAGAATGCTTTTTAAATATGAATGCAAACAAAATGTGTTATCTTTTATATAGCATGTGTATATATAACTCAAGTGCTATCTTTACATTGTGTGGATTTATTTATGGTTATTCTTTATTTTCTATAGTTACCCATATCTGTGTGCAGTAACAGCTGTACTCCAGGATTTAGGAAGGCTGTCCGTCGTGGCCAGCCTCTGTGCTGCTTTGATTGTGTTTCATGTGATATTGGCAAAATCAGTAATCAAACAGGTAACATTACCCAAACTGCACTTTAAATTAAATAAAAGTTACATATACTGCAAAACTTTAAAACTTTGGTTGCTTGTCTAATGTGTTCGTCCAGATGCTTTCTCTAACTTTTCTTATTATCTTAGATTCAATAGATTGTCTGTCATGCCCGGAAGATTACTGGTCCAATACGAATGGAACAATATGTGTGCCGAAGGTAGTTGAGTTTCTCTCCCATGATGCAATGGGAATCACCCTGATTGTGGTAGCGGTTGTGGGAGCGTTCCTGACTGTCACGGTGCTTTTGATATTTCTGTACAACAGAGGAACCCCTATAGTCCGCATCAATAACTCGGAGCTCAGTTTCTTCATCCTGTTTTCTTTGACTCTGTGTTTTCTGTGTGCTTTGGTGTTTATTGGAGAACCCACATCCTGGTCGTGCATGTTGAGACACACTGCCTTCAGCATCACCTTCTCTCTCTGCATCTCCTGCATCCTGGGAAAGACTTTAGTTGTTCTAGCAGCATTCACGGCTACTCGACCGGGGAACAATATCATGAAATGGTTGGGTCCCACGCAGCAGAGAATCATCATCTTCAGCTGCACTTTAGTTCAAGTGTTGATATGTACGGCCTGGCTTGTCGTGTCTCCACCGTTCCCCTATAGAAACACTAAATATCAACAGTCTAAGATCATCCTGGATTGCAGCGTGGGTTCTGATCTGGCCTTCTGGTGTGTGCTGGGATATATCGGCCTCCTGGCCTGTGTTTGCTTCTTTCTGGCTTTCTTGGCCCGAAAGTTGCCGGGCAATTTTAATGAAGCCAAGTATATCACTTTCAGCATGCTTATATTCTGTGCTGTCTGGTTGGCATTTGTGCCCGCATATGTTAGTTCACCTGGTAAATTCACAACAGCTGTAGAGATTTTTGCTATATTAGCATCTAGCTTTGGCCTGCTTCTTTGTTTATTTGCTCCGAAATGTTATATCATTTTATTGAAACCTGAAAAGAATACAAAGCAGCATTTAATGGGAAAAATAGCAAAATGATTTTTGGAACTATTTTACTATTTTTTAAATAAAGCTCCACCTTTACTAAGCGTTGTTGATTGGAATAACTGTACAATAAATTTGTATAACACATAAAAAATATACACTTGATTTTTCATGATGACAGAAAATTGACTTTTCTTATTTCTCTTTATTTAAATAAGGCTTAGTTTTATATGTACAGATATTTAAAATAGATGTGTTAAAAATGTCTTTGCTTTATATTCACACATAACCTGTGTCTACAACTCCAGATTTTTATGTGATGATGTGTTATTATACGCTAGTAAGAACATTAACCTTCTAAGTAAACGATAAGACTTAACAAATATATAGACATATTTGCTTGAAAACAGATTAAAGTCACCTACTAAGTCACCTACCAACCTACCAACATCTTCTTTAAAATACAAAACAACTGTTTTAGATTACTGCTTTGGCAAATGAGGCTTACATAGACTTCACTGAAGGCCTTGCAAAGAAACACAAGAAAAAGTGTAAAACACTTTTGTGTTTTAGTGCAACACTGCAAAAACCCATTAGCAACAGAATTAAACTGATAGTTTACCCCCCAAAAGTCTGTCACCATTAAATCACATTTAATTATTCCCAAAAACTGTTGTTCTGATGACAATAGACATTTTCATCAAAACAACGGTGATTTGGAAAACGTTCAAATTAGTTTAAACTGATGTGGATCACCAAGAGAGTAATTCATGAAAAATTTTTATTGGGTGGACTAAATCCCTTAAAAGCAGATAAATGTGATGTATTGTTCCTTACCTAATATTTTCTATAATCAGACCCTGGACACAATCCCTTTAACATTCGTAGGTTTAAAAGAACAAGTTTGGCCCTAAACATTGACGTCCAATGAGGTCATGTGATCAGTGAAATTACAGATTTACAGAATTAGTTAATGCTCTTATATCACACCCAATTATTAAAATTCCTTTTTTGGACGCTCAACCTTGTCAGTTCAAACCTGTATGGCTTTTTCTGAAGATAAGAAAAAAGATATTGTGAAGAATCTTGGTTATCAAACATGGATTTGGATTTTAACCTTAATATTTGACTTCCATTGGGTGAACGCAAAACCACTGAGACATTTCTGGAAATACCTTTATGTTATTTTCAGAAGAAAGTCATATACAGGTTTTAATTTACGTGGGGTGAATAACTAAAGACATGGATAATATGACACACAACTGATTAAGCAAATAACTCAACAACACGTCAGACATAATGATATGCAAGGTTCACGACCAGCCATATAAAACCTCCGGAAACAGATATGTTGTAGTTCTTTGTTTATGTGGAGCTTAAAAGAACAATGGTTTCAATTTTTCTCCTTGTATTTCACCTGTCTAGTGCAGCTGTGTCTCCAAACTGCTCCCCGCAGGATGACTTTGATCCGCCAGTATTCTTAACTACCGGTGACTTCACAATAGGGGGAATTTTTCCATTGCATTATAGAGTAGAGCTTCCATCAACGGACTACATTAACCGACCTTTAGCAGCACAGTGTCGAGGGTAAGAATCTGAGCTTGAATGTTTAGTATTGGGTCAAGTGTTTGCATTAACTTAATTTAAGTGAAGTCATATTATGAGATGTCAACCTCTTCTGCCTACAGGTTTGATCCAAGGGCCTTCCGCTGGGCTCTCACTATGAAGCTGGCAGTGGAACAGATAAACCACAGGAAAGACCTCCTGCCCAACCATACGCTAGCATACAAGATATTTGACTCCTGCTCTACTCCTGTAACAGCTCAGAAAGCCGTACTGGCCGTGCTGAACGGACAGGATGTAATGCAAAGTTTAATGTGTTCTGGGGCTGCTCCTTTAATAGGATTAGTGGGGGAATCTGGTTCATCACAATCTATAGTACTCTCCCGAACTCTCCAGCCCTTTAAAATACCAATGGTAATAAGATGCATGTGATTTCCAGTCTTTTGACATTCTGTGTGTAATATATTTTTTACTGTTGTATTGAGCCATTTAATACGTAGACTTTGAAAATCTGATTTTTTTCTTAATTTTAACTTTTAATAGATAAGTTACTTCTCCACCTGCTCTTGTCTAAGCGACCGGAAGAAGTTCCCAACATTTTTCCGAGTGATTCCCAATGACGATTACCAAGTCAAAGCTATCGCACAGCTCTTAAGGAAGTTTGGCTGGACATGGATTGGAGTGGTCACGGAAGATCATGACTACGGCAGATTTGCTTTTCAGGGCTTGAAACAAGAAATTGAAAACACGGATATTTGTTTGGCCTATCATGAAATGATCCCAAAAGACTACACAAGAAAAGAAGTGCTTAGGATTTTAAATGTAATGAAAGAATCCTCGGCAAAGGTTGTAGTTGTTTTTTCTGTGGAAGGGGAATTTTATCCTTTCTTGAGAGAGTTTATGATTCAGAACATTACAGGAATTCAATGGATTGCAAGTGAGGCCTGGGTTACAGCCTCGATTTTAGCAGAAACATATCCATTTCTAGAAGGCACGATTGGGTTTGCAATCCGCCAGGGACACATTCCAGGTCTTGAGGATTATCTGAAAACAGTGAATCCTGAAGGATATCCATCTAGTCCTCAGGTTCAGGAGCTTTGGGAAGCTCTGTATGGATGTTCTCCTTCATTCAGTTTAAACACTCATCTGCCCCCCTGTACAGGAAAAGAGACACTCAGAGAAGAGCATTCTGCATATATGAACACATCTAGTCCTCGTGTCAGCTATAATGTGTATAAAGCGGTGTACGCCTTTGCTCATTCTCTGCATAATCTCATTCACTGTAAACCCGGACATGGACCGTTTGAGAATTACTCATGTGCAGAGTTCAACAATGTGTATCCGTGGCAGGTAAAATTACCGCTGAGAAATGTGTAATTGAACAAAATCAAAAGAACAAATATAAATGAATATCTACTTTAATATGAACAATTAAATATTAGATAGTAGTATATGTTAATCCATTAAACAAATACTGTCTATTTTTTATTGAATTATAAATTGTATTATCACTAAAAAAAGATTTGTTGATAAATAATACATGTATCTTCATTTGTTTTAAATGCACAAAGCTCCAACACTACCTTCAGGAAGTTTCCTTCTCAATTTCAGGAGAGATTGTTGACTTTGATAAGAAAGGAGATGCAACCCCTTATTATGATTTGATAAACTGGCAAAGACACACAAATGGAGATATTCAGTTTATTAAAGTGGGTCTGTATAATGGTGCTCAGCACACAGGGGGACAACTGGTGATCGAGGAGCAGGCCATCATGTGGTCCAATCAACAAAATAAGGCAAGGTGTTGACTGTGTGCTGCACTGCCATCTGTTGTTTATAATGTTTTATATTAACCTTTTAGCTCCGACACATAAAAATGTATGTTGTTCAGTATATAAATAAAGTTTATATAGATGTTTACTAAAACCTAGTTTACTCCAAAAGCATATCACAGTTGTCCTCCATGTTCTTAAAATGAATTATTGAATGCATATAAAGTTTAACTTTATTATTTTTTTATAGGTTCCTGTCTCTGTGTGCACTGATAGATGTGTGCCAGGATTTAGGAAGGCTGTCCGTCGTGGCCAGCCTCTGTGCTGCTTTGACTGTGTTCCATGTGAAAGTGGCAAGATCAGTAATCAAACAGGTACTCTTTTTTCAGACATCATATCCCCCTATTGCATTCTCTAACTTGTCCTTTCTTATTATTTTAGATTCAATAGATTGTCTGTCTTGCCCGGAAGATTACTGGTCCAATACGAATGGAACAATATGTGTGCCGAAGGTAGTTGAGTTTCTCTCCCATGATGCAATGGGAATCACCCTGACTGTGGTAGCTGTTGTGGGAGCGTTCCTGACTGTCACGGTGCTTTTGATATTTCTGTACAACAGAGGAACTCCTATAGTCCGCATCAATAACTCGGAGCTCAGTTTCTTCATCCTGTTTTCTTTGACTCTGTGTTTTCTGTGTGCTTTGGTGTTTATTGGAGAACCCACATCCTGGTCGTGCATGTTGAGACACACTGCCTTCAGCATCACCTTCTCTCTCTGCATCTCCTGCATCCTGGGAAAGACTTTAGTTGTTCTAGCAGCATTCACGGCTACTCGGCCGGGGAACAATATCATGAAATGGTTGGGTCCCACGCAGCAGAGAATCATCATCTTCAGCTGCACTTTAGTTCAAGTGTTGATATGTACGGCCTGGCTTGTGGTGTCTCCACCGTTCCCCTATAGAAACACTAAATATCAACAGTCTAAGATCATCCTGGATTGCAGCGTGGGTTCTGATCTGGCCTTCTGGTGTGTGCTGGGATATATCGGCCTCCTGGCCTGTGTTTGCTTCTTTCTGGCTTTCTTGGCCCGAAAGTTGCCGGGCAATTTTAATGAAGCCAAGTATATCACTTTCAGCATGCTTATATTCTGTGCTGTCTGGTTGGCATTTGTGCCCGCATATGTTAGCCAGCCTGGTAAATTCACAACAGCTGTAGAGATTTTTGCTATATTAGCTTCTAGCTTTGGCCTGCTTCTTTGTTTATTTGCTCCGAAATGTTATATCATTTTATTGAAACCTGAAAAGAATACAAAGCAGCATTTAATGGGAAAGGGAAATAAATAATTTAATCAGCTTTAGTTTTAGTTTTCACATTAGGTTTAAGCTTATAAATAGAAATACACACCTTACAGTCTTAAAAAAATCAATTTTGTTTTTTAGTGCAACATCATTTAAAACAGTTGATTTCTCCAAGATGTACTTAAATTAAGTTTATTTATTGTAAAGAATTAAGTATTTAAGTAACAAATTTATTTTTAGATTCACCTTATATGTAAGGTGTATTCTAATAGAAGTATTAGAGATATTCAAATAAACTCTATTTAAATTGAATAGTTTATTAATTCAAAGCTTTATAATTACTCAATTTGTAGATCGTTTCACCAAAAGTAGGAGTAAAAAGTTTTTTTAGAATGTATCTGAGACAATACACCCTACACCTTTTGCATAAAAATTATACAAAGATATTTTTTTCTCTAATTTGTATCGTGAATTTCGACCTGTTGTAAAAATAAGGACATTAATAAAGCATGTTTACAGACACATTTCTGTTATCGTGAATCTTGGCGATGACACGTGACCATGACACATAATGAGATGCGTGGAGACCAGTGTCTGGTATAAATAACTGTGTACTGCCCTCTGTATTCATACCGGAGGAGACAGAGATCACGGAGTATGACCGTCTTTCTGCTGTGGCTTCTGCTTCAGCGTCTCGGTGCGCTTACTTTAGAACATTCCTCCAAATGCATCCTGCAAAATGACTTTGAGCCAGGCCTGGCGGCTGGCGGAGATTTTCTAATAGGTGGTATTTTTCCTCTGCACTACAATCAGGAAATGCCAGACCTCAATTGTACTTACAAACCAGGGCCAGTTAAATGTAACGGGTGAGTGTAAGCCCTAATGTTTTACACTGTCTAGCACATGTTCAAATTAAACCTGTCCTGTAAATATTTTCCTGTTTTATGAGACGCATTTGCTTGTTTTGTCTTTTGCAGGTTTGATCCCAGAGCTTTCCGCTGGGCCATCACGATGAAACATGCGATCGAGGAAATTAACCGAAGGAGTGATCTCTTGCCTAACCATACACTTGGTTACAAAATATTTGACTCTTGTGCATATCCTCTGACTGGCCAGAGATCAGCAGTAGCTGTTTTGAATGGGCCAAATGAAAAAGAAAGCCCCATGTGTTCCGGTGCTGGTCCACTGCTTGCTATTATAGGAGAATCCGGATCTGCTCAGTCTATTGTAGTTTCTAGAATGTTAAAACCTTTTAGAATCCCAATGGTGAGTCCGTCAGGAGAAGTTCACATTTAACTGAATGTTTACTTTGTGCATTTAAAAGTGTGCATTAAGGTATTACATTGAGCTTGCTATAGTTAGAGAGAGAGAGAGAGAGAGAGAGAGAGAGAGAGAGAAAGAGAGAGAGCGCAAGAGAGAGAAGGTTGAAGTGATAATTCGCCCAAACATGAAAATTCTCGTCTCTTGTAATTTCAAACCTGTATCACTTCCTTTCTTCTGCAGAATGCCAAAGAGATGTTTAAAAATTGTTGGCAAACCATTTACTTGCATTGGTTTTGATGTGTCAATACAATGGAAGTAAAAATGTGCCACTGTTGTTTGGTTACACATCGTCCTCAACATATCTTCTTTTGTGTTCCTCAGAAGAAAGGAAAAAAATATTATGTGGGTTCTTACAAAAAACAATTTCAACTTAAAATATTTTTTGTAAAGCTTAAAAAGGGTTTTAATATACTGTTTAAATGTTGAGTATATGTAAGTAAAATAAGTAAATCTAATTCAAATATTTCTACCAGAATTCATCAAAACTTTAAGTTATATTACAAATAAATAGTTGTCAAATAAATTTTTTATCAAATAAACTTAAAACATATTTGTCCACTTTAGAAAAATTAACTTTTGGATTTCTAATGACTGATTTGAACATTTTCCACTGAATAACAATATATTTAATGCTTTTGAAAGATTTTATAATGTTTATGTAACTGTTTTTTGTGATATTTAGTAAGCCACATTGCTATTTACACATTATAAACCTACAGTGCTGGTTTGAACTACAAGAGGGTGAGTTAATAATTATACAATGACATTTTTTTAATGAACTATCACTTCATATAGTATTGACAATGAGGTGCTGTGTGTTGCATTTAAAAACGATTTCTATCACCATTCCCTCTTTTTTTATAACAGATCAGTTATTTTTCATCCTGTGCCTGCCTGAGTGATCGTAGAGAGTTTCCAACATTCTTTCGAGTCATCCCCAGCGATGACTATCAAGTGAAGGCCATTGCAAAACTCCTTCTGCATTTTAAATGGACCTGGGTCGGAGTGGTACGAGGGGATCACGAGTACGGCCGCTTTGCCCTTCAGGGCTTACTGAAGGAGCTGGAGGGTACGGGTGTATGTGTGGCATATCAGGAGATGATCCCTCTGCTATATGACCGCAGGAGGGCACTGGAAATCATCAGTGTTATGAGCCGCTCCACTGCCCGGGTGGTGGTGGTGTTCTCCGCTGAAGGGGAGCTCACCCCCTTTCTGAGAGACTACATGGAGCAGAATGTCACTGGGATACAGTGGATCGCTAGTGAGGCATGGGTGACCTCCTCAGTGTTTACAGGGAGTGAGTATTACCCTTTCCTCGGTGGGACCATTGGATTTGGAATCCGTCAGGGTCAGATCCCAGGGTTAAGGGAGTATCTGACAACAGTGAATCTAGAAAAATATCCTTCTAATACATTGGTACATGAGCTCTGGGGGGCTCTTTACGGCTGCTCCCCGCCTTCCTCAGATCTGAACGGTCATCTGCCCACCTGCACCGGGCAAGAGACTCTTAGGGAGCAACACTCTGCCTTCATGAACACTTCCAGCCTTCGCATTTCCTATAATGTTTATAAAGGAGTGTACGCCATTGCTCATTCCCTGCACAATCTCATTCAATGCAATCCTGGGAAAGGGCCTTTTAATAACTTCACATGTGCAAACACAGATAATGTCCACCCATGGCAGGTACTCATAAAACTGACTGCTTACATGCCAAATGTATTTTACATAAAATGCTTTTTAAAAATCACTTTATCTCAACAATGCAATATTTCACAGCTACAGCATTATCTCCAAGAGGTGTCGTTCACTATTTCAGGCGAGACAGTGAACTTTGACATAAAAGGTGACTCTATTCCATCATACGACCTCATAAATTGGAAGAGGGGCTCGGCTGGAAATATTGAGTTTGTTAATGTGGGAATGTTCGATGGTGCACAAGAATCTGGCCAAGAACTGGTCATCCAGGAGGGGGCTATCATGTGGCCTGGCCATCAGACTGAGGCAAGATGTTCTCACAGTGTGTTTCAGTACATGAGATTTCATGTTCTGAGGTTCTGTAGGGTTAAATGGAGGTAAGTGACTTAAACAACTGGACAATTCCGCGCAAATGTCAACCTCAAATCTTATTTGTTCAAAAGGTTGTCACCAAACTGAGGTCACAGGTGCCTATATTTTGTGTTTCAAAAACCTATATGCGTTTTTGGAAAGCATAGTTTTCCATAGTTGGTAAGTGAATTGTCACATGACTAAGTGCCCACATCCCTTAATTGCTGACCACTTCAACAAAATAAAACAACCATTTTGTGGTCCATAAAGATCCATCTCTTCTCCATTCTGATGAGTGCAGTTTTTTCACTTAATAATTCACATTAAGTATGTTGTCAATCAAAAACATCCATCCAATTTATCACATACATAACAGATGAATCTCTCCCTTTATAAGATTTAAAACGTGTACAGAAACTTATCTTTTTCTAACTTATCTTTTTCTTTTATCAGGGGTGTAGTAAAACAGATGGTTCAGTATATTGTTGTACATTTTAAGTTTTGACTACAATGTCACATCCATAACGCTGGAATTGTCCAACTGTTGCTCAGAGGGCAGGTCTGTCTGTCTATGAGATGGAAGTACCTTTATGAAAAAAATGTTTATTGAAGTGTGCTATTAGTATACTTATATTCAACTTAAAATAGGAAACTAGAAAGTGGGCCAGTTGAGCCCAAAGTCTTATTAGTACACTAACAAGTACACAACTGGCACATTGATATTAGAATACTTCCTAAATAAAGTATAATTCTACATGTGCTTGACCTTTTCTTAAGTATACTGATACAATTGAAGTTCAAATATACTTCTTTTACCCAAGGATTGTGTAATTATTACTAATTTAATCTTATATGTTCCTGGTATGTTTTCCCAATATTTATGTGTTGGCAAAAAAAAAAACAGCACTGCTGAACTATAAGAGCATTACTGACACATAAATACACCCTTTATCTTTAGTAATATATGTGTGGCTTGAGCAGGTGCTGGTATCTGTGTGCAGTAACAGCTGTACTCCAGGATTCAGGAAGGCTGTCCGTAATGGCCAGCCTCTATGCTGCTTTGACTGTGTACCCTGTGACAGTGGCAAAATCAGTAATGAAACAGGTTGGTGAAAGTTAGTAATGCATCTCATGAAATGAGACCTTTTTCATTCTTGCAGTTTTTTCCTGTCTTTAGATTCAATAGACTGTATGTCCTGCTCTGAAGATTACTGGTCAAACGATGATGGAACTGAATGCATTCCTAAAGTGATCGAATTTCTATCCCATGATGCAATGGGGATGACTCTAACTGCGATAGCTGTAATTGGAGCCTGTCTCACTTCAGGGGTCTTTGGTGTATTTTTATATAACAGAAACACCCCTATAGTTCGCATCAATAACTCCGAGCTCAGTTTCTTCATCCTGTTATCTTTGACTCTGTGTTTTCTGTGTGCTTTGGTGTTTATTGGAGAACCCACATCCTGGTCGTGCATGTTGAGACACACTGCCTTCAGCATCACCTTCTCTCTCTGCATCTCCTGCATCCTGGGAAAGACTTTAGTTGTTCTAGCAGCATTCACGGCTACTCGACCGGGGAACAATATCATGAAATGGTTGGGTCCCACGCAGCAGAGAATCATCATCTTCAGCTGCACTTTAGTTCAAGTGTTGATATGTACGGCCTGGCTTGTGGTGTCTCCACCGTTCCCCTATAGAAACACTAAATATCAACAGTCTAAGATCATCCTGGATTGCAGCATGGGTTCTGATCTGGCCTTCTGGTGTGTGCTGGGATATATCGGCCTCCTGGCCTGTGTTTGCTTCTTTCTGGCTTTCTTGGCTCGAAAGTTGCCGGGCAATTTTAATGAAGCCAAGTATATCACTTTCAGCATGCTTATATTCTGTGCTGTCTGGTTGGCATTTGTGCCCGCATATGTTAGTTCACCTGGAAAATTCACAACAGCTGTAGAGATATTTGCTATATTAGCTTCTAGCTTTGGCCTGCTTTTTTGCTTATTCGCCCAAAAGGTCTATATAATTTTAGTAAAGCCAGAGAAAAACAACAAACAACATCTGATGGGAAAAGACAAATAATTATATTGATAACACTGTGTTTTCATTGCAGATCATAATGAAATGGCAACATTACCCATCCCTCATGAATAAATAAAACTGATGTAATATTGTTTACTATTGATTTGGCTTCAGTGTCACAATTATTAGTAAATTTAGAATGTCTAAATGCCATGAATGCTATTATATTTAGAAACAAGGAAACAATCTGCGTTAACAAATGTATGACTTATTTTTTAAGTAAAGAAACAAGGTCATCAAGGCCTCGCTGAATTGTGAATAAATCAATGCTGAAGGGGCGTTATTGCAGACTGCCTGCAACCCTTTTAGCTGTGATTTATTCATAATACAGCACGGCCTTGAGTACCTTATTGGTTTATAGAATGGTTACGACACAATAAAATATTGAAATGCATAATATGTATTATTGTTTTCACCAAACAAAATCATGAACTGCCTTCCGCTTTAAAAAGTACTCTAACCGCAACAGCCATAATGTATGTTTGTGTCGCTAATGGTGCTTAGTGATACACAGAGCGTTTGGGTGAAGCACTGAAAGCCGTGCTGTACAGTGAATAAAACAGCTGCTGACCAATCAGAATAAAGGAATGGAACTAACCATTTTATAATATTATGTAATATGTATTTATAATGTCCTACCTATATCAAACAAGAAATCCTGTTTAAAGAGATTGTATTATAACCAACAACACAATGCATTATCATAACACTATGATGTACAGTATTAACCACACCCTCTTACACTTTCCCCTTGAAAATTCATTGCCGCACAGAGAGTGGTGGCTATTTAAACGTGCTTTAATGTTCACCTCACATATGGAGTGGTTGTTGATCTATTGGAGAAATGCATTTTAATCTAGTGTTGACAATGACTATACTGTACATCACCAGGCTTTGTCCTGTTCTGTGTGGGGGAAATCCAGTTACCTGCGCCCTACGGGGTGATCCCCAACCTCCGGCTCTCTCCAAAGCTGGAGACTTTATCATTGGAGGGGTTTTCTCTATTCACGACTATCTGAAGGCAGAGAATCGCACCTACACTAAACGACCACAGCCACTGGAGTGCAGTGGGAGGTTAGAGTATGCATGTATGATGGATAAGCACATGTGTTAATTGAATGTACTGACTTTAATTATTTAGATAAAATTATCTAATGTATTTTCTGTTTATGAAACATTTGTATTGTGTTCACCCTGACAGTGTGGGCTTCAGAGAGATGCGCTTCGTCCGTGCCTTTGAGTTTGCCATTGAAGAGATCAACAACAGCTCTGATCTCTTACCGGGCATCACTTTAGGATACCACATCTATGATTCTTGTGCATCTGTGCCAATGGCAATAAAAGTAGCATTTCAGCTCATCAGTGGATTTGATATAGAATATAATGACACTGAATCCTGCGCAAAATCTGCTGCTGTCACTGGTGTAGTTGCAGAATCTGGTTCCACACCATCAATAAGCATTTCAAGACTTCTCAGTCCATTTGGCATTCCACAGGTGCTTGTTCAATGTGAGCATTTTTTATATGTTCTCTATGAAATGGTTTCTTCTGACCTCACTCTTTCCTTTTACAGGTGAGTCATTACGCAACCTGTGCGTGTCTCAGTGATAAGCGTCAGTATCCGACTTTCTTCAGGACCATCCCCAGTGATCATCATCAAGCGGCCGCATTGGCACGTATGGTCAAGCACTTTGGATGGACGTGGATCGGAGCGGTGCGCAGTGATTCAGACTACGGGAACAATGGCATGGCATCATTCCTGAAAGCTGCAGAGGAGGAGGGAATCTGTGTGGAGTATTCAGAGGCCTATTACAGAACACAGCCGCGCACTAAACTCAAGAGAGTCGCGGATGTCATTCGCAGGTCTACAGCTCGGGTAATTGTTGCTTTCCTGGCCTCGGGTGACATGAGAATCTTACTAGAAGAACTGAGCCAGGAGCCGCCACCTCCATTACAGTGGATTGGCAGTGAAGCTTGGGTTACAGATCCGGAAATGCTGCGCTTTAATTTGTGCATCGGGGCTGTGGGCTTTGGGATCCAGGGCTCTGTAATTCCAGGCTTTAATGATTACTTGCTTGATCTGTCAATGGAGCATGTCCTAAAATTTCCCCTGTTAACTGAATTATGGGAAAACTTATTCGGTTGTAGATTAAAACAGCAAACAGGTTCTTCATCTCTTTTGCCAGCATGTGATGGAACTCAGGACCTGCACAAATTACAGAACCCATATACAGATACATCCCAGCTGAGAATTACTAACATGGTGTATAAAGCCACATATGCAATAGCTCATGCCATCCATGGAACTGTTTGTGCCGGCAAATATTGCGATAAATATATATCTGTTGAGCCCCTACAGGTCAGTCTTATAGCCAAGAAAGGCTTTTTTGAATAGAATGAATGTAAACTTTTTTTCATTCATTAAAAGGTTTTTTGTTCATCATGCAGGTTCTTGATCAGCTCCGGAAGGTGAATTTCACTAGGAATAATTATCCTGTGTCATTTGATATCAACGGGGATCCAGTTGCCGTTTATGAACTTGTGAACTGGCAACGTAAAAAAGATGGTTCAATTGACTTTTTTACAATGGGTCGGTACGATGCATCCCAACCTAAAGGCCAAGAATTCAGTTTGAACAGAGCTATTATTTGGAATGACGGCAGTGAAAAGGTATAAAGAATATTTTGTTCTTTCTGCTCTTTGATATTGTGATTATCTGTGAGAGTTTTGTGCCATCTGTCACCTCCAGTTGCCTGTGTCTGTGTGCAGTGAGAGTTGTCCTCCAGGCACTAGAAAGGCCGTACAGAAAGGAAGACCTGTCTGCTGTTATGACTGTATTCCATGTGCAGATGGAGAAATCAGTAATAAGACAGGTAATGTGTTTAGGCTTAGTCTTAAAAATTATAATAATTATCATCTTTAATGTTATTAATAGTGTTTATATGGTTTGTTTCTCACAGTTATTTTTCAACGAGTATAACCATTGCATATATTTCTTTTTTTGTGTGTGTTAATTCTGATTTATTTTACAGATTCTGTAGATTGTCTTCCATGCCCTTCTGAGTACTGGCCGAATAAAGACAAGAATAAATGTCTTCCTAAACCAGTGGAGTTTCTGTCATGGGATGAGGTTCTTGGGATCATCCTCATCATTGTCTCCATATTCGGTGCTTTTGTGGCTTTAAGCATAGCTTTAGTGTTTTATAAAAACAGATCTTCTCCCATAGTAAAAGCCAACAACTCAGAGCTGAGCTTCCTGTTGCTCTTCTCATTGACTCTGTGTTTTCTCTGTTCACTTACTTTCATTGGTCGCCCCACTGAGTGGTCCTGTATGTTACGTCACACAGCGTTTGGGATCACTTTTGTCCTCTGTATCTCTTGTGTTCTGGGTAAAACTTTAGTTGTGTTAATGGCCTTCAAGGCCACACTTCCAGGAAGTAATGTCATGAAATGGTTTGGACCTCCTCAGCAGAGACTCAGTGTTCTCGGTTTCACTTTTGTTCAGGTTCTTATCTGTGTGCTTTGGCTAACAATATCTCCTCCTCTCCCTTTTAACAATATGCAACACTACAAAGAAAAAATCATTCTCGAATGCAATTTAGGTTCCTCGGTGGGTTTCTGGGCTGTTCTGGGTTACATTGGTGTATTGGCTCTCTTGTGCTTCATTCTGGCTTTTCTGGCTCGGACACTGCCTGATAACTTCAATGAAGCTAAATTCATCACATTCAGTATGCTCATATTCTGTGCTGTATGGATCACATTTGTACCAGCTTATGTCAGTTCTCCAGGAAAGTTTACTGTAGCTGTGGAGATATTTGCCATTTTAGCTTCAAGTTTTGGTCTGATTATCTGTATTTTTGCTCCGAAGTGTTTCATTATTTTGTTTAGGCCCGAACAGAATACCAAAAAACATTTGATGGGTAAAGGTCAGTCTTAAGCCCCCAGAAAAACACAAAGTAACCATTTTTGACACTTACGCTTATTTCAGATATTGTCTTATTTTGTTTAAGCTCTTGAAATACTCATAAACTTGTATGTATGGTTTCCATAAATAAAAAAGTACATGATGATTACATTTAAAATATGAACGTGATGTGTTTCCTTTCAAACATATATATATATTTTGAACAGCAAAATATTTTTATTAATAATGTATTTAATCAAATTTTATTTCATATAATAATGTATGTTATATCAAATATAATAAACTTGAGGTGTACAAGGTATTAAAAGGTGATACCTATTAGAACTGATGTTTATTGTGACTGATGCCACTAAATCACTTTCACATTATTGAATTTATTTTTGAAGTATGATAAGTATAAGCTATGTTTACAGTATATGTTGACAAACATTTTTCATATAGTGTAAAATAAAATATAAACTAGGCATATTGTGAAGCATGGGGATTGGCAGTAGAAAGAAGGCAGGTCTAGATTTCTGTGACAAAAACAATATGACACACTTGAGACACATTATGCCATTATGATCGACAGTTATGAAATATTAACCACACCCTCCCTAGTTTCCCAGTTGTATCCTGACAACATAGCAGTGGTTATAGTGCATATTTAAACGAGGCCTAATGCTCACCTCACATTTGGAGTGCTTGTTGGTCTATCAGGAGAAATGCATTTTAATCTTTTCTTAACAATACTGTACATCAGCAGGCTTTGTCCTGCTCTCTGTGGGGTTTATCCAGTCACCTGCGTTCTGCAAGGTGATCCCCAGCCTCCTGCTCTCTTCAAGGATGGGGACTTTATCATTGGAGGGGCTTTTACAATTCATTACTATCTGAAAACAGAGAATCGCACCTATACTAGACGACCACAGCCACTAGAGTGCAGTGGGAGGTTAGATGTTAGAATTGTCATGTTAAATTTAGTGGAAAATGTTATAACACATCTAATTTATTTCAGAAATGTAAAGCATAAATAACCAGTTGTTATTCTGAGCTTTGTAATTGTGTAATGTGTATCTTAACAGCATGGACACCAGAGAGCTGCGCTTTGGTCGAGCCTTACAGTTTGCCACTGAAGAGATCAACAACAGCTCTGATCTCTTACCGGGGATCACTTTAGGATACCAAATCTATGATTCTTGTGGATCTGTACCAATGGCAATAAAAATAGCATTGCAGCTTGCCAATGGGTTTGATCTTGTATATAATGACACTGAATCCTGCACAAAATCTGCTGCTGTTACAGCACTAGTGGGAGAAACGGGTTCAACTCCATCTATAAGCATGTCAAGAATCTTCGGTCGCTTTGGATATCCACAGGTGCTTTTTTTAATAGTCACAACTTGGTTTAAATGATTAATTGTTATTTAAATGGAATATCATACGATTATGTCATTTAAAAAATGATAAAACCCTTATTATGTATACTTTTTTAAATGTATGAAAACATTCTATATAATGATGGGCTATTTATACAAATTATTTTTTATTGCTACATTACAGGTGAGTCATTTTGCCACCTGTGCGTGTCTCAGTGATAAGCGTCAGTATCCCACTTTCTTCAGGACCATCCCCAGTGATCATCATCAAGCGGCCGCATTGGCACGTATGGTCAAGCACTTTGGATGGACGTGGATCGGAGCGGTGCGCAGTGATTCAGACTACGGGAACAATGGCATGGCATCATTCCTGAAAGCTGCAGAGGAGGAGGGAATCTGTGTGGAGTATTCAGAGGCCTATTACAGGACACAGCCGCGCACTAAACTCAAGAGAGTCGCAGATGTCATTCGCAGGTCTACAGCTCGGGTCATAGTCGCTTTCATGGCCTCAGGTGACATTAATTTCATTTTAGAAGAACTGAGCCATGATCCACCACCTCCACTTCAGTGGATTGGCAGTGAGACTTGGTTGACAGATCCGGGCATGTTGCGCTTTAATTTGTGTATTGGTGCTGTTGGTTTTGGGATCCAGCGCTCTGTTATTCCAGGGTTTCGTGACTTTCTACTGGACCTCTCTCCAGATGAGGTGCTGAAGTTTCCCATGTTGACAGAATTTTGGGAGAGTTCATTTGGTTGTAGTTTAAAAAATCAAACAGGTTCATCATCTGGTTTTCCAGTATGTGATGGAACTCAAGACCTGCGAGCATTACGAAACCCGTACACAGATACATCTCAGTTACGCATTTCTAACTTGGTGTATAAAGCCACATATGCTATAGCTCATGCAATCCATGCCATTATCTGTAAAGGCAAACAGTGTGACAAAAAGAGGAAAATTCAGCCCATACAGGTAAGCATAAACAAACCAACTCAGTAGAGATGTATTTGCTTTTTAAATCTACATATATTTGTAAATTGTGACATATAAAATGTTGTACTTATAGAAAGACCCAAAAAATGAGCACAGATAATTAAATTAAGTAAGTCTGTATGTTATCAAGCCACTGAATGCCTCCTATTCATCATGCAGGTTACTGAACAGCTCAGAAGGTTGAATTTCACTAGGAATAATTATCCTGTGTCATTTGATATCAACGGGGATCCAGTTGCCGTTTACGAACTTGTGAACTGGCAGCGTCAGAAAGATGGTTCAATTGACTTTGTTACAGTTGGTCAGTATGATGCATCCCAACCTAAAGGTCAAGATTTCAGTTTGAGTGGAACAATTATTTGGAATGATGGCAGTGAAAAGGTAGAATTTTTTCCTCTATACTGTCTACAAGCTTTTGATTATCTGTTAGAGTTTTGTGCCATCTGTCACCTCCAGGTGCCTGTGTCTGTGTGCAGTGAGAGTTGTCCTCATGGCACTAGGAAGGCCGTACAGAAAGGAAGACCTGTCTGCTGTTATGACTGTATTCCATGTGCAGATGGAGAAATCAGTAATGAGACAGGTAATGTGTTTGAACTTGGCTGTCTGATCTCGCTTTTAAAGTGATTCATAAATGTTCATTAATTCTTCATCTTACAGATTCTTTGGGTTGTCAAACGTGTCACCCCGAGTACTGGCCCAATAAAGAGAAGAACAAATGTCTTCCTAAACCAGTGGAGTTCCTGTCATGGGATGAGATCCTTGGGATTATTCTTGCCGCTTTCTCTGTTGCCGGCTCTTTGGTGGCTTTGAGTATGGCTTTAGTGTTTTATAAAAACAGATCTTCTCCCATAGTAAAAGCCAACAACTCAGAGCTGAGCTTCCTGTTGCTCTTCTCATTGACTCTGTGTTTTCTCTGTTCACTTACTTTCATTGGTCGCCCCACTGAGTGGTCCTGTATGTTACGTCACACAGCGTTTGGCATCACTTTTGTCCTCTGTATCTCTTGTGTTCTGGGTAAAACATTAGTTGTGTTGATGGCCTTCAAGGCCACACTTCCAGGAAGTAATGTCATGAAATGGTTTGGGCCTCTACAACAACGAATGAGTGTATTTGGTTTTACTCTTGTTCAAGTTCTTATCTGTGTTCTTTGGTTAAAAATATCTCCACCTTTCCCTTACAATAATATGCAACACTATAAAGAAAAAATCATTCTGGAGTGTAGTTTAGGCTCATCTGTGGGTTTCTGGGCTGTTCTGGGTTATATTGGCCTTCTGGCTTTTCTTTGCTTTGTTTTAGCTTTCCTTGCCAGAAAACTTCCTGATAACTTCAATGAAGCTAAATTCATCACATTCAGTATGCTCATATTCTGTGCTGTATGGATCACATTTGTACCAGCTTATGTCAGTTCTCCAGGAAAGTTTACTGTAGCTGTGGAGATATTTGCCATTTTAGCTTCAAGTTTTGGTCTGATTATCTGTATTTTTGCTCCAAAGTGTTTCATCATTGTGTTTAGGCCCGAACAGAATACCAAAAAACATTTGATGGGTAAAGCACAGTCAAAAGCCCCCTAAAAAACACCAAGCACTCCTGTTTACATTAGACGTTCTTTGTTTTAAATGTATCAACTCTCACGAAAATTATGCCTACTGTAAATCGTACAGTCAATAAAATGTTAGACAGTCAAAGTATATTACAATTAAATTCAAAGTACGTTAAAACATTTTATATTGATTTTCTTTAACTGTAAAAAAGCTACACCTAAACACATGTAACTTGTAATGATAATATTCTGTCTAGCACATTATATATAACTGTACGTTTACGGAACTATTAATTTAATTTTAGTATTCAACTTTATCTATCTATCTATCTTTCTATCTTTCTATCTATCTATCTATCTATCTATCTATCTATCTATCTATCTATCTATCTATCATCTGGTAGGTAGGAAACAACTGTACATTAAACCCTTGGGACGCATAGGCATACTGTCATTATGATTGACAGATATGAATCATTAACCACACCCCCAAACATTTCCCAGTTGTGCCAACAGCTGAGGTAACATTGGATATTTAAACAAGGCCTAATTGTCTCCTCACATTTGGAGCTCTTTGGTCTATCGGAGAAATGCATTTGAATTTTTTCTGGACATTGACAATACTGTACATCAGCAGGCTTTGTCCTGCTCTGTGTGAGGTTTATCCAGTCACCTGCGTTCTGCAAGGTGATACATGGCTGCCTGCCCTCTTCAAGGATGGAGACTTTATCATTGGAGGGGCTTTCACTCTTCATCACTATCTGAAAACAGAGAATCGCACCTACACTAGACGACCACAGCCACTAGAGTGCACTGGGAGGTTAGAGTTTGATAAACAGAGTGGAATGCATTCTGTATCAGGATTAAATGATATTAATTGTTCAAATTATGTTTATAATTGTGAGTTTGTAAATAAAGACATCAAACCTATATGTACATTTACATAATATTTTCGAAAACGTCTTTATAAGAATTGTTACAATATTTGTGTATCTTAACAGCATGGACACCAGGGAACTGCGCACTTCTAGAGCCTTACAGTTTGCCACAGAGGAGATCAACAACAGCTCTGATCTCTTACCGGGCATCACTTTAGGATACCAGATCTATGATTCTTGTGCATCTGTGCCAATGGCTATAAAAATAGCATTTCAGCTCACCAATGGATTTGATCTTGTATATAATGATACTGAATCCTACGCAAAATCTGCTGCATCTGCGGCAGTAATCGGAGAATCAGGTTCAACTCCATCTATAAGCATGTCAAGAATATTTGGTCGCTTTGGATATCCACAGGTGTTTTTGTCTGTCTTGCCTAAATAGAATTTAAACCACAAGTGTAACTAGTCTATTTTATTTGCGTTAAAATCTTTAATATATATAAATATGTACTGACTTTAAATATATTTTCTTAACAAAAAAATGTTTACCATTGTAATTTAATGCGTTACTGACACATTTCATAGTCTCTTTTTCGTTCTTCTTTCCTTTTACAGGTGAGTCACTCCTCAACCTGTGCGTGTCTCAGTGATAAGCGTCAGTATCCGACTTTCTTCAGGACCATCCCCAGTGATCATCATCAAGCGGCCGCATTGGCACGTATGGTCAAGCACTTTGGATGGACGTGGATCGGAGCGGTGCGCAGTGATTCAGACTACGGGAACAATGGCATGGCATCATTCCTGAAAGCTGCAGAGGAGGAGGGAATCTGTGTGGAGTATTCAGAGGCCTATTACAGAACACAGCCGCGCACTAAACTCAAGAGAGTCGCAGATGTCATTCGCAGGTCTACAGCTCGGGTCATAGTCGCTTTCATGGCCTCTGGTGACTTGAAAATCCTGTTAGAAGAACTGAGCCATGATCCACCACCTCCACTTCAATGGATTGGCAGTGAGACTTGGGTGACAGATCCGGGCATGTTGCGCTTTAATTTGTGTATTGGTGCTGTTGGTTTTGGGATCCAGCGCTCTGTTATTCCAGGGTTTCGTGATTTTTTACTGGACCTCTCTCCAGAAGGGGTGCTGAAGTTTCCACTGTTGACAGAATTTTGGGAGAGCTCATTTGGTTGTAGTCTAAAAAAGCAAACAGATTCTTCATCTGGTTTTCCAGTATGTGATGGAACTCAAGACCTAAAGGCATTACGAAATCCATACACAGACACATCTCAGTTACGCATTTCTAACTTAGTGTATAAAGCAACATATGCCATAGCTCATGCCATCCACGCCATTATCTGTAAAGGCAAACATTGTGACAAAAACATAAAAATTCAACCAATACAGGTAAGCTTTAAAAATTTACCCAGAATTTTTAACTTTAAATTCTAGCATTATTTATATTTTTGACTATATATTGTTATATTAATTTTATGTGAACTGAAAATGTTGAA
This sequence comes from Triplophysa yarkandensis, assembly GCA_033220385.1. NCBI lineage: Eukaryota > Metazoa > Chordata > Actinopteri > Cypriniformes > Nemacheilidae > Triplophysa > Triplophysa yarkandensis. The sequence goes on along the minus strand of CM065669.1, from coordinate 17,625,915 downwards.
CATACAGATTGACCTCCAAAATGTATTAAACTAAATTATTTTTTAACATGAACCTGCAAACCACTACATATCTTCTGTTCATGATGTAGGTTACTGAACAGCTCCGGAAGGTGAATTTCACTAGGAATAATTATTCTGTGTCATTTGATACCAACGGAGATCCAGTTGCCATTTATGAACTTGTGAACTGGCAGCGTCAGAAAGATGGTTCAATTGACTTTTTTACAATGGGTCGGTACGATGCATCCCAGCCTAAAGGCCAAGAATTCAGTTTGAGCAGAGCTATTATTTGGAATGACGGCAGTGAAAAGGTATAAAGAGTATTTTGTTCTTTCTGCTTTTTAATTTTGTGATTATCTGTGAGAGTTTTGTGCCATCTGTCACCTCCAGGTGCCTGTGTCTGTGTGCAGTGAGAGTTGTCCTCCAGGCACTAGGAAGGCCGTACAGAAAGGAAGACCTGTCTGCTGTTATGACTGTATTCCATGTGCAGAAGGAGAAATCAGTAATGAGACAGGTAATGTGTTTGAACTTGGCTGTCTGATCTTGGTTTTAAAGTTATCATAAACGTTTATTAATTCTTCATCTTACAGATTCTTTGGGTTGTCAAACGTGTCACCCCGAGTACTGGCCCAATAAAGAGAAGAACAAATGTCTTCCTAAACCAGTGGAGTTTCTGTCATGGGATGAGATCCTTGGGATTATTCTTGCCGCTTTCTCTGTTGCCGGCTCTTTGGTGGCTTTGAGTATGGCTTTAGTGTTTTATAAAAACAGATCTTCTCCCATAGTAAAAGCCAACAACTCAGAGCTGAGCTTCCTGTTGCTCTTCTCATTGACTCTGTGTTTTCTCTGTTCACTTACTTTCATTGGTCGCCCCACTGAGTGGTCCTGTATGTTACGTCACACAGCGTTTGGGATCACTTTTGTCCTCTGTATCTCTTGTGTTCTGGGTAAAACTTTAGTTGTGTTAATGGCCTTTAGGGCCACACTTCCAGGAAGTAATGTCATGAAATGGTTTGGGCCTGTACAACAGAGACTCAGTGTTCTTGCTTTTACACTTATACAGGTTCTTATCTGTGTGCTTTGGTTAACAATATCTCCTCCTTTCCCAAACAATAATATGCAACACTATAAAGAAAAGGTCATTCTGGAGTGTAGTTTAGGTTCCTCAGTGGGTTTCTGGGCTGTTCTGGGTTATATTGGCCTTCTGGCTTTTCTTTGCTTTGTTTTAGCTTTCCTTGCCAGAAAACTTCCTGATAACTTCAATGAAGCTAAATTCATCACATTCAGTATGCTCATATTCTGTGCTGTATGGATCACATTTGTACCAGCTTATGTCAGTTCTCCAGGAAAATTTACTGTAGCTGTGGAGATATTTGCCATTTTAGCTTCAAGTTTTGGTTTGATTATCTGTATTTTTGCTCCGAAGTGTTTCATCATTGTGTTTAGGCCCGAACAGAATACCAAAAAACATTTGATGGGTAAAGCACAGTCAAAAGCCCCCTAAAACACACCAAGCACTCCTGTTTACATCAGACGTTTTTTGTTAAATTGTATAAGGTAATAAAATATATTACAATTAGATTTAAAATAAAAATGCGTTAAAACATTTTCTGTTGGTTATTTTTACACATACCAATCAGAAAGAACTTTATTGCCAGGTATGCTTGCATATACAAGAAAATTTGTTGTGATGTTATGAGCTTCCAGTACACACGGACAAAAGAAAAAAAAGAAAGAATACACATATATTTGTATCACTGGTACTTAAAATAATCGTAAAGGGAACCAAATTATATCTAAACTCAAAAACTATTTCTAAACGCAACTTGACAATTTCTCATTATTAAGTTGAAGCAGCAAGATATGCAAATATATTTCCATTAATTTTAGTCAATATTTGATATGAAAACCAATATAAGTCTATATATATTTAATCTTTCTATTATTTACTGGAATCATTTTGGGCTTTTAAAAGCAAAAAATTTATCTTTTAGCTTATTTGTTGTTTGTTTTAGTTTTTAATGTCAAACATTTTGATTAAGGAAATGGATGAAATGAAATAAATAATACATTTCTTTCAGAAAAGAAAGATACTGTACAAAATGCACTGTGAGAAGAACAAGTTATTACTGAATTTAAGAGTCAGATTGATTCACAATCTTATATTGTATTTTATTGAACATTTTGATCTACCGCAAAGATCTACTGAAACAGAGTCATGACTGCTTCCTTGATCCTCAGACTATAATTGTTAAATGATGTAAGTTTGTTTTAATATAATCATAATATTTCTTATATTTATGTAGGAATATCATGCTTGTAATTTGTATTCGCTATTATAATTTCATACACGCCTGAAGACATAAATTACTTTTTTAATATAGAAAAATGTAAGATGTAACTGACTTAAAAAGAGCTTTAAATCGGAGACTACGTGATATTGAAGAATCTACATTTTTCTCATCCTTTTAAAAATAATTTTCTTTAGCTAATCAGCATACAGGCTTTTTAAAAGATAAAATAATTAATATTTGCGACTGTTGATAAAATATTATATTAAAAATATTAAAATAATATTTTCCGCTAAGGCCTATATTTTGTTCTATTTTTTCGAATATCCAATCAATGAACAAGAACAATGCTACGCAACTAATTCACAATTGTGCTTTAATATATTGGTGTCAGTGGCCAACCTGAAACTTATTAAACATTTTTAACGCTCTATACCGAAACAGAGCAGTCGGCTTGTGAAGCAAGGCCTTTGCTTTGATCCTGCAGCTTTAATTTATTTTTTTGAATATTGTCAACACATTTTGAAGACCATCATGTTTATGGTTTTTGTTCTTAATAGCCTCAAGACAGTGAAGTCACATTTTATAAGAATTTGTCAATTTGAAACGAAAGTCACCATGTTACTGTTTTTCGTGTAATTGTAGTCTATAAAAAGAGCGTTTTGATTTGCTTTTCAAAGAGCTCTGAATTATCAACATAGACACGTACTTTCTCATCCTTTTAAAAACAGCAATTAATAATTTGTTCGTCTATATTAAAAAATAATTTTAAAAAGTTAAAAAGTGTCTTTCTTCTTCCTAAATAAACAGTAAAACAGTGGCAGTGGCAGTAAAGGAATCCGTGTATTATTCGTAAAATAATTTTTTAAATAATTATTCAAACCAAATTAAAAAACAACTTGTTTGTCTATTGTGCTATCTGATAAGAAGGGAAAACATAGAAACAATTCTTTCTTTACGATCTTTTATTGATGCGCTCAGATCAAAAATAAAAAAAATTAAAAAATAATAGATTAGACCCATTTTAATTTGATATATTTAAAATTTTTAAGTTAACCAAATTGGTTTGAACCGATAGACCCCATTGACCGTCTATAGAATATGTTTGATTCATTATAGGTGGTGGGCATAGATTCATTTTTTTAATCTAGATTAATCTCACTGTAAACTTGAAATTAATCTAGATTAAAATGGCTAATTATAAATTCTGTTGAAGGCGTTCAGAATATGTGTGCTACCCAAATAATGACCAAAAGTAAATCATTGCACAAGGAAAAAACAACCTTATGCCGCGTTCACACCTCACGCGTGAAGTTTGATGCTTGAACATTTAAGTTCATTAGCGTCCAACGCGTCATTCGCGCAGGGGGGAGGGGCTTCTGTCAGGGGAACTCATCGACCTGTCAGATGAAAAGTCCTTTTGTTGTAAAATGAACTGATTAAACTTTATTTATATTCTCAATATGTGTATAGAGCTCATGTGTATAAAAGCCCTGATGACTTTCTCCTCCATGTTTGTATTAGCTAAAGCAAGCTTCTGATTGGTTAACGCGGCGCGAAAGTTACATTTTTTCGCGTCCAATGCACCGCAAGAAATCTCCTCGCTTCTATTCGTGTATCTGCATTGACTTAACATGTAAAGCACTCGCGCCTGAAGCTCTATTCACGTTTGGTGTGAAAGCAGCATAAGTCTTGTTGAGGTTTTGAAACAACCCAGTCTATGTGGCACTTTTCCCGATTTGTTTCAATGCATTTTTAAGATTGAAATAATAAAAAATAGACTTAACGTGCGCGCGTGCATGCGTTTAAAACTTTTCTTAAAAAACCGACCCTGATTCTTGCATTCCTGTAGAACTACAATCAGATATTTCTCCTGCCCTTCGCTGGAAAAACCCTTGAGATTTGACCAACTCTCCTTGTACCTTACTAAGAACAACCTCGGAGACAGCAACCAGTCAGGCTGCAATAGTGGGCACTCCACTGAAACTGCTCTGCTTTCAGTGTTAAGACCTAAGACTGGCAAGGGCAGCCTCTAAGTCATCCATTCTCATCCTGTAGGATTTTACAGTAGCTTTCAACACTGTCAACCATCGCATTTTTCTTTTGACACTCAAAACCATGGGCATCTCTGACACAGCACTCCAGTGGTTCCAGACTTACCCCTAAGGTTGGTCCTTTAGGGTATCTTGGAGAGGTGAAGTCTCAGAATTGCAACATGTCATTGGAATCCATCATTTGGAAGAAGGTCTTTTCCTATCACTGCTATGTGGGCGATCAGCAGCTGCACATAGCATTCCACCCGGAAGGCTAGACTGTCTCTTATTTGTCTCAGCTTTCCTAAGTGTAATCACTCTCTGGATGAAGGACCAACATCTACAACTGAAAATTAAGTTATTTTCATCTCCACTGACCCGAAGATCCCTCACAACCTCTCTTTCCGACTGGGAGCGTCCATCATAGTACCCCCCAGGACAGCCAGAAATTTGGGAGTTACAAGGGTCATGTTGGGAGTACTGCCATTTCCTGCAGATTCCTTCTCTACAATATCAGCAACCGTAGACCTTTCCTCTCAGAGCATTCTGCACAAATCCAAGTGCAGGCTCGGGTCCTGTCTAAGCTGGACTTCTGCAACACTTTACTGACTAGACTGCTGGCCTCAAACACCACTGCTCCTCGTTGCCTACAAGACCCTACCTATATTAACTGATACAGACGTACGTGCCAGCCTGATCCCTGTGCCCAGCGAATGATCAACGTCTGGTGGTGCCGACCCCAAAAGGTCAGAAATCTCTCTAATGCACCTTCTCTGGGTCAGTTCCACTATTGTGGAATGGTCTGCCCGTTACAGGGCGTCTGACAGACTCAGCTTCCATCTTTAAAAAATTCCTTAAAACCCAAATTTTCTGCTTGCACCTAACCCACCAGCAGACCTCTTTTGACATCCTAAAACTTTCTATCAAAAATGTAAAAAAATACTCTGCAGTTGGTACGTGTCTTGTGTTTTTCTTACTAAGACTGGAATTATTTCACAATGTCACTGCTTTATTTCTTGTTGTTCTTAATGTTTCTTTTTTAAACCCTAATTGTATGTCGCTTTGGATAAAAGCATCTGCTAAATGACTAAATGTAAATGTAAATTATATTTAATCTATGACCTCATGTTCTGGGAAGACTGAAGGTGTTTTGTTGGTGTTGATCAGAGCCGTGCAGAAATTGTTGGCTTTGTTTGGCAATAATTAATTTACAAAGATCACGCACTGTATGTAATGTGTATTCCTAACTTAAGATGTTTATTTACTGTAAGTTGTAAGTACTGCCAAATCTACTTTGGTTCAAACAAAAATATATAATGATATAATTTTACTTATTTTCAAAACAAATATTGTCATACAAATCTATCTTAATGATCATAATTAAGAAAATTAACTCTTAACGTAATCATTTAATCCAAAACATAAAAATCCGTTATGAAATACCTCAAGATGTTGCAATCCACTTAATTTTCTTTATTCAGTACATTATGGGAGATATTTTAAAGAACAATTTGGTAAAATTTTTAAGAGGTTTTTGGCAGGTGCACTGGAGATACCTCAGTGAGTGAACAACTTTATTCTTTGTGTCAAAATAACACTTACATTAATTATTATTCCCTCCGATTTCGAAACCCTTTCAGCAGTCAGGGGATGGAACAAGCCAGGTCTCATTACAACATATTAACATGGTTTGCACCCCAAACTACATCTACATCTTGCTGGTTCGAAGGTGTCCATCTAACTCACCGAACATCTGCTAGGTTGTTTTTTGAATCAAAGATATGCACTCCGTTGTCCAGAGATTACAGCCCGTCAACATTTCTCTCCGAAGAGGAACTTATGGTCATGGCTGTGACCTGCTCATCATCTGCTGAACGAAAGAGACGCATGATTAAGAGTCTGTATTGAGGAGCTTCGGGACTTTTCAATCAGGCATGCCCCATCCATCCCTTACAAGCTTTCATAAGTAACATCCAAAATTGTTCAATTAAAAGAAAGCCATTGTTTGTTAGGGTCACTTTGTTAGACTCTGATCCTGTACTTGTTGTTTTAGCACTAATCTACTGAAGATTGGCAGGCAGATCTAGCTCTGTAGATATGTGCCATCGGCAGGGATACCCTAAAAAAAACCTCACCACCAAGGTGTAAAATCATTCATCGCATGGACGGTCCCCGTGCTTAAGTCTGCCCATGTCAAGGTCTGTCTGAAGTTTGCCAGGGACCATTTGCTTGATCCAGAAGAGTTATGGAAGAAAGTCAGATGAGACCAAAGTAGAATCTTTTTGTACTATTATTAAAAATAAAAGTGAACTTTTTTTGATCTTTGTAATCTGTTGTCGAACCTAACAATTTGGCTTAGCCATGATTTTTTATAAACTATTTGTGAGGTGAGAATAAGGGTTTGGAATGATAGGTATATTTTGTCTTGGGTTTTTATAAGGGATACTGCATGCCCCAACAGAACGTCAAAGAAGAACCCCAAAACATTCAGCCCGTTCCCTTTCACTAAAATGAGAACACCATCCACATTGTTCACAGTGTTGAAGACCCAACTGAATTGGATACATATGGTCTTTTCCGTGATTCCGTGGTTCAGGTGGCACCAAATTTCGGCTGAAAAGCACAGAGAGTAACTGAGCTTAACGGAAGCTGGAGAAACAAGAGTTCGGAGATCCCACGGATCTTCAAAATCTGTCAAGGCGAAGCAGACTCTGGCTAATATATAAGTGAAACATGGAGATGTTTCCCACCTTCCAGAAATGCCCTAGAGATTAAAAGACAATCTGAATTCTTGATTTGCTAAGTACTATATGTAACAGGCCCAGATCAAAGGGCCATGCTGACAGATAGAAAGTTCCTGTTAAACAGGAAAAATTGAGAAGACAGGAGCAGAAGGGTCTGTGTCGCACAGAACCCCATCAATTAACCCCACACTAAATGTCACGTCACTTCACACGTCAAGTCAATTGTTTATTCAATTAATTTTTTTCCACATAGTATGGCATTAAAATTTTACAACACAGCATGGTTCTTTTTCTTAACGCACAACTATTCTTTACCTTCCATTGTAAATACATAGCACAATGACCATTTAAGATTCACTTTCATCTATCTTGCAAACATGCATCTTTGCAATTGGCCATCATTTTCATTACCCAGATTATTCAAGAGTTTTCTAGTGCAAATAAAAGTGTCCAAATATATAAGGCCGAAAACCTGAGAAGTATGTAAATAATGCATGGTTCACGCTGAAGTAACAATATACATTTAATAGTGGAGTTAGCATTTTATTTATTAGGGCTACATTACCGTTTGCATTATGTTTCCCCGGGTATAATTAAGTAAAAGTTGGGCTGGAAAAGTGTGTATAATATGATATAATAAGAGTCATATCAGGAACAGAATGACACGGTAACTCGAGCCTTCTTAAATTAAAATAAAGGCATTTCATGATCACATCGTAGACGTCCATTTTCCCTCAAACCAAACATGATGGACGGTTGCAACATTCACTAGTTCAACAAACCCGGGACATTCACACACTAAACCTTTCCAATATAAACATAAACATGGGAATAAACTGACTCGTGTGCAAATAATTTTGTGGATTTGAAAGTCATACCTGTAAAACAGGAACAATCGAGGAGACAGAAGCAAACGTGTCATAATCCCCGGAAATTGTGGGGGCTCAGTCACACTCCGCCCCTGTGAGGCCTTAACTGATTTTCAAAATAAGAGTCCCGATCTCTCCCAACAATAATAACCGGTTTATACTCACAGTTTTGGTAGCCTATTGATATTTAAAATATAAAAAGAATGATAAACATAGTCTAAACCGTTACTTCAAAAATGATTGTACATAAACTGTGTATAAATTAAATGGTGTCAAACCTTCAGATTCACATATTACGATAAGATTCTACATTATATTACCATTTGTTCCAGTTTCCAGTTTTTACTTTATCTTGTTGGGTATCAATTTATAAATTCGTCAATTATTTTTTTAATGGTGGTCATTTGGTTTTCCGGGCCTTAAATAAAGATAAAGCATGTATTAAACCAAGCATTTAGCAAATACAAAGGCAAGAAGAAACAGATTATTTATATTCATGTTTCCAATAATGGTATAATCACAGTGATTTTATCTTCAAAATTCCTAAATCCCTGCTGATTTTAAACTAATATTTAACAAAACTGTTGGATTTCTAAAATATTAATCATCCGTGGCAATGTGCAACATCTTCTGTATGTGGTCTAAATATTCTAACATTTGACTTTTTTATTTTTTATTTGGACGGTTAGAATTGGTTTGGAATATGTCATGCATTTACACCCAAAAAAGTATTTGAGCGCTATCTCGCTTAAATTTAAATTTCAAGTTTTACTTTAAAATGGTGCATTGGTTATCAAGATCAACCGTACCCACATGTTAGACATAAATTGTATCGGCTATTTACCGCTTCATTGTCTCCTCGACTATTGTAAGTCGCTTTGGATAAAAGCGTCTGCTAAATGACTAAATGTAAATGTAAAATGTAAATGTAAATTATGAAATAAGTTACACTAAATCACAAGAACACAAAACACAAACGGCTTTGCTTTCAGCTTCCGGTGATGGATTACTCAGGTGTGTTCACTATTACCAGCTTAAGAAACCCTCCTCACTTTGATCACCCTTCTAACAAAGGACTGTTATATTTGGTCTTATAATTTCTTGTAAGTTCTGTATTGGTGAGAAGTGATATGTTTGGTCACAGCCACAACAAAGAACAAATATACATTTCTCTTTCAATTTATAATGTAGAGCCCAGTGAATTATTGTCACCGTTTATTTTCTATATATTATTTATATTACAATTGTTTTAACACTAAATAATGCCAACAGGTTTAAAACTTTGGGTTTAAATCTTAGATACCACAAAAGGTTTGAAGGTTCAGAGGTGTACTTGAAGTAACTCGAAAATATCAATATGGCATTTTAAATTCAAATCCAGAACACAGATCAGTAATTAGTTTAGAAGAATTAAACATTACATTATTATTTAGTAACATTAAGGAAGTATTGTTATAGATATTGTTTTCAAGTTGAAGTAGTATATATACGAAAGGTATGTAGAACACAACCAAGTCAGCGTTATTTGATTCCACCTTAAACATACAGCGTTTCGGAATATGAAAGAAAACGCAAACTTGATCTTGTATTTAATAAAATTTACTAGTAGGTTTGTGTAATGTGAGTACTCTTTTTAAAATGACGAACATTCTTAATATCTTTAATTTTGTAAAATGTTATGTCATGTTCACCAAGCCATATGATACTACATTAACCACTGTTTAACACAATTTGAAGTGACAACACAACCAATATGCCACTATAGTAACTTGATTTGCCTATTTGTGGTTGTATGGCCATTTTGCATAAATTGATTATTAACATGTAACAGAAAGGGTTACAGAGTTGACTAGTAATATTGCCGCCATAGACTGTTGTTCAATGAGAGATGACGTCAGATGTCAAACAACACCAGTAGCGAATCAAATTTTGGGGTGGCGCCCAGGGTGACCAATTGGATGTTAAGGTTACCTATTGGCACCAGGAACCCCCCCTGGCTCCACCCCTGCACTTCAGATAATCGTTCTTTTCTCCTAGATTAGTGCAGACACCCTGAGCAGGAGGTCCAATTGCCTCTTTAAAAAAATAAAGCTCCAGAACTGGGTTTTTTTCATTAATGACGTTACATCAGATCATCTTGCTGGATGGACTGAACATTTTTGTGGGCAGTATATGGCCTACGGGCTGCATGATGGACACACCTGCTCAAAACCCTTACCTTTGGACTTACCTGATTCTCCTGTGTGAATGAACCCCTGGATTTTTGTGTGTTTCCCTTGTCCTTGGCTTCTGTGTTACACTTGGTATTATTTACTTGGATACTCACCTTGGCATTCCCTGAATTAACGACCCTGCCTTGCACAATCTCTTGAGTATTATGAACTGTAATACCCATTGTCTTCCGTTTCCATGCCACCCAGCTCGTGCTTACACATTTATTGTCAAATAACATTATGACACTTTTACACCTCTGCTTCTCATTGAGTCTTTAACAAGAATAACCTTGTAAAAATTAATATATCAAATATTATAAAACACGTGTTTCTATCTAAATGTTATTGTATGGTTTATTGTCATATTTGGGTAGTGTTATAATAAAAAACTATGAGTTTAACACATCTCTCATGGGGTTGGCTGGAGAACAGTAGGTTGACCCTGAGGATGGCAGGACTCTGCTTTAGGGAACAACATGACACACTTGAGACACAATCATTATGATTGACAGATATGTAAAAAATAACTCCACCCTCCAAATATGCCCTCTCATGACTGTTGCGGTGGTGGTTCATATTTAAACGAGGCCTAATGCTCATCTCACATTTGGAGTGGTTGTTGGTCTATCAGGAGAAATGCAAGTTAGTCTCACATTGACTGCGACAATACTGTACATCAGCAGACTTTGTCCTGCTCTGTGTGAGGTTTATCCAGTCACCTGCGTTCTGCAAGGTGATAAATGGCTGCCTGCCCTCTTCAAGGATGGAGACTTTATCATTGGAGGGGCTTTCTCTATTCATCACTATCTGAAAACAGAGAATCGCACCTACACTAGACGACCACAGCCACTAGAGTGCACTGGGAGGTTAGAGTTTGACAAAAAGGGTGGAATGAAATTAACTGTTCACATTTTGTTTAGAATTGTATATTTTTTATTTCTGTAAATAGGCTAATGCAAAGCAATCTGTATGAACTGTTACTGTATATATAAAATGTAATTACTAGTTGTGATATGATATCTTGATCTGTTTTAAACAGTATGGATTACGGAGAGCTGCGAGTTGGTCGAGCCTTACAGTTTGCCACAGAAGAGATCAACAACAGCTCTGATCTCTTACCGGGCATCACTTTAGGATACCAAATCTATGATTCTTGTGCATCTGTGCCAATGGCTATAAAAATAGCATTGCAGCTCACCAATGGATTTGATCTTGTATATAATGACACTGAATCCTGCACAAAATCTGCTGCATCTGCGGCAGTAATCGGAGAATCGGGTTCAACTCCATCTATAAGCATGTCAAGAATTTTAGGTCTCTTCGGATATCCACAGGTGTTTTTTTATGTATTATACTTACAAAAAGCTTAATGTGGGTATTTATTCATTCTTGTTAAATAAGGCACAGTGTTTGGTTTATAAATCATAACATGTTTTAACAACAGCTTGCTATGTAATTATTCTTTTTTTGCATATTATAAAACAATATTCCGTCACTACATATTGTATTCAAAAATTGAAAATTGCTGGGTTACTGACACATCTTTGTCATCACTTTACAGGTGAGTCATTTTGCCACCTGTGCGTGTCTCAGTGATAAGCGTCAGTATCCGACTTTCTTCAGGACCATCCCCAGTGATCATCATCAAGCGGCCGCATTGGCACGTATGGTCAAGCACTTTGGATGGACGTGGATCGGAGCGGTGCGCAGTGATTCAGACTACGGGAACAATGGCATGGCATCATTCCTGAAAGCTGCAGAGGAGGAGGGAATCTGTGTGGAGTATTCAGAGGCCTATTACAGAACACAGCCGCGCACTAAAGTCAAGAGAGTCGCAGATGTCATTCGCAGGTCTACAGCTCGGGTCATAGTCGCTTTCATGGCCTCAGGTGACTTGAAATTCCTGTTAGAAGAACTGAGCCTGGATCCACCACCTCCACTTCAGTGGGTTGGCAGTGAAGCTTGGTTGACAGATCCGGGCATGTTGCGCTTTAATTTGTGTATTGGTGCTGTTGGTTTTGGAACTCCACGTGCTATTATGCCAGGTTTTCGTGACTTTCTACTGGACCTCTCTCCAGATGAGGTGCTGAAGTTTCCCATGTTGACAGAATTTTGGGAGAGTTCATTTGGTTGTAGATTAAAAAAACAAACAGGTTCATCATCTGGTTTTCCTGTATGTGATGGAACTCAAGACCTGCGGAAATTACGAAATGCATACACAGACACATCTCAGTTACGAACTACTATCTTGGTGTATAAAGCAACATATGCTATAGCTCATGCCATCCATGCCATTATCTGCAATGGCTCAAAGTGTGACAAAAACATGAAAATTCAGCCCAAGCAGGTAAGCAAAATCATACCATAGAAGAAATGCGATTTTATTCTCTGCATAAAAATTGTACAGAAAAAACCCATCTGGAGATTTCTACACATTATTTAGCCAAGTTGAAAAATGTACATTAACCAGAATTGATGTCAAACTATAAATGTATGCCGCTTGTTTACGGTGCAGGTTTCTGAACAGCTCCGGAAGGTGAATTTCACTAGGAATAATTATCCTGTTTCATTTGATATCAACGGGGATCCAGTTGCTGTCTATGAACTTGTAAACTGGCAGCATCAGGAAGATGGTTCAAATTATTTTTTCACAGTGGGTGACTATGATGCATCTCAACCTAAAGGCCAAGAATTCAGTTGGAGCAGAGCTATTATTTGGCATGACGGCAGTGAAAAGGTATAAAATGTTTTGCGCTCTCTGTTCTTTGATTTTGTGATTATCTGTGAGAGTTTTGTGCCATCTGTCACCTCCAGGTGCCTGTGTCTGTGTGCAGTGAGAGTTGTCCTCCAGGCACTAGGAAGGCCGTACAGAAAGGAAGACCTGTCTGCTGTTATGACTGTATTCCATGTGCAGATGGAGAAATCAGTAATGAGACAGGTAATGTGTTTGAACTTGGATTTCAGTTTTAAAGTGATTCATAAATGTTCATTAATTCTTCATCTTACAGATTCTTTGGGTTGTCACACGTGTCACCCCGAGTACTGGCCCAATAAAGAGAAGAACAAATGTCTTCCTAAACCAGTGGAGTTCCTGTCGTGGGATGAGATCCTTGGGATTATCCTTGCTGTTTTCTCTGTTGCTGGTTCTTTGATGGCATTGAGTATGGCTTTAGTGTTTTATAAAAACAGATCTTCTCCCATAGTAAAAGCCAACAACTCAGAGCTGAGCTTCCTGTTGCTCTTCTCATTGACTCTGTGTTTTCTCTGTTCACTTACTTTCATTGGTCGTCCAACTGGATGGTCCTGTATGTTACGTCACACAGCGTTTGGCATCACTTTTGTCCTCTGTATCTCTTGTGTTCTGGGTAAAACAATAGTTGTGTTAATGGCCTTCAAGGCCACACTTCCAGGAAGTAATGTCATGAAATGGTTTGGGCCTGTACAACAACGAATGAGTGTATTTGGTTTTACTCTTGTTCAAGTTCTTATCTGTGTACTTTGGTTAAAAATATTTCCACCTTTCCCTTACAATAATATGCAACACTATAAAGAAAAAATCATTCTGGAGTGTAGTTTAGGCTCAGCTTTTGGTTTCTGGACTGTTCTGGGTTATATTGGCCTTCTGGCTTTTCTTTGCTTTGTTTTAGCTTTCCTTGCCAGAAAACTGCCTGATAACTTCAATGAAGCTAAATTCATCACATTCAGTATGCTCATATTCTGTGCTGTATGGATCACATTTGTACCAGCTTATGTCAGTTCTCCTGGAAAGTTTACTGTAGCTGTGGAGATATTTGCCATTTTAGCTTCAAGTTTTGGTTTGATTATCTGTATTTTTGCTCCGAAGTGTTTCATCATTTTGTTCAGGCCAGAGCAGAATACCAAAAAACATTTGATGGGTAAAGGTCAGTCAAAAGACCCCTAAAGCACCAAAACGAATATAAGTAATATCAATGCTGACATACATTCTGTGATTGTATTTTTTCAGCTCTCACACTAATTGTATTTTATATCTGTGTATATCATACAGTTTCTGCATAAAAGCTAAGAATAAAAATAGAAAACAAATACATTTAAAACAAGCATGTTCTTAAATACTTATTCACAATATATGTAGGCCTAATTTTGTTTTAACCGTTAACCTTTCCGGAAATGTCGGAGCATTTATCACATTTTATGACTTTAGATGTTTTACTAATTACTGTAACTTTTCTTTTTAATTAAAAAGACACAAATCTGAAAATATCACTGAAAAGTGTCAATCTTGTTTATCAGATTTTTAACAGCACCCGTACATAAACATATTTGAAAGCTGGGGCGACCATGAGAACAACCACACTTTAATTGTGAAACATCTCTCATGAGGACAATGGGAGTGACAATGGAAAAGGTGGGTCTAAATTTTAATCTTAGTGTTTTTAAAATAAATTGTAAACCAAAACCACATACCATGAATATAAGTGGCAGATATAAAATATAACTACGCCCACTTAGGGCTCCCAGCTGTATACAGTAGTTGCAGTGGTAATGGTGGCTATTTAAACATGCTGTGATGCTCGCCTCACATTTGGAGTGCTTGTTGGTCTATCGGAGAAATGCATTTTAATCTTTTCTTAACAATACTGTACATCAGCAGGCTTTGTCCTGCTCTGTGTGAGGTTTATCCAGTCACCTGCGTTCTGCAAGGTGATCCCCAGCCTCCTGCTCTCTTCAAGGATGGAGACTTTATCATTGGAGGGGCTTTTACCATTCATTACTATCTGAAAACAGAGAATCGCACCTACACTAGACGACCACAGCCACTAGAGTGCACTGGGAGGTTAGAGATGGAAAAACAAGTGGATCTGTATCAGGGTTCATTGATGATGTCCTGTTAAAATGATGTACAGAATTGTTGATTGGGTTGTTGTAGACACAAGCTCATAAATGAATCTATATTCTTTTCTTGTTTTGATAACTTTCATTATTAATCCCATATTTATTATGTGTGTTTTAACAGCATGGACACCAGAGAGCTTCGCTTTGCTAGAGCCTTACAGTTTGCCACAGAGGAGATCAACAACAGCTCTGATCTCTTACCGGGCATCACTTTAGGATACCAAATCTATGATTCTTGTGGATCTGTGCCAATGGCTATAAAAATAGCATTGCAGCTCACCAATGGATTTGATCTTGTATATAATGACACTGAATCCTGCGCAAAATCTGCTGCATCTGCCGCAGTAATCGGAGAATCGGGTTCAACTCCATCTATAAGCATGTCAAGAATATTTGGTCGCTTTGGATATCCACAGGTGCTATTTTCAACATCAGTTTTATTTAAGATATCATATAATGGACAAAGAGAAACATTTTGGTGCTATTCTGCATTGGTTTTGTTTTTAATATACAGTATGGTGTGATTGTAGTACAACAACTATGAAAAACTTTGAAGAAGTTTGGGATTCCTGTCACAAGTCTTTCCGACGCTTGAGTAAAATGTTTTTGATTATTTAAAGAAAACTTCTGATGTGAAGGTGTATGTCGAATTGTATGAAACAAGTTTAACAGGCAAAAATATAATTTATCAAATCATATATTTTTCATGACAAAACTTACATTTAAAAAAATAAATGCTGCAGGCTTTGAGTGAATGTTAAAGAGAGAACGGTCAACAAGAGCGCAGAATAGACAAGGACTCCTTTAAGATTCTTTGAAAGCATCTCACTGTTAGACCTTGAGAAGTCAAAATATTGTTATTTTAGTCAAAATGTCATATCCCTAAAAAGGATTAAATAAACCTATTTCATTGTTAGTTATAACATATTTTTATAATTCCCTTTGATTTATTTTACATGTTATTTAATTTGATATTTTTTTTGTTCTAAAATGCAGAAAAATATGAATGTATAAATGAGTAAGTGTCCCACAACTTTTGACGGGTAATACAACCAAACTTTATCTGATTAATTAGCTTGTTCCGAATACAACGCAGTTAAATTATGAACAACATATAGACTTCTTATTGAAACACATTTCAATGTATTGTTATGCATTACAGGTGAGTCATTTTGCCACCTGTGCGTGTCTCAGTGATAAGCGTCAGTATCCGACTTTCTTCAGGACCATCCCCAGTGATCATCATCAAGCGGCCGCATTGGCACGTATGGTCAAGCACTTTGGATGGACGTGGATCGGAGCGGTGCGCAGTGATTCAGACTACGGCAACAATGGCATGGCATCATTCCTGAAAGCTGCAGAGGAGGAGGGAATCTGTGTGGAGTATTCAGAGGCCTATTACAGAACACAGCCGCGCACTAAACTCAAGAGAGTCGCAGATGTCATTCGCAGGTCTACAGCTCGGGTCATAGTCGCTTTCATGGCCTCAGGTGACATGAGAATCTTACTAGAAGAACTGAGCCTGGATCCACCACCTCCACTTCAGTGGGTTGGCAGTGAAGCTTGGTTTACAGATCCGGGCATGTTACGCTTTAATTTGTGTATTGGGGCTGTTGGTTTTGGGATTCAGCGCTCTGTTATTCCAGGGTTTCGTGATTTTTTACTGGACCTCTCTCCAGATGAGGTGCTGAAGTTTCCCATGTTGACAGAATTTTGGGAGAGTTCATTTGGTTGTAGTTTAAAAAAGCAAACAGATTCTTCATCTGGTTTTCCAGTATGTGATGGAACTCAAGACTTGAAGGCATTACGAAATCCATACACAGACACATCCCAGTTGAGAATCTCTAACATGGTGTATAAAGCAACATATGCTTTAGCTCATGCCATCCATGCCATTGTATGTAAGGACCAGCATTGCGACAAAAACATAAAAATTAATCCCTCACAGGTAAGCTTTCTCATCCCCAAAAAGGTAATTCCACAAGCTTGTGTTTACAAAATGTGTTTTTATTTGCAATAAATCATGACTGGGTGTCCCATTTAATGCAGGTTACTGAACAGCTCCGGAAGGTTAATTTCACTAGGAATAATTATCCTGTGTCATTTGATATCAACGGGGATCCAGTTGCCGTTTATGAACTTGTGAACTGGCAGCGTCAGAAAGATGGTTCAATTGACTTTGTTACAGTGGGTGACTATGATGCATCCCAACCTAAAGGCCAAGAATTCAGTTTGAGCAGAGCTATTATTTGGAATGACGGCAGTGAAAAGGTATGGAATATTTTGTTCTTTCTGCTCTTTTATTTTGTGATTATCTGTGAGAGTTTTGTGCCATCTGTCACCTCCAGGTGCCTGTGTCTGTGTGCAGTGAGAG
Source organism: Triplophysa yarkandensis (assembly GCA_033220385.1). Classification (NCBI taxonomy): domain Eukaryota; kingdom Metazoa; phylum Chordata; class Actinopteri; order Cypriniformes; family Nemacheilidae; genus Triplophysa; species Triplophysa yarkandensis. The sequence goes on along the minus strand of CM065669.1, from coordinate 17,608,516 downwards.
TTGTCCTCCAGGCACTAGGAAGGCCGTACAGAAAGGAAGACCTGTCTGCTGTTATGACTGTATTCCATGTGCAGATGGAGAAATCAGTAATAAGACAGGTAATGTGTTTGAACTTGGCTGTCTGATCTTGGTTTTAAAGTTATCATAAAAGTTTATTAATTCTTCATCTTACAGATTCTTTGGGTTGTCAAACGTGTCACCCCGAGTACTGGCCCAATAAAGAGAAGAACAAATGTCTTCCTAAACCAGTGGAGTTCCTGTCGTGGGATGAGATCCTTGGGATTATTCTTGCCGCTTTCTCTGTTGCCGGCTCTTTGGTGGCTTTGAGTATGGCTTTAGTGTTTTATAAAAACAGATCTTCTCCCATAGTAAAAGCCAACAACTCAGAGCTGAGCTTCCTGTTGCTCTTCTCATTGACTCTGTGTTTTCTCTGTTCACTCACTTTCATTGGTCGCCCCACTGAGTGGTCCTGTATGTTACGTCACACAGCGTTTGGGATCACTTTTGTCCTCTGTATCTCTTGTGTTCTGGGTAAAACATTAGTTGTGTTAATGGCCTTCAGGGCCACACTTCCAGGAAGTAATGTCATGAAATGGTTTGGGCCTCCTCAGCAGAGACTCAGTGTTCTCGGTTTCACTTTTGTTCAGGTTCTTATCTGTGTGCTTTGGCTAACAATATCTCCTCCTCTCCCTTTTAACAATATGCAACACTACAAGGAAAAAATCATTCTCGAATGCAATTTAGGTTCCTCGGTGGGTTTCTGGGCTGTTCTGGGTTATATTGGTCTATTGGCTCTCTTGTGCTTCATTCTGGCTTTTCTGGCTCGGACACTGCCTGATAACTTCAATGAAGCTAAATTCATCACATTCAGTATGCTCATATTCTGTGCTGTATGGATCACATTTATTCCAGCTTATGTCAGTTCTCCTGGAAAATTTACTGTAGCGGTGGAAATATTTGCCATTTTAGCTTCAAGTTTTGGTCTGATTATCTGTATTTTTGCTCCAAAATGTTTCATTATTGTTTTTAGGCCAGAAAAGAATACAAAAAAACATTTGATGGGTAAAGGTCAGTCCAAAGCCTTGTGAGACACAAATCATAATAATGGGCATTTTATTTTAATGCAGTGATTAGAAGAATGTTCAAAAGCTTTTTTTACGTGTTCTTTACAGTTAATTTTAAGTTGGTTCTATATGTGAATATTTATTGAAACTAGGTTTGAAATGGTCCACATAAAATAAGAACAATGAATTGATAAACACCGTATTAATAAGCTGTATATACGTTTCCATAACCTTTTGCATTCCTTTAAAGAAAAATGCTTATTTGGCTATGTGGCTTGTTTATTTTGTAAAAATAAAGGCAAATAAAACATTCATTTTTATAATGTTTTTATTTTAGTCAACATTATTAAAAACCATTATTTAAAGGGTTGTTTTAAAACATAGTACAGCAGTGGCTCACATACATCAATCAATCGATTTCTTAAAATTATGAACATAAAAAGCCAGCTCAGAATCCATCTACTTGTATCGTCACATTTTAAAAAAATAGTCATTTTGACATCTTCCCAGTCATTCCCTTCTTAGTGTTTAAATCAGGCCTCAGCAGAATTACGTAACATTTAGGTACAAAAATACAAAACAAAAGTCCAAAAGTAGAAGCCAGAATGGCAAAAATCTCAACCGCCACTGTATATTTCCCAGGTGAGCTATTATATGCTGGAATGAAGGAGATCCAAACCGCAAAAAAAATAAGCATGCTAAAGGTAATGAGCTTAGCTTCGTTAAATGTGTCCGGGAGTTTCCGTCCAAGAAAAGCAAGGCCAAAACACGTACAAGATAGCAATCCAATATAACCAAGCACCAGATAAAATCCCAAAGGCCACACATCTTTGCATTCCAGAACGATCTTCCCACCCTGATAAGATGTGTTTTTATAAGGATACGGAGGTGCCAATGCCAGCCAGCAGGCACAGAGAATAACCTGACCCGTTGTGCAACAGCAGATAAAAGCTCTCTGCTGAGGAGGTCCGAATAGCCTCAGAGAACTGGACCCAGGCATAGTTGAACGAAAAGCCAACAGCACAACGATGCTCTTTACCAGTATGCACGAGATACAGAGAACAAAGCTGATCCCGAACGCAGCCTGCCGGGCACGACACGACCACTGTGAGGGCCGGCCCACGAACACCAGCGAGCATAGGAAACACAGTTTGAGAGAAAGGAGGAGTAGAAAACTCATCTCAGAGTTGTTGGCCTTAACTATGGGTGTGCTTCGAAAGAGGAAGAATATCACCGTGACACCAGTTGCCACAGCAACTCCAAGGATAGATAGAGAAACAAGAATGATGCCCATAATTTCATGGTAGGAGAGGAACTCCTCTATGCCAGCAACGCAAGCATCTCTTGCTTTGTTTGGCCAGAAGTACACGGGACACTTGATGCACTCAGTAGCACCTGGTGGACGTATACAACACTGTGTTAACCACTGTTACATGCATTAGACCATTAAACAGTCTACATTATTATAAATCCACACCTGAGATATTACTGAATTCCCCTTCTGCACAAGGCAAGCAGTCAAAGCAGCAGATAGGCTGCCCCGGCCGAGTGGCCAGGCGTGTGCCAGGTGGACAAGGAGGGCTGCATAAAGAAACAGGGACCTGCACACAATAAATGACAGTAAGAGAATGATTTAATGAAAGAATAGTTTGTTAGAAAATCTCACCTTAGCGTGTCCTCCGGTCCACGTTATTAACTTTTCATTTATCTTAAGTTGCTCCCCCCGGGGGGCAGAACCATCAAACATGCCCACGATCTGAAACCGGATGGCACCGGCATCACTTTTTTGCCAGTTTATGATGTCATAGAGGGGCACAGGCTCTCCGTTTTGGTCAAAATATACTTTTTCGTTGAACTGGTTGATAAAATTTACGTCCTTCAGGTAGTGAAGAAGCTATTTATAGGATAGGAAGGAAGGTGTACAATGAAAAATATAGATGGAATAACAAGTGAATTATAATGATTAATTAAAAAGTTTAATTTCATTATTTTAGTTTAGCAAACTGACATATTCTTGATTTGAAAAGTCATAAAAATATTTTTTTATCAAATCAACATTTAGAGGGAAAAAATGTAATTCAACGAAAAATGTTAATGTCTCCTCAGAATAAAATTGAGATATGTTTAAAGCACTGAAGTTATAATAATAACAAAATTTAATTGTTCTTAAAATACAATATGAATAATTTAGGCATTATATAGCCTTAAATGACCAAATAATAAAAAAACGAATTAAAATTTTAATAAAGCTAAAAAAGTACTATAACTTCCACACAATGAGTCATTACCTGCCATAGAGAGAACTTTGATGCTGTATTACAGATTTTGTCACATTCTAACAGCTGGTGTAGGGCATGTGCTATGGCATAAACTGCTTTGTACACATTGTAGGAAATTCTTACAGGTGTGACATCAGTGTAACTACTCTCGGTGTCCATCAAATCCTCAAAGCCAGTACAGAGAGGTAACTCTAAATCACCGCTGTCCTCATAACCCAGCCTGCATCCGAACAGTTCCTCCCAGAACATGTTAGTAAAAACAGATTCAGTTCTAGGTGAAGGCCTCACTCCAAGAAGAAACTCAGCCAAGCCGGGAATAGAGGTGCCTCTGAAAGCAAAGCCCACTGTTCCAGACAGTACAGGGTGAAGCTCTGGGACAGTGAGGAGTTTTGCCGTCACCCAAGCTTCGCTGGCCACCCACTGCCACCTTGTCAGATTCCTGCGTGCCACTTCAGTCAAAAGCTCCAGCAGCTGGCCTTCCGTAGCAAATGCTATTATGACTCTTGCCGAGGAAGCCTCCAGGCCGTTGACAATGGCTCGTATTTGTGCCTGGGATGCTGCTTTGGGTATAGTGTAGTGGAACTCAATACAGCCACCTAGTTGTTTGAGCTGCTCTGAAAAGGCTTGGATGCCATAGTTACTGTAGTCATCGTCTGTGCCCACCGTGCCCACCCAGTGCCAGCCAAAGTGGGAAACCATCTGAACCAGACCTTGTACCTGAAATACATCGCTGGGGACCGTACGGAGGAACGACGGGTACTCTGTCTTATCCGTAAGGCAGGTGCAGGTCGCAAAGTAGCTTATCTTGAAGGGAAGAAAAAAAAGAATTAAAACGTTAGAGGTTGGTCTTACTCTATATTTAATATTGTTTTTTTAATATTACAACATTTCTATAACAGGACATTGATAGGTAAAGAAACATTTATATATTTTTATCATTTGCTAACTCTCCAGTTGTCCATTTTTTCACATCTCTTTTGTTCTGAAAACAAATGAAGATATTGTAATAAAATTAGATATTCAAGTCATTTTGGGTCACCATTGACTACTAGGACAAAGTCAATGGTGACCCACGATGGCTCAATTACATCTATTAAATAATATCTTTATTTGAGTTTATTACATTGAAAATAACCTATACAAGCTTCAAATGGAGGTTGGACAACAACTGGAAAAATGTACCATATTTTTGTGAACTATTTCTTTAATGTCTCATCGTGTGTTGCAAAAAATAGACAGTTTGTGAACGCATGACAGAATACAAAAGTATGCACATGATTTTATCCAAACTGCTTGTACAACCACTTACAAAAAAAGCAATACATATTTTTGACATTTGAGTTATTTACGAGTGTCACATTTCACAATAATACTAAAGATGCAAATACATGTGCCAAGTTTGTTGAATGTGTTTGCATATTATAACAGATGAAATAAAACAGGTGGACGGAACTCCGAACCTTCAACCACTTTAAATTTTGTACTAATAACAAATAAAATATTGAGTAATTTCACACCAACCCAGTTTCTTTTATAACCTCTTTACACGTTTATTACAATTTCACACAATGAATGGACACCCAACTTTAGGATTTTACAGCAGACAATATACAGTCAGTGAAATTTTTCAGAATATTCATAGACTATTTCAATAAAAAAAATAAACAAGGACACTGCATAATACAATAACTTTATTAAAATTAACTGCTTACCAGTGGAATTCCAAACGGACCTAATGTATGTGCCACAGCTCGGGTAGGTGAAGATGATGCCAATCCAATGACAGCTGACACCGGGGCTGTGGAAAGGCATTTAGCTCTGGCACTGCCAGCAGTCTGTGTTTGACCGTTCACCAGAGCCAGTGTGCTCCGCAGACTGGTGTGCACATAATCACAGCTGTCCAAGATCCGATAACCTAGTGTCACTCCTGGTAACAAAAAGGAATTATTGTTGATTTCCTCTATGGCAAACACCATTGTTTGGATCCAGCGGAATGCACGAAAATCAAACCTGACCGGACAGGAGACAAAAGGAAGAAAGATATACAGTGTGCAGCAGGGATGAAAAAGAACACAGTTCTTTAATTAATTTAGACAAAATCAATTATTTCAACTATAGAAGAATACAATTTTTGTTACAGTCAAGGGTTTCAACTTTGCATTTCATTGCATGTCTATGTTTTTGTGTTGCAGTATCACACACCCACTGCACTCTTGATACTGTGGCAGCTCAGAGTAAGTGTACTCAGGTTCTGGAGCGATGTAATGCAATGGAAATAGCCCTCCAATTATAATATCACCATCTTGTTCCAGCACAGGCGAGTTAAAATCACTCAATCTCCAGCATGTATTGTCCACGGAGGTGCAGACCGACACTGACAAGCACAGCAGAAGACCCACTATGGTCTTATTGGCCATTTCTGAACCTTTTAAATCCAACCATGGACACAGCTGGTGAGGACTCCATCCAGAGTAAAAGAAAGTTGTGAATTCCCTGCTATATAAAAATATCACAGACATGTCATATGAAACATCAGATGTTCCTGGCCAATTGAATCCATGGTGGGTGGAGTAGCGACACGTGTGCATCAGCCATGCTTTAGTTTGAAACTGTTGTAACGTGGATTTTATTTTATTTGATTATTGTTTTACGAATGCATCCTTTAACAAACAGATCTGATTAAAAGGAATTTGAAATCTTATCTTGGTTGATCAATCACATTTATGAGTTGGATATTTCAGGCAGATGCACCGTAAATAATTATTTCACAAACATAAATAATATATGAGCCATATTAAATAATTTTTCAAGACAGTACAGTATGACAGGCCTTGTGTGTGTTTTAGTAGGCCTAGATGCTTGGTTTTTGTGTTATGGGGTAAAAAAAGACAAACTGCCATCTACTGGACAATTTAAGACACACTTTCCTTCACTACAAGATGCTGTCTTTTTTAAAACATTCATTCAATTTAGAAACCCTAAAAATGCATTATGGTTGAACTCTTATTTTATGTTTTATCGATGAACTTGTGGTTTTGCTTTCAATATTTTAACTAATTAAATGTAAAGAGGTTACTTATCATCTTGAAATCAACAATTTAATGACCCATGTGCTTGCTACCTCTCAGTGCTAAAATAACAAAATGAAGTCTGATTTAAGATGGAGAGTCTTTGTTTTCGTCTATGCAAATTGCATGTGTGTAAATGCGAAATGAAGAGACACGCAGAACTACTGTGACGTCTTTCCTCAGAAGCCCACGTGGCACCTCCTGCTTTATATATGAGTACCACACCAATCTCTGTCAATGAGCCAAGTGTCTGAAGAAGAGAGAGAGATGTGGATCACACTTCATGTATGTCTATATCTGACCTTTAACTGTTTCTCTGCATCTTCACTAAGCAGCTCAGGCACCTGTCGGCTTCAGGGACACTTCAAGGTGAACGGGATGTATCAGGATGGAGATCTTATCATCGGAGGCCTGTTTGCGTTTCATCTCATTACAGTGTTCCCAGAACTGAGCTTCAGACAAGAACCGGAACAACCGTACTGTCAGCGGTGAGCCTGGGCTGGGGTCAACGAAAAGACCTAAAATCAATCAAGACGATGATAAAAACAACACAGGAAACACATTAATATATTCTTTGCTCTTGTGCTTTGTTAGCCATCTTTAGTATGATGTAAATTATTTGTCTAGTGAAAAATTTTAAATGTCACTGCTAATGAAATTGTGACACATTCGTTGAGCTGCACAAATGTTTCCGTTATTTTACGTGCTATCGGATTTTTTAGATCATTTTTATATTGTTGTCTTTTTTTAGATTCTACATGGCAAGTTTTCAGCAAGCTCAGGCCATGGCTTTTGCCATTAATGAGATCAATAAGAATCCTAAGATGTTGCCTAATATTACTCTTGGTTATCACCTGTATGACAACTGTGTGAAGCTGGGAGTTGCGTTCCGGGCAGCCACAGCTTTGGTTAGTGGGACAGAGAAATCTCTCAATGAATTAAACTGTACTGGACCACCTCCGGTTATAGGAATCATCGGAGACCCAGGATCCACACACTGTATAGCGATCTCCAGCGTGCTGGGGCTGTTTCGAGTACCATTGGTAAAAAAAAAGTTCAACAAATTTTATGTTTTTGCTATATATCTGACATGTAAAATGGTATGGTAAAAGGTTTTTACAATTGTCTCTTTTTAGGTAAGCTATTACGCCACCTGCTCCTGTTTGAGCGACAGAAAAAAGTACCCGTCCTTCTTCAGAACCATCCCCAGTGATGCCTTCCAGGTGAGGGCTATGATACAGATCTTGAGACATTTTGGATGGACATGGGTTGGTCTCCTCTACAGCGATGATGACTATGGGATTCATGCTGCTCATTCCTTTCACCAAGATGTGCAGTTGTTTGGAGGCTGTGTGGCTTTTTCTGAGATTCTGCCTCTTGATAACAACCGACAAGATATTAAGCACATTGTTAAAGTGATTCAGACCTCCACAGCTAAAGTGGTGGTGGTTATATCCACTGACGCCTATTTGTTGGCTTTAATGGATGAGGTGGCGTTACAGAACGTGACAGGAAAGCAGTGGATTGCGAGTGAAGCTTGGGCCACATCACCTGTGTTTCACACTCAGCGTCTTCTGCCCCACCTGGGTGGCACACTGGGCATCGCCATCAGACGTGGAGAAATCCAGGGACTCTATGATTTTCTTCTGCGCCTCCGACCTGACAATAATCCAAAAAACAATGTGGTGAGAATCTTTTGGGAGAAAATGTTTGGATGCAGATTTGACACTACAGAAGAAAAACAAATGTGCACAGGTCAGGAAGATTTGAGCGGTACAGTTAATGAATACACTGATGTATCAGAACTTAGAGCCGCTTATAATGTGTATAAAGCAGTTTATGCTCTCGCACATGCACTTCATGATCTGATGCAGTGTGAGGAGGGAAGAGGACCATTCAGTGATAATACATGTGCTGAAAAAAATGATCTGAAACCTTGGCAGGTAATACACATAATTTTTATTTTAATCAAATGCGCTGCAGTTAAACTCATTGCAAAATGATTTAATTTTTTGCATTCGCAGTTGGTCCATTACCTACAGCAAGTGAACTTCACCACAGGTTTTGGGGATCGTGTGTCATTTGATAAGAATGGAGATGCTCTGGCCATCTATGATGTGATGAACTGGCAGCCGAGCTCTGATGGATCCATCATTGTCCGAACAGTCGGTGTGGTGGATGAAGGGGCGGCAACAGGGAAAGTGCTCACACTGGATGAAGATGCATTATACTGGAACTCTGAGACAGGAAAAGTAATAAACATTATATTTGCAAATTTGTAGTAAAACTTTATTGAAGTCTATGTCTTTTAGATACATGCTTTAGATTTTTTATTAATGTATCCCTCAGCCTCCACGGTCTGTGTGTAGTGAGAGCTGCCCTCCAGGCACCAGACGAGCCAGGAAAAAAGGTCTTCCTGTCTGCTGTTTTGACTGTCTGCCATGTGCGGATGGAGAGATTTCTAACACAACAGGTGAGGATTTATGGAAATTAAAACACTGTTCCTACTATTTTTTTATATCATTTTGTCTTTTTCACCTCCTCACAGATGCAATTGAGTGCACAGTGTGTCCAGATGAGTTCTGGTCCAATCCAGATAAGGATCAGTGTATCCCTAAAGAAGTGGAGTATCTGTCTTATGAGGAACCTCTGGGCATCTCTCTGACCACTGCATCACTGCTTGGCACCTGCATTTGTTCAGTGGTGGTTGTCATCTTCGCTCATCATCGTAACACTCCTATAGTCCGAGCGAATAATTCAGAGCTCAGTTTCCTGCTGCTGCTGTCACTCAAACTGTGTTTTCTGTGTGTTCTGCTGTTTATCGGTCGTCCTCAGTTATGGACGTGTCAGTTAAGACATGCTGTGTTTGGCATTAGTTTTGTTCTGTGTGTCTCCAGCATTCTGGTCAAGACTATGGTGGTAATAGCCGTGTTCAAGTCATCTCGACCAGAAGGTAAAAATGCAATGAAATGGTTTGGAGCAGCTCAACAAAGAGGAACAGTTTTAGTCCTCACTGCTCTTCAGGTGGTGATCTGTGCTGTCTGGTTGTCGACTGCTTCTCCCAAACCCCATAAAAACACTCAATATACAAGCTCAAAAATTGTGTATGAATGTACTATAGGCTCAGTGGCTGGATTTTCCATGTTACTTGGCTATATTGGCTTTTTGGCCGCTGTAAGCTTCTTGTTGGCCTTTCTGGCAAGAAATCTTCCAGATAGTTTTAATGAAGCAAAGTTTATTACTTTTAGCATGTTGATCTTCTGTGCTGTGTGGATCACATTTGTTCCAGCATATGTCAGTTCACCAGGGAAATATGCAGTCGCTGTGGAAGTTTTTGCCATCCTGGCCTCCAGTTTTGGATTATTGGTGGCTATATTTGCACCCAAGTGCTACATCATCATCTTACATCCAGAGAGAAACACAAAAAAAGCCCTGATGGGAAGAGAAAGCTAACAAAATGTTAAGCATGCTGAATAAAATCTGTGAAATAACATCCAGTGTATGCAAATGTGTTTGATACACACATATTTATCTCACATTACACTGCTTTTTATAAATACATATCACCGGCCATGTTTGAAGGTCCTAAACATGTATAATGTATGTGCATGTCTTACAGGCATATGTGGTACATGATAGTCTTTACATTAGACCACATAAGGATTATGAACAGCACATGACTGCCATCTAGATGATGTTCAGTGTAATAGTGTGACTGTCAATGTGTTAGACATTAGGCCATTAGACACATTTGACTATGAGAGCAAATGAGCCAACTGCAAAAAAAGTTTATAAAATGATAAATGGTCTTATGTCACACAAGGTCAGACCTCTTTGCCCGGTATCAGCCATAAAACAGAATACATGTAAAAGCTGTTTATACACGCACATAAAATGTCCCATATCTTAAACAACTAACACCATTTAGATGTCATTTTAGACTAAATTTCATTGTGGGCCATTCTAGAGAACTGGTGCAAAGTGGAAAAGAAATGTCGTACGTGGAATTGATGCAAAGCTTGGCTTTTAAACATAATTTTCTAATTATATGTTCATTTATTTAAAAATGTTTAAATAAAATGTTAAAATTTTCATACAGTAAGTTAAAAATAACAGGTTCGGGACAGTCACCTCCCAATTGGGATTAACTAGTAAACTAAGATATTATATATATTAAGCTTAATTTGGGGGGGGGTGAGCTTACAATAGATGATGGAAGGAGCTTAGTAAAATTGTAAGATTTGAATATTGAAATGCTTATAAATGTGTTTTTTGATGATGAACAGAAGTTTGCACCAATTCTATGGAATGGCCTATATTCAGCACTGATGAACACCATGCCATACTACTTATACGTAGCCATACATTGTGACACCTTTGATCTAAAAATGTAAGTTTAAATCAGTTTTTAATCATCAATTTTAGTTAAACAAAAGCATATCAAAAAGTCTAAATTTTTTTATATATGTACTGTTTATAATTCCAGAACGTAATAGCTTTTTTTACGATAAGAATTTAAGCAAGCCTGAAGTCTACAGTATACACAGGCTAAGTAAAGTAACACTGTCGTGTGTGTCTCAGGATTAGGCTTAGTATTATTAACATATATATGTGTACGGCCTCCATGGTTAGAGTTTGGTGAAGTAATAAATGACAGATACACCTGTCATGAGGTGACTGCCACCTTTTGGACAATTTACAGCACACACACTCCTTCAGTACAAGAAGACTTGGAGACATTGATCATTCTGAAGTTAATAAAAGTATAGGCAGTATCTGCTTTGTATTTTCATTGAGATCATTTATGTTATTGAAGTTTATAGGGACATTTGAAAAACTTAAAGGCTTAAACTAATTTCGGATTTCAAATCTGAATGAAATGGAGGGCATTACTTTACAAATGACCTATAGACATTTCACAAGTGGTTACAACGTTCAAGTACAAATACAACCTGAATTACATCTATTTCATTGAACTTTCCTAATAAGTGGTGAATAGTTTAAAAAAACATGCGAAATGAAGAGACACGCAGATCTAGTGTGACGTCTTTCCTCAGAAGCCCACGTGGCACCTCCTGCTTTATAAATGAGTACCACACCAATCTCTGTCAATGAGCCAAGTGTCTGAAGAAGAGAGAGAGATGTGGATCACACTCCATGTATGTCTATATCTGACCTTTAACTGTTTCTCTGCATCTTCACTAAGCAGCTCAGGCACCTGTCGGCTTCAGGGACACTTCAAGGTGAACGGGATGTATCAGGATGGAGATCTTATCATCGGAGGCCTGTTTGCGTTTCATCTCATTACAGTGTTCCCAGAACTGAGCTTCAGACAAGAACCGGAACAACCGTACTGTCAGCGGTGAGCCTGGGCTGGGGTCAACGAAAAGACCTAAAATCAAAAAAGACTGCGAATGATAAAGACAAGACAATAAAGGAATAAAGGAAACAAGCACTGAACAAATTCGTACTTATATTTCCTTTACATGTTTGAAATGCACTGAAAAAAAAACATGTTACGTTGTGACTTAACTGTAATATTATAGTGACAAAAAGTTGCAATAATGATTCTATTGTGTTACATATATGTACATGTCGTGAGATTCTATAGAGAAACTGAACACCGACATTCTGATGCTTTTTCTAGATTCTATATGGCTGCATTTCAGCATGCTCAGGCTATGGTTTTTGCCATACATGAGATCAATACGAATGCCAAGCTGTTGCCTAACATCACACTTGGTTATCATCTGTACGACAACTGTATCAAGGTTGGAGTGGCATTACGAGCAGCCACAGCTTTGGTTAGTGGGACAGAGGAGACCCTTACAAATTTCAACTGTACTGGACCACCTCCGGTGATAGGAATTGTAGGTGATCCAAGTTCCACTCACTGTATTGCAATCTCCAGTATGCTTGGGCTGTTTCGAATACCTATGGTAGGATGTAATGAATGTGTTATTTTATATCAATATATTTTCACTTTATTATTCACAGCTGTATAAAATAATAAATGATATAGCAATGACTTTTGCTTTTTCTCTCTTTTTATAGGTTAGCTATTACGCCACCTGCTCCTGTTTAAGTGACAGAAAAAAACACCCGTCCTTCTTCAGAACCATCCCCAGTGATGCCTTCCAGGTGAGGGCTATGATGCAGATGTTAGGACATTTTGGATGGACCTGGGTTGGTCTTCTCTACAGTGATGATGACTATGGGATCAATGCCGCTCATTCTTTCCACCAAGATGTGCAGTTGTTTGGAGGCTGTGTGGCTTTTTCTGAAATTCTTCCACGTGATAACAACCGCAAAGACATTCAGCGAATAGTACAAGTGATTCAGGCCTCCACGGCTAAAGTGGTGGTGGTTTTCTCCACTGTCACATATGTCGTTCCATTGATGGATGAGGTGGTGTTGCAGAATGTTACGGGCAGGCAATGGATTGCGAGTGAAGGATGGGCCACCTCTCCTTTGTTTCACACTCAGCGTTTTGTGCCCTACCTGGGTGGCACACTAGGCATCGCCATCCGCCGTGGACAGATCGAGGGACTTCGTGACTTTTTGCTACGCTTGCGTCCAGACAAAAACCCCAAAAATAATGTTGTTAAAATCTTCTGGGAGAATTTGTTTGGATGCAAATTTGAAACTGCAGTCGGTGAGAAAGAAAAACTGTGCACAGGCCAAGAGGATCTGAACAGGACAGAAACAGCATACACTGATGTATCAGAGCTCAGGGCCGCTTATAATGTGTATAAAGCAGTTTATGCTCTCGCATATGCACTTCATGATCTGATGCAGTGTGAGGAGGGGAGAGGACCATTCAGTGATAAAACATGTGCTGACAGAAACTTACTAAAACCATGGCAGGTAATATACTACACTGAAGCACATCTTATCTGATATATTTGTTTTACTTTACAGCCAGATAATCAATACGAAATTAAAATACAAATATGCAAAATATTAAAACAAAAATAACTGAAATTTTCTGTAAACTGTGTAGGTGGTCCATTACCTCCAGCAAGTGAACTTCACCACAGGTTTTGGGGATCGTGTGTCATTTGATAAGAATGGAGATGCTCTGGCCATCTATGATGTGATGAACTGGCAGCCGAGCTCTGATGGATCCATCATTGTCAGAACAGTCGGTGTGGTGGATGAAGGGTCGGCAACAGGGAAAGTGCTCACACTGAATGAAGATGCATTATACTGGAACTTTGAGAAAGGAATAGTAATTCACATTAAATGTTTTAATATGAATATATTAATAAATATAAAACAATTGCAAATTGTCACAAAAAATGTCTGCTTAAAAATGCATATTTTGGAGATGCATTAACATTTTATTACTGTATCCTTCAGCCTCCACGGTCTGTGTGTAGTGAGAACTGCCCTCCAGGCACCAGACGAGCCAGGAAAAAAGGTCTTCCTGTCTGCTGTTTTGACTGTCTGCCATGTGCGGATGGAACAATTTCTAATAAAACAGGTGAAAAGATTGCGGATACAAAAAAGAGATCAAGTCTTTGAAATACATAACATGTTTTTCTCTTTTTTAGATACTATTGAGTGCACAGTGTGCCTGGATGAGTTCTGGTCTAATCCAGATAAGGATCGGTGTATCCCTAAAGAAGTGGAGTATCTGTCTTATGAGGATCCTTTGGGCATCTCTCTGACCACTGCGTCACTGCTTGGCACCTGCATTTGTTCAGTGGTGGTTGTCATCTTCGCTCATCATCGTAACACTCCTATAGTCCGAGCGAATAATTCAGAGCTCAGTTTCCTGCTGCTGCTGTCACTCAAACTGTGTTTTCTGTGTGTTCTGCTGTTTATCGGTCGTCCTCAGTTATGGACGTGTCAGTTAAGACATGCTGTGTTTGGCATTAGTTTTGTTCTGTGTGTCTCCAGCATTCTGGTCAAGACTATGGTGGTAATAGCCGTGTTCAAGTCATCTCGACCAGAAGGTAAAAATGCAATGAAATGGTTTGGAGCAGCTCAACAAAGAGGAACAGTTTTAGTCCTCACTGCTCTTCAGGTGGTGATCTGTGCTGTCTGGTTATCAACTGCTTCACCAACACCCCATAAAAACACTCAATATACAAGCTCAAAAATTGTGTATGAATGTACTATAGGCTCAGTGGCTGGATTTTCCATGTTACTTGGCTATATTGGCTTTTTGGCCGCTGTAAGCTTCTTGTTGGCCTTTCTGGCAAGAAATCTTCCGGATAATTTTAATGAGGCCAAATTCATAACCTTTAGCATGTTGATCTTCTGTGCTGTGTGGATCACATTTGTTCCAGCATATGTCAGTTCACCAGGGAAATATGCAGTCGCTGTGGAAGTTTTTGCCATCCTGGCCTCCAGTTTTGGATTATTGGTGGCTATATTTGCCCCCAAGTGCTACATCATCATCTTACATCCAGAAAAAAACACCAAAAAGGCCCTGATGGGAAGAGGAAGTTAAAACGTTAATAATACTGAGATAAACATCTGTACATCTTTATTTGCCTTTGTTGCTGATTTTTTGAAAGTCAGTTTGGAAAAAATAAATAAAATAAAATAAAAAATGATTTGTAAGTCAAGACACCAGGATATATCGCACATTTTTTCACCTGAGCTTGTTAAAAATCTTCGAAGAATCTATATTGGTAGAATAAAACAGTATTGTAAAGATATTGCCAATGACATGCAGAACTTCTAATGCTACTGAACAAACATTTCAGTTCGTACTATTCATTTTAATTATTTTCTGAGATTTAGTAAAAGTGTATTCTAAAGGACTACACATATGTTTGTATGTAAAGGTTTCATTGTTATGGCATACATTTTTTTAGACTTAAACTTTGGAATGTCTTAAGAAAAAACTTTGCTTAGTGTGATAAGATTTAAACGGATTATTTTAAATCCATCAGAAAGTAAAGAACATAATTTCCTTTTTTAAATTAATTCATAACAATAGGAAACCCTTATTATAGCGAGAGTAACACATGTTTTGAAACTGTGTTTTAAGAAAAAAACACAAGGCAAGCAACCAAAGAAATTGCGAAACTGAACTTGCTATTGACAAATTATATTAAAAAACAAAACTGAAAGTTAATACAGATGGACATGTTAATTCCCAGGGAGGTTCTTGTAGCACCTCCTGTACGGTATAAAAAAAAACGCTCAGCTGTTATAATATCTTGAGACACTGAGAGGGTGAGTGGGTCAAACAGAGAGTGAGAGAGCGATGGGGATCACTGTAAACATCTGCATGTACCTGTGCTTTACCTGCATCTCAGCGGCCGTCATCCCCAGTTCAGACTCTTGTCGGCTGCAGGGACAATTCAGTTTAAACGGGATGTACCAGGATGGAGATTTTATCATTGGAGGCCTGTTTGAGATACAGAGTAGCAATGCCTTTCCAGATCTGAACTTTACATTGGAGCCAGAACAACCGCGGTGTGAGGAGTGAGTTTGAGTATAGAACATCTAAAAACAAAGCAGAATTAAAAAAATATCAAATGAGATTAAATGAAAAGGACAATACCAACAAGAAAATATGGCTACTTTAAGAATTTACTTTGCCCTTAAGACAATTTCTTATAATGCGAGTTTAAAAGCATAATGAAACATATATTTTCACATTTGTAACAGTATACTAAATGCATTTTAAAAAAGCAGGAGTGTCTTACATTTAAATCATGGAGGGATAAATTTGTGTTGCTTTCTCTAGATTCTATATGATATGTTTCCAGGAGGCACAGACAATGATTTTCGCCATAAATGAGATCAATGCTAATCCCAACCTGCTGTCAAACGTCACTCTTGGATACCAAATCTATGATAACTGCTCACGGCTTGGAGTGGCTTTACGTGCTTCTACAGCCCTGGTTAGTGGAAAAGAGGAGTCCATCTCTCCTTTCAACTGTACTGGACCACCACCAGTTATTGGAATCGTTGGAGATCCGGGTTCAACCAATTCTATTGCCATCTCCAGTGTCCTAGGCCCTTTTAGAGTGCCTATGGTAGGAAAATGTCATTGTTTTATTGTATTAATATTGTATTGCTAAGTGTTGTGATGAACACTCTCAACTGTTCTCTCCTCTCATTTTTGACATCTTTTTTTAAAAGGTCAGCTACTTTGCCAGCTGTGCCTGTTTAAGTGACAAGAAAAAGTACCCATCTTTCTTCAGAACCATCCCAAGTGATGCCTTCCAGGTGAGGGCTGTTGTGCAAATCCTGAGACATTTTGGATGGACATGGGTTGGTCTCCTTTACAGCGATGATGACTATGGGATCAATGCAGCTCAATCTTTCCATCAGGAGATGGAGTTGTTTGGAGGATGTGAGGCTTTTTCTGAGATTATGCCTTACAACAATAACCAGCGAGATATTCTACGTTTAGTTAAAATTATTCAAACATCCACAGCCAACGTAGTAGTGGCGTTTTCAAATTACCTGAAGCCCCTAATGGATGAGTTGGTGTTGCAGAATGTGACAGGAAAGCAGTGGATTGCAAGTGAAGCTTGGACCACAACACCTATACTACACACTTCACATTATCTGTCTCTACTGGGGGGCACTCTGGGTATAACAATCCGACGAGGAGAGATTCAAGGACTCTTTGAGTTTTTGCAAAGCCTTCGTCCTGACAATAACCCAAAAAATGATCTGGTAAAAATCTTCTGGGAGAACATGTTTGGTTGCAAGTTTGAGAGTGAAAATGGAAGTAAAGAGGAGTACAAATGGAAACAAGCCTGTACGGGTCAAGAGGATCTGAACATTACAGACACAGCATACACTGATGTATCAGAACTAAGAGGACCATATAATGTGTATAAAGCAGTTTATGCTCTCGCACATGCACTTCATGATTTGATGCAGTGTGAGGAGGGAAGAGGACCATTCAGTGATAATACATGTGCTGAAAAAAATGATCTGAAACCTTGGCAGGTAAGACCCACAAGTTTTATATTATTTTAATGCGCTGAAGTTAAATTCACTGTAAAATAATATATTTAAAAAAAAAAAATTCGCAGTTGGTCCATTACCTCCAGCAGGTGAACTTCACCACAGGTTTTGGGGATCGTGTGTCATTTGATAAGAATGGAGATGCTCTGGCCATCTATGATGTGATGAACTGGCAGCCGAGCTCTGATGGATCCATCATTGTCCGAACAGTCGGTGTGGTGGATGAAGGGTCGGCAACAGGGAAAGTGCTCACACTGGATGAAGATGCATTATACTGGAACTCTGAGACAGGAAAAGTAATAAACATTATATCTTACTTTAAGACTGACTAAAGGATGTTACTTTCTAAGGAGTCTTTACGGACACTTTTTATCGATCTATCCTTCAGCCTCCACGGTCTGTGTGTAGTGAGAGCTGCCCTCCAGGCACCAGACGAGCCAGGAAAAAAGGTCTTCCTGTCTGCTGTTTTGACTGTCTGCCATGTGCGGATGGAGAAATTTCTAACAGAACAGGTGAGATGTAATTTAAAATAATATTGTTCAATACGATATAATACAATTCTATTTCTATGTCTTTTACAGATGCTATTGAGTGCACAGTGTGTCCAGATAAGTTCTGGTCTAATCCAGATAAGGATCAGTGTATCCCTAAAGAAGTGGAGTATCTGTCTTATGAGGATCCTTTGGGCATCTCTCTGACCACTGCATCCCTCCTAGGCACCAGTTTTTGTGCTTTTGTAATTGTTATCTTCGCTCATCATCGTAACACTCCTATAGTCCGAGCGAATAATTCAGAGCTCAGTTTCCTGCTGCTGCTGTCACTCAAACTGTGTTTTCTGTGTGTTCTGCTGTTTATCGGTCGTCCTCAGTTATGGACGTGTCAGTTAAGACATGCTGTGTTTGGCATTAGTTTTGTTCTGTGTGTCTCCAGCATTCTGGTCAAGACTATGGTGGTAATAGCCGTGTTCAAGTCATCTCGACCAGAAGGTAAAAATGCAATGAAATGGTTTGGAGCAGCTCAACAAAGAGGAACAGTTTTAGTCCTCACTGCTCTTCAGGTGGTGATCTGTGCTGTCTGGTTGTCGACTGCTTCTCCCAAACCCTATAAAAACACTCAATATGTCAGCTCTAAAATTGTGTATGAATGTACTATTGGTTCAGTGGCTGGGTTTGCTGTACTTCTGGGTTACATTGGCTTTTTGGCAGCAATAAGTTTCTTGTTGGCTTTTCTGGCAAGAAATCTTCCAGATAGTTTTAATGAAGCAAAGTTTATTACTTTTAGCATGTTGATCTTCTGTGCTGTGTGGATCACATTTGTTCCAGCATATGTCAGTTCACCAGGGAAATATGCAGTCGCTGTGGAAGTTTTTGCCATCCTGGCCTCCAGTTTTGGACTATTGTTGGCCATATTTGCTCCAAAGTGCTACATCATCCTCTTACGGCCAGAGAGGAACACCAAAAAAGCCCTGATGGGAAGAGAAACCCTACAGAAATAGTTTTACTTGTTGACTGCATTATTATAAAATGACTGCTTGTAAAGACTGTAATAAATAGACTTGATTCATGTTTCCCACACTTATTATTTTACATTACAAAAAGGTTTGACTTAAGACTCTCAGGTATAAAACCTTATTTTACATATCCTTTCGGTGTTTAGGTGTCTGTGAACAATCTGTGAAGTTAAAAAAATCAGCCAACTCAGCCAGGAAAAACCAGGACTACTGCCTACATCATGCATACTTCAGTGACGTATCGTCAGAAATCCTTTACGGAAGTAATTGGATTCACATGATGTCGTCTCATTACTAGTGATGATGCAGTAACTGAAAGCAGAGTTGACCAATAACAGTAGACTAGACCATTTGACCAAATTAGAGTACACTGGGAGATGGGCCTTATAGATATGAGAAACAAGGTCATGATAAAACTAACAATTCATTCTTTGAAGATTTAACGGCATCCATGAGTAGTTGAGGACTTAAACAATACCATAAATAGTAGTTTCAAACAGCTTTTTAATGTTTTAAAATACTAAAAATATCTATTTACCGTCTGACCATTTTTGATAAAAACATATTTTTCAATGCCTTCTCATTGATGTGCAGGCCACAACATTTTAAAAAGTGCAAGTTGTTTAGTAGTGTACCAATGCTACAGATCCAAGTATGAATAGGCTTGACAGCTAAAATTACTAGCAATATAACTCATTTTCCAGTGATTCTAAAACTGTGGACTGCGGTCCTCTGGGGGACAGCAATATGGCATAAGGGGTCCACAGTTTTATGGCATTTTGTGAGATTAACATGTAAACAAACCTAAGACTTACATTCTAAAAATATATATTAAAACTTATCATAATTGTAAGTTTAAGACTATAAGTCCTAATTAACGGTGTGGACAAATGTATGCACCCTTTACAAGGGGTCCTCATAATGAAAATATTTGAGAACTACTGCTTTGTTGACAGCAGGTGTTTCTTAAACCAATGGGAATAGTAAGTGAGGTTAAGGCAGATGTAGTGATAATACACAGATTAATAGTGTTGAGTTGTGTGTGAAGTGACCCAGTAGGTTTAAGAGAGTCTGTGATAGTAGGAATTTTGTGAGAAATGAAAGTAAAATAATAGAAAGAAATTACTATGAATATAAGAGAAAGTGACGTGTGACCAAGTATGGTATCCGAGGAGAGGGCTGGTTAGTCCTACACTTCATCCCTGCCCACCTACAATCCCCGCCGGTACTGAGTATAGCAACCCTGGGATTACAAGTCCAACACTTGAACCACCAGGCCACGACTGCTCTGTAGAGTCATAAAGCCAAGTGTAATACTCAAGTGAACTGTCAGTGTCCCTGCTTGATGGAGTCCCACAAGTAGAGTCGCAGGCCTTTAATCTTGTAGGTCTTTACATGAGGGCTGATGCTACCGCTGACCCCTTATTGCAGAAACACTGGACAAATACACCTCTGATTTAGTGATCAGTAAAAACAGCTGTAAATTATTAAAACAATAGCCTCACTGGTATGGCAATCACAAACTGTAATGGTCCTGTCCTTCTTGTAGTTATTTGCTTTGTTAGAAGACGAGGTTCACGACAGCCTCATGTCTTGTATTTGTGTTGGAAGCACATGACCATTGTTTCTTTATGACATGTGCTGTGAGGGATTTTTTATATTATTAACCCATGAATCAACATATTAACAAATGACAATGTTTAAATGATAACTAAAATGGCCTTCTTGAGTCTGTTCCTGTCTGTGACCCTTCAAGTGTGTTCAGGTCTCTGGGCTTTCCTGTGTGTTCCTCTCTGTGGTACCCCTGGTGGATGCTGGGTGAGGGCCCTCTGGGGTCTGTCCGTGGCCCTTCAAGTGTGTTCTTGTCTCTGGGCATTCCTGTGTGTTCAAGTCTGCGGGCTCCCTGCTGGATGTCGGATGTGGGCCCTTTCGACTATTCCTGTTTGTGGCCCAAAAGTGTCCCTGGGTGTTGGTCCTAACGTGACTTTTGCTGTCTTCAGGCCTACCCAGTGACTCTGTTACTGTTCATGTATATTTTGGTCTTGTCTGTTGCGTTTCCCTTGGGGCTGCCAGGAGGCGTCCCTTAAGGGGGGAGTACTGTCATGGCCCTGTCCTTCTTGTGGTTATTTGCCTTGTTAGAAGGACAGGATCACGACAGCCCCATGTCTTGTGTTGGAAGCACGTGGCCATTGTTTCTTTTTGCCATGTACTCTCCTGTTTTGAGTCAAGCCCCGTCCCCTTGTTTTCTAATTCATTATTGCGTTATGAGTTTCCCTCGTTACCTGCTTTAGGTTCTTCCTTATTTAAAGCTCTTGTGTTTTCTGTCCTGTGTTAGATCACTTGTATACCGTGTCCCTGTCTGTGGTGCACTCAAGTTAAATTTTTCAAGTTTTGTAAGTTTTGTATTTTTGTTTTTGTTTTTTCCCCGAGGGATTTTGTTATGTATGTTTTAGGATTATGAGCTTAAGGCCTATCTGCACTTAAGTTCTGTCCTCACAACTCATGACACAAACTAATAGCTAAAACTGATCTAGCTCTGCGATCATGAGCGCTACGGATGTAATCACTAACTATTTCGCCCTTTACATTCTCCTAAGCAACAGGTTGTAGTCACGCAGCAGGCAACTGAGATTCATGGGAGATTCATTAAAAAAGCGATGCATGTCGCTCTTTTCAAGAAAAGAAGTCAACAAAAAGTTTGTTGACTTGGTTTAAGTTGTGTTTGTTTGTTCGCCATGTCATTGAAACTCTGTTATTTTAATCCCGGAGTCCAATCACCTTTGTTTGGCCTTCCAGGGACTCTGTACTTAGAGATCAATGGTTCCAACTTATGTTTAACTCGGATCCTGAAAATGATAATCCACATGTAAAACAGTGTGCTGCACAGTTTACTAAAGACAGCTTCCTCAATCTTATCAGTTTGATGCTGGATTTGCAAAAGATTCTTCCTGAAGGTCGGAGCAGTTCCCTCTTTATCTGGAGGGGTTGTTTATGGACCACAGCTGGTAATTGAATTTTAATATTTAAGTTTCTGTAACTTATTACACAACGGGCTACTCTGTAGAGTACTCTGTACTCGATAAATCTTCAAGTTATGGTAACCTTTCCAGGCTACACGCGCTAACTTTGCTGTCAAATCACAACACAGGAACGCTGGCACAACTAGAACTTGTTATGTATTTCTGAATGAGGGACTTCGTCTGAACGGAAAAGTAACCAGCTGTTTTTATGACAGGGACAAAAAGCGGTATGTAGATACATTTATATTTATATGATAATGATAAATTCATATGATACATTTTGTGAAAAATACGGGTTATTTTTCCATGGGAATCGTTAACACATATTATATTGCACACAGTAAACACAATAAAAGGTTCAAAAACAGGCGAAGAACGGAGCCTTAAAGGTAAGAAAATTATGAAAGAAAAGAATTCTTCGAGATAATTAAGGACTCTAATATATAGACTGAAATATCAAAGAATTAAAAAACAATTTTTTTTTGGTTTGAAAATGATTTCTTTTTTTTCTTATATAATGCAATTTATGAAATAAAACTACAGAAGCACGCATTCTCTTGTCCAATAGTATCCTTTTCTAATCTGCTCATTATACAACAGCATTTATGTAAAAATAAAACACATCTCTGCCCACCATGTGTAACGTGACACTTGACACCCAAGATGTGCAAATGACACAAATGGATTACAGAAAACGATTTCTCACGTGACACCTTCTCTATAAAACGATGCCCCGAAGAGCCAAGCACTCAGAAGCTGAGTGACAGAGAAAACAGACAGAGATAGAAATGTGGATCACTCTCATCATCTGCCTATTTCTCTTCTTTACCTGTGTCATTGCTTCATCTTCTCCCAGCTCAGACTCTTGTCAGCTTCAGGGACGCTTCAAGTTGAATGGGATGTACCAGGATGGAGATTTTATAATTGGTGGCCTTTTTGAGGTTCAGAATCTGAAACAATTCCCAGATCTGAGTTTTAGATCGGAGCCTGAACTGCCTCAGTGTGAGGAGTAAGTCTGAACTGCACAGGATTGCCGTACCATGGAAAGCTGAGATGGAATTGATTAAAAAAGGATTAAAATATTAGAATCGTTTTGTTCAATATGTTTATCACAATGGTTCATTGTGTTTTCTAAATGTTAACGCACTTAACTAATATTGTGTTAAAAAGGATTGTTACTATTACTACATACTATACAAAAAATGTTTTCAGTCTAACAAATGTATTAAATTTAAGTGTGTCGATACATTATTTTAATATATAAAATCTATTGATAATAGTTGTGTATTTACAGTAAACAGTATAATAACTGTTTCTCCTTAGAGTCTTTAAATGGCTCAATTTGCTTTGTTCTCTTTAGATTCTACATGGCAAGTTTTCAGCAAGCACAGACGATGGCTTTTGCCATCCAAGAGATCAATAATAATCCTGGCTTGTTGCCTAAAGTCACTCTCGGATACCAAATCTATGACAACTGTTTGCGTCTTGGAGTGGCTTTACGTGCTTCCACAGCTCTGGTTAGTGGAAAAGAGGAGTCCATCTCTCATTTCAACTGTACTGGACCACCACCAGTTATTGGAATCATTGGAGATCCGGGTTCCACTCAATCCATTGCAATATCCAGCATCTTGGGGCTGTTCAGAGTCCCTATGGTAAGAGATTAAAATGAAACTTGTGATATAAAGTTGTCATTTTATTTACAATCCTTAAACAGAAAATGTTAAATTACAATGCAATTACACTTCTTCCTTCTTTCATTTTCTCAAAAGGTTAGCTATTACGCCACCTGCTCCTGTTTGAGCAACAGAAAAAAGTACCCGTCCTTCTTCAGAACCATCCCCAGTGATGCCTTCCAGGTGAGGGCTATGATACAGATCTTAAGACATTTTGGATGGACATGGGTTGGTCTCCTCTACAGCGATGATGACTATGGCATCTACGCAGCTCAATCCTTCCATCAAGAGATGCAGTTGTATGGAGGCTGCGTGGCTTATTCTGAGATCCTGCCTTACGACAACAATCTCAGAGACATTCAACGAATAGTTAAAGTTATTCAGACATCCACAGCCAATGTAATAGTAGCATTCTCAACCGATCTGGTGTTCCTTATGGATGAGTTGGTGTTGCAGAATGTGACAGGAAAGCAGTGGATTGCTAGTGAAGCTTGGACCACAACACCTATACTACACACTTCACATTATCTGTCTCTACTGGGGGGCACTCTGGGTATCGCCATCCGGCGAGGAGAGATTCAGGGACTCAGGGATTTTCTGCTGCACCTCCGTCCTGACAACAATCCAGAAAATAATATGGTGAGAATTTTCTGGGAGAACATGTTTAAGTGCAAGATAAGTAATAAAGGAAGTGAGGGAGAAAAACTGTGCACGGGTCAAGAGGATCTGAGCATTACAGACACAGCATACACTGATGTATCAGAACTAAGAGCATCTTATAATGTGTATAAAGCTGTTTATGCTCTCGCACATGCACTTCATGACCTGATGCAGTGTGAGGAGGGGAGAGGGCCATTCAGTGATAAAACGTGTGCTGATAAAAATGATCTGAAACCTTGGCAGGTGAGACTTAAATATAAGTTGCAGAATCACTAAAACATAAAATAAAATTAATTACATCTCTTCCATTTTAATTACACAGCTGCTTCAACACCTCCAGCAAGTGAACTTCACCACAGGTTTTGGGGATCGGGTGTCATTTGATAAGAATGGAGATGCTCTGGCCATCTATGATGTGATGAACTGGCAGCCGAGCTCTGATGGATCCATCGTTGTCCGAACAGTCGGTGTGGTGGATGAAGGGGCGACAACAGAGAAAGTGCTCAAACTGGATGAAGATGCATTATACTGGAACTCTGAGACAGGAAAAGTAATAAATGATGCATGTTGATTTAAACTCAGTCTGTTGAAACACATTTGTGTAACCATTAATGTATCCTTCAGCCTCCACGGTCTGTGTGTAGTGAGAGCTGCCCTCCAGGCACCAGACGAGCCCGGAAAAAAGGTCTTCCTGTCTGCTGTTTTGACTGTCTGCCATGTGCGGATGGAGAGATTTCTAACACAACAGGTGAGGATTTATGGAAATTAAAACACTGTTCCTACTATTTTTTTATATCATTTTGTCTTGTTCACCTCCTCACAGATGCAATTGAGTGCACAGTGTGTCCAGAAGAGTTCTGGTCTAATCCAGATAAGGATCGGTGTATCCCTAAAGAAGTGGAGTATCTGTCTTATGAGGAACCTCTGGGCATCTCTCTGACCACTGCGTCACTGCTTGGCACCTGCATTTGTTCAGTGGTGGTTGTCATCTTCGCTCATCATCGTAACACTCCTATAGTCCGAGCGAATAATTCAGAGCTCAGTTTCCTGCTGCTGCTGTCACTCAAACTGTGTTTTCTGTGTGTTCTGCTGTTTATCGGTCGTCCTCAGTTATGGACGTGTCAGTTAAGACATGCTGTGTTTGGCATTAGTTTTGTTCTGTGTGTCTCCAGCATTCTGGTCAAGACTATGGTGGTAATAGCCGTGTTCAAGTCATCTCGACCAGAAGGTAAAAATGCAATGAAATGGTTTGGTTCAGCACAACAGAGGGGCACGGTTGTAGTTTTAACTTTTATGCAGGTGGTTATTTGTGCAGTATGGATATCAACAGCATCTCCGACACCATATAAAAACAGCCAGTATATCAGGTCTAAAATTGTGTATGAATGTACAATAGGTTCAGTGTCTGGTTTTGCTGTCCTTCTGGGTTACATCGGCTCTTTGGCAGCTCTAAGCTTTCTGTTGGCGTTCCTGGCAAGAAATCTTCCGGATAATTTTAATGAGGCCAAATTCATAACCTTTAGCATGTTGATCTTCTTTGCTGTGTGGATCACATTTGTTCCAGCATATGTCAGTTCACCAGGGAAATATGCAGTCGCTGTGGAAGTTTTTGCCATCCTGGCCTCCAGTTCTGGATTATTAGTGGCTATATTTGCTCCAAAGTGCTACATCATCCTCTTACGGCCAGAGAGAAACACCAAAAAAGCCCTGATGGGAAGAGGAAATACAAAAAAATAATGTACCTCTGGCCATACATTTGGCCAAAAAATAAAATAAAGGTCTACCCGTGTGTTTATGGGTCGGTTTGCAGATTTTAATCAGCGTCGGTTGAGTTATCTAAATGAGTCTTTTTTAGCAATGTTACTTGAAAAACTGAAAACTTTTTTCTTTAATTAACTATACTTTACTATCACTCCATCTCTAATAAAAAGAGCATACATAACAATGTTAAATGACTATATGTATATTTACTTTATAATAATACGTGTTTATACTCGTACTTTTCCCTCAGATAGCCTCTATGAGAAGGCCTTTTAATGACCACAAGAGGAATATGATGACTTTATAATATGACTTTATAAGATGACAGTAATATGAACACAAAGTCTAGCTCATGACTGCCATCTAGATGATGATTAATGTTACACAGTGATTTTTGAAAGACATTAGGCCCTTGATAGAATTATTGATTAGTGGAAATAAGCTACATAACTGCTAGTGTTACCTAAAAATTAAACAAAATGTATGGCTTTATGTGACGCAAGCTCACGTGTCTTTACCCAGTTTCCAGCAAACATACCTTATTAAGTCAATCTACCGGCAAAATATTAAACAAATAAATTAAAGCTGTTTATCTTAAAGAAACATGTTAAACACATATTTATACACTCATTCAAACTAAAATGTCACATTTGTAAGATTTTTACATATTCTTAAAAAAGGTGACTACACTTAAAATGATAGAAATAAATGTTTTTAATTTCTTAAAAATGTCATGTCCTCTTATTAGCCTCCCACAGACAACAGGAAATACACAACAGGTACTTTTGGAGTTAAGGCTTAGCTAAAAACAAATGGGATTCATTTCCATGGAGGTCCATGAGGCACCTCCTGCTATAAAAAAAACAGTTGTAGCCCTTATAATATCTTGAGACACTGAGAGGGTGACGAGGTCAAACAGAGAGTGAGAGAGCGATGGGGATCACTGTAAACATCTGCATGTACCTGTGCTTTACCTGTATCTCAGCTGCCGTCATCCCCAGCTCAGACTCTTGTCGGCTTCAGGGACAATTCAGTTTAAACGGGATGTACCAGGATGGAGATTTTATCATTGGAGGCCTGTTTGAGATTCAGCACCTCAAAGTTTTCCCAGACCTGAGCTTCAGAACGGAGCCAGAACAACCGCAGTGTGAGGAGTGAGTTTGGACTGGACGTCTACGGTTAAAGAAAAATGAAAAAAGATTAGTAGAAAATAAGATATTATGAGAAACATAATGACTACATTGACTTTATTTAGTAAATTCATTTGATTATTTGCAGTTCATCTTACTTGCATAGATATAGATTACTTCTTTCCTTACAGTTTACAATTCATTGGATTTTTTCTTTAAGAGTCACAGAATGTCGAATTTGTGATTTTTTTGGTGTCCAGATTCTACATGTCAAGCTTCCAGCAGGCACAGACTATGATTTTCGCTATAAATGAGATCAATAAAAACACAGACCTCCTTCCAAACATCACTCTTGGTTACCACGTGTATGACAACTGTTTAAAGCTTGTGGTGGCATTCAGGGCAGCTACATCTCTCATCAGTGGGACAGAAGAGACCCTTTCTACCCTTAACTGCACTGGACCACCACCAGTTCTTGCTATTGTGGGGGACCCAGGGTCCACGCACTCCATTGCAGTTTCAAGTGTGCTCGGTCTATTTAGGGTTCCAATGGTAAAAAATTAAAATAAAATTAATAACAAACATGCTTTTATAAATATAACTTTGCTATGATTAAAATATACAATGCAATATGACAGTATTGTAAATGCTTTAAAAATCTTTTTTTGTATCCTCTGTTTTCCTTCTAGGTAAGCTATTATGCCACCTGCTCCTGTTTGAGCGACAGAAAAAAGTACCCGTCCTTCTTCAGAACAATCCCCAGTGATGCCTTCCAGGTGAGGGCTATGATACAGATCTTAAGACATTTTGGATGGACATGGGTTGGTCTCCTCTACAGCGATGATGACTATGGCATCTATGCCGCTCAGTCTTTCCATCAGGAGATTCAGCTGTTTGGAGGCTGTGTGGCTTTTTCTGAAATGATGCCTTATGATAATCACAGAGACGTTCAGCGCATAGTGAGAGTGATTAAAGCCTCTACAGCTAAAGTAGTGGTGGCCTTCTCAACCGATCTGTTAGCCTTAATGGATGAATTATTGTTGCAAAATGTGTCAGGCCTACAGTGGATTGCAAGTGAAGCCTGGACCACTTCACCTGTTCTTCACGCTACACGGTATGCACCTATAGTTGGGGGCACATTGGGCATCGCAATCCGTCGTGGAGTGATCCAGGGACTTTATGACTTTTTACTACACATCCGTCCTGACAATGACACAAGAAATAATTTGGTTAGAGTTTTTTGGGAGCATATGTTTGGATGTAAGTTTGAAACTGGAGAAGATATTTGCACAGGTCAGGAAGATTTCAGCGGTACAGTTAATGAATACACTGATGTATCAGAGCTCAGAGCCACTTATAATGTGTATAAAGCAGTTTATGCTCTCGCATATGCACTTCATGACCTGATGCAGTGTGAGAAAGGAAGAGGACCGTTCAGTGATAATACATGTGCTGATAAAAATGATCTGAAACCTTGGCAGGTAAGCTCAAATATGTTATTTGCATGAGGCAAAATAAAGTGTATATAACATACATGCTTTATCTTACCGGTACAGCTGGTCCATTACCTACAGCAGGTGAACTTCACCACAGGTTTTGGGGATCGTGTGTCATTTGATAAGAATGGAGATGCTCTGGCCATCTATGATGTGATGAACTGGCAGCCGAGCTCTGATGGATCCATCATTGTCCGAACAGTCGGTGTGGTGGATGAAGGGTCGGCAACAGGGAAAGTGCTCACACTGAATGAAGATGCATTATACTGGAACTTTGAGACAGGAAAAGTAATTCACATCATATTTTGATTTAATTGAATATAAAATTGATATAAAAGCAGAAAACTTGTTTATGTATCCTTCAGCCTCCACGGTCTGTGTGTAGTGAGAGCTGCCCTCCAGGCACCAGACGAGCCAGGAAAAAAGGTCTTCCTGTCTGCTGTTTTGACTGTCTGCCATGTGCGGATGGAGAAATTTCTAACACAACAGGTGAGATGTAATACAAATTAAATGTATTTTTTGCAATTAATAAAAATTTCTATTTGTATGTCTTACACAGATGCAATTGAGTGCACAGTGTGTCCAGAAGAGTTCTGGTCTAATCCAGATAAGGATCGGTGTGTCCCTAAAGAAGTGGAGTATCTGTCTTATGAGGAACCTCTGGGCATCTCTCTGACCACTGCGTCAATACTCGGCACCTGTTTCTGTGCTCTTGTGACGATCATATTTGCCCTTCATCGTAACACTCCAGTAGTTCGCGCCAATAATTCAGAGCTCAGTTTCCTGCTGCTGCTGTCACTCAAACTGTGTTTTCTGTGTGTTCTGCTGTTTATCGGTCGTCCTCAGTTATGGACGTGTCAGTTAAGACATGCTGTGTTTGGAATTAGTTTTGTTCTGTGTGTCTCCAGCATTCTGGTCAAGACTATGGTGGTAATAGCCGTGTTCAAGTCATCTCGACCAGAAGGTAAAAATGCAATGAAATGGTTTGGAGCAGCTCAACAAAGAGGAACAGTTTTAGTCCTCACTGCTGTCCAGGTTATAATATGTGCAGTCTGGTTATCAACTGCATCTCCAACACCCCATAAAAACACTCAATATGTTCGCTCTAAAATCGTATTTGAATGTGCTGTTGGTTCAGTGGCTGGATTTGCCATACTGTTGGGTTACATTGGCTTTTTGGCCGCTGTAAGCTTCTTGTTGGCCTTTCTAGCAAGAAATCTTCCAGATAGTTTTAATGAAGCAAAGTTTATTACTTTTAGCATGTTGATTTTCTGTGCTGTGTGGATCACATTTGTTCCAGCATATGTCAGTTCACCAGGGAAATATGCAGTCGCTGTGGAAGTATTTGCCATCCTGGCCTCCAGTTTTGGCCTGCTGGCTGCCATTTTTGCCCCAAAGTGCTATATTATCATAATGCACCCAGAGAGAAACACTAAAAAAGCCCTGATGGGAAGACAAAGTGAAAATAAACAATAAAGAATGTTGACACTGATAACTTTGCGAATTCTGTCATACCTATAATTGATCATTGTAATACCTGCTTTATTAAACATACTTGACATTTTTTTCTGTCTCCTGCTTTGAATGTGCTTACTAAAATATACAAGCAATTAAAGTGACTCTGAGATAGTGATAAATATATCATTAACAAGATTCAAAGAATGTATTATTAGTTTTATAATTTGCCTTGATGCTTGGCATCATTCCTCATGCCTGTAAAACACTCTGTGTTAGTTCCTGGCTCTTTAAAACCGCCTACCAGTATACTCTGTTTGGCCATTTGGCCTAGTCAACTGTGTTGCTGTAGTCCAAGACATCTTTATTCTACTAAAGACAATAACTCTTTTTCATCATGAACTTTTGGATGTGTTACTTCACAGATCATTTACCGGTACGAACTAACACACAATCACTCAAAGGCCATGTAAAATGAGGTTTATAATCCGGGAGGCACTTAAACTACAATAAACTCTAAAGAAGGAAACCACACATTGTTCTTACAGCAATTTGCATTTTGCAAATGTTACTTTCTATGTGGCTCATTCGTACATTTGGACACCTCAGTTTGATGAAATGTACATTTCAGTATGATTTTCTCTTGAGTGACATCACAATTCTTGAATGAGAAATAGTTTTACCTGTATTTATCCCATGACTTCCCTGCCAGTGTGTCAAAGTCCGACAATGGCATGTACATGGAAAGAGAGTAAAAAAATACAAAAAAATTGTGAACTTTACATGTACATAAATTTGCTTTGCACTTTAAACAGGTGTATCATGTCACAATTCTCAAATGCGAAGTTGTGTTACCTGTATTTATCCCGTGACTTTCCTGCCAGTGTGTAACAATCAGAATATGGCATGTACATGGAAAAAGAGTAGACAACATTGAAAACCTGTTATCTGTACCTGTACAGATATATAAACAGGGCAACCCTGCTTTACACCTCTTTTCAAATAAAATCTTTGTGTAGTGCCTAGACTTAATGTTACTGAACTGTTAAAACTCGCTTAAATAGTTTTCATGACATTACATTTACATTTACAAAATTGAAAAATAACATTAGATTTTTATTGAATATCAATAAATGGGAGTTACATTCGCTTGTGAAATGAGACGTTGCCGTCAAAGTAACTTTACAGAGAAAGAGCCCATTAGCTAAAGTTAGTTAATGTGCGTGAAAGTGTTAAGCTTTGTGAACTATTTTAACAACTGCACACTAGAATGTTAATACAAAACTGTATACAGTTGTTTTTTTAGAAAACATTCACTTTACTACTCTATAAACGACAGAGATATCTGGATGTGATGTGATGTTAACGTCATTCCCTGCCCTGTTAAATTGAACATGGAATAGAGTAGAGTAACTTCAATATGTTAAAAGATAAAACGTCACATTAAACATACCAATCAATCTTCAACCACTTAGACATTGTTGTACTCATTTTCTTATAAATCACTCTTATTCTTTTCAACACGCCATGACATGTCAGTGTTTATTTCGTTCACATGACTGTCAAAGAGGGTTTGAATGGTTGACCTGATTGGTTTAAAATATTACCAACCGTTTAGGTAAAACATTTAATATGATTATATGATCCACGATACTAGAAAAGGTAGTATCCTCACAATTACACTCCTTTAAAAAAAAATTGTATCTGAGAATTTCCTGTCAGGATTCCAACCACATCATAAGAATGAGACTGTTCTCCTTAGAGTTACAAATGACCTGCTACTATCACTAGACCACAACATTCTTTTGCATAGACTTGAAAACTTTTTTGGCATAAATGTAAGTGCATTGGCATGGATTAAGTCATACTTAACTGACCGTCATCAATTCATGGCATTAAATGAAGTACGATCATATTGATCACAAGTAGAGGTCAACCAATATTGAACTTTACCGATACCGATAGCTAGGTTGGACCATATTTGCCGATAACCGATTAATTAACCGATAGTTTTTCAAATCGATACTGGATAAAAAAAAACTAAAAAACATAACGCTCCATGTAAAATAGTACTGATCTTTATTACAAAACAAAAAAACATAACTGAATCATGAAAATGTGCTATGTGAAATAAATATAAATATATTTAGAAATATTGAGGTAAATTAAAGACATGCATTCAAACTGAAACGAAACGTACCATCCAAAATGAATAAAATAGGCGCTCCTAATAACAACAGATTTGAACTTGTGAAACAGGAGAAACTTAACTAGTCCTGTTAAAGAACTGCAAGAGATTCAAGTGTAACATGGTCCATTTATAGTTAAATCTTAATATTCAAAGTTAAGAAGCCTCAAATTATAATGGAGAAAGCGGAGTTGGTGTGTGGTGTCCAGTGAGTCGGGGTGTGTTATCCTCGCTGTGCGGAGAACAGATATTACTCACACGCCTTTTAAAAAAAACTAATAAAAATGTTACTGAGAAAATGATTAACAGTGTTTCAGCGCAGAATTTCCTCGCGCTTTGGACTTTGAACCCTGGCGCTGTTTGAATGCATGCGATTTGTGCTGTGTTTTAGAAAAACGTTTGTGGCCATTTCGCGCTTTCACTCATCATACAGTAACCTGCATCAAGCACCTCTTCCTCCTCACATGGGAGACATGAGATGCAGAACGAAACAGCCTCTCGCTGTCGGTGTTTAGTGCTTGTAATGATTTGTGCGTCTTTCTCGGACAGTTTTAAACACGTTTGCTGCATTAGTGCACGCCTCTATTTGATCGCGTCACGTCATTGTCCTGTACAATTTATTCTGTCTTTTCGCTTATTCGGACGATCACCAAAAGAGTTTTTTTGTCCTATTTTCGGCTGAACTGTTGCCAAACATTCAGTGCATCCCTAAAATGTATATTTGCTTCTATTTAAGGACACTTGATTATTACCTAATCAAAAAAGCAAAATATGTGTGACGATAAAAAGAACTGAAATCAGACGCATTTCTAATTTGTGTTTCTGTCGGCCGCATGAGTGGCATGTTACTTGCTCTCTATAGTCACAGGCTTTAAATTATCAACTTCGCTGGCAAACGAATACGACCAGCTGGGTATGAACTAACGCAAATTTATGGTAACGATCATTACATTAAATTCTTGGGTCGAACTTGTATGTATTTTTGCCACATTAATTTAACCGCTTGAGGTACTGCTAATGTAGGCGTCCACTTAGCCTTGTCGGCAAACACTGCTGTTCTTTCTCCAATGCAGCATCTAGTCAACAAATGATTTTATATTGACATGAAAACATGTAATGGAGTGTATACTGTATACATACCTTTTTCCGCTGTCTGTGTTTTAAACGTGCAGCTGAAATGTCAGCGCTGTCTGTGTACTGCGCTCTCTCAAGTGCAGTATGGAGTACCTCAGGGCTCAGCATTAGGGCCACCACTTTTCAAATTTTTCCTGATACCCTTGGGAGATTTCATCAGGAAACATGTTGTTAGCTTTTACTGTTATGCTGATGATACTCAGCTCTATATTTCTTCGCCGCCTGTTGAAACACAACAGTTAAAAACTAGATGACGAGTAATTTCCTACTGCTTAATTTTTAAATAAAGAGGCTAATTGTTAGTTTTACAGAGGCGTAGAAAAGCCCTCTATAGCCTGCCCCTGCAAAGACTCTGCCACAGACGCCCATCGGGACAACACCACAGGAAACAGATTATTCTTCTTGGCTCTGCTGCAGCCTGGAATGTAACCACTGGTTACATTGTACCCCCAACTGAACCTGGTTTCGCCCAAGGCTTGTTCTCCATTCTGACACTGAGGGAGTTTTGGTTCCTTCCCGCTGTCACCTCTGGCTTGCTTAGTTGAAGTCACTTCATTTACAGCGAGATCATTTACTTGAATGAAAATCAATGCACAGACACTATTTTAACCGAACAGAGATTACATCATTGATTTCAATGATGAACTGCCTATAACTATCATTGTGCATTTTTTACAAACTGTTTTACTAATCAGTGTTATTCAGCTGCCTTGACGCAATGTACTTAGTTCAAAGTAGTAGTTCTATATAAATAAAGGTGACAGTGACATTAACATTGATTACTTAATATTTTTTTACATTTGTTTAGAAAAATAAAGTTTTGAAAATTAAGAACTTACAAATAAAGAAACATATATATGCATGTAAGGCCTACCCCCTTTATGTAAAATTAGGCATCTTTTTATGCATAGACCCACATGTGCTATACAAAGCAAAGCCAAGTACACGACTGCCATCTAGACTCCGGATTAAAGACTACCTATTAGAAGACATCCGACCTGTTCCTTATAACTGATATGCCTACTGCATAATCTGAATAGTATAGTCACAAAATACATGACATCTGCAATTGCAAAATGTATGTCATTTATATCTACAAAACACAAATATACTGTACATTTATAATGTATCAAATCAGACACCCAAATGCAAACCACAATTCATAAACACAATTTTATTCCTTGTGTAGTTTCATACGTTTTGTTGATTTACCAAATGTTTGATTTACCAAATGTGATTTATCAAATGGTAATAATATAATAACAATAACTTTACTTGTAAATATGCCTTGCAAGAAGCTTTACACAAAAACATATAAACGTCCAAAAATAATGCAATGTATATTTACAATAATTTAAGTTAACTTATCTGTATGGGTTACCACATTAGTCTAAAGAGAATATTTAAATAAAACAAAAAAAATGTCTTTTCTAAATCAGTCTGGATTTTTCAATGATATGTGACTAAAATGATTTGAGATTTGTTTTAACAAGATGCCTTTAAAGGAACAGAAATACATACACCATGAATGACTTTTAACACGTTTCCACATTTATTAATATGAATTATTGTTAACATACATAATTTTTAATAGAGTTTACTTTCTACTAACATGATGACCATGCAAAGAATCCCAGAATGACGTCTCAGAGAGAGGCCCATGTGGCACCGCCTGCTCTATAAAAGAGCACCACCAAACTTAAGGCCAAATCAGTGAGTGAAGTGTGAAAGATAAAGTGACACTTACAGAGGAAGGCATGTTGAATATTCTGCACATTTGCATCTTGCTCTTATGTAACTATACCTCTGAGGTTTTAATGGACAATTCAGGCTCCTGTCAGATACAGAGACGCTTCAAGTTAAACGGAATGTACCAGGACGGAGACTTTGTCATCGGTGGTCTGTTTGAGGTTCAGTACCTCAAAACATTCCCAACGCTGAGCTTCAGAACAGAACCAGAATTACCGCAGTGTGAAAAGTGAGTCCGGACCACGACGAATAAAAGGACTTTAATAACTCCACTACTGCATATACAATGCATTTGCGGTTATCTGATAAATATTATGTTGACAAAAAACAGGACTGAAGTCATTTAATATTTACATAATCTAAATGCAATGTATATGGTTTATATATAAAGAGAGATTATATTTAAAATGTTGTATTAATAACCGTGTCTATGCATTAATGTTATAGAAAGGAATTTAATTTGTGTTGGGGTTTTTTCAGCTTTTATATGACAAGCTTTCAGCAGGCACAAACAATGGCTTTCGCCATAAATGAGATCAATAATAATCCCAATCTGCTGCCTAATATCACTCTCGGATACCAAATCTATGACAACTGTTTAAGGCTTGGGGTGGCATTTCGTGGTGCCATGGCCCTGGTTAGTGGAAAAGAGGAGTCCATCTCTCATTTCAACTGTACTGGACCACCACCAGTCATTGGAATCATTGGAGATCCGGGTTCAACTCATTCTATTGCAATATCCAGCATCTTGGGGCTGTTCAGAGTCCCTATGGTAAGAGATTAAAATGAAACTTGTGATATAAACTTGTCATTTTATTTACAATCCTTAAACAGAAAATGTTAAATTACAATGCAATTACACTTCTTCCTTCTTTCATTTTCTCAAAAGGTTAGCTATTACGCCACCTGCTCCTGTTTAAGCGACAGAAAAAAGTACCCGTCCTTCTTCAGAACCATCCCCAGTGATGCCTTCCAGGTGAGGGCTATGATACAGATCTTGAGACATTTTGGATGGACATGGGTTGGTCTCCTCTACAGCGATGATGACTATGGTAAATACGCAGCTCAATCCTTCCATCAGGATGTGCAGTTGTTTGGAGGCTGTGTGGCGTTTTCTGAAATACTACCCGCTGATAACAATCCAAAAGAAATACAACGTATAATGAATGTTATTCAGGACTCCACTGCGAAGGTGGTGGTTGTGTTTTCGACTTCAAGTTATCTGTTACCCCTTATTGATGAGATGTTGGTGAAAAATGTGACAGGTAGGCAGTGGATTGCCAGTGAAGCTTGGGCCACTTCCCCTGTGCTCCTTGCTAGACGGCTTGTGCCCGTTCTGGGGGGCACTCTGGGTATCGCCATCCGGCGAGGAGAGATTCAGGGACTCAGGGATTTTCTGCTGCACCTCCGTCCTGACAACAATCCAGAAAATAATATGGTGAGAATTTTCTGGGAGAACATGTTTAAGTGCAAGATAAGGAATAAAGGAAGTGAGGGAGAAAAAGTGTGCACGGGTCAAGAGGATCTGAGCATTACAGACACAGCATACACTGATGTATCAGAACTAAGAGCATCTTATAATGTGTATAAAGCAGTTTATGCTCTCGCACATGCACTTCATGATCTGATGCAGTGTGAGGAGGGGAGAGGGCCATTCGGTGATAATACATGCGCTGACATAACCAACGTGAAGCCATGGCAGGTAATATTCAAACATGTTAAAAGTACACTGCAAACTGCACAAAAATGCAGAAAGCAGAAATAAAAAATTAATTTAAATACATTCTTTTACCCAACCTGTACAGCTGGTCCATTACCTCCAGCAAGTGAACTTCACCACAGGTTTTGGGGATCGTGTGTCTTTTGATAAGAATGGAGATGCTCTGGCCATCTATGATGTGATGAACTGGCAGCCGAGCTCTGATGGATCCATCATTGTCCGAACAGTCGGTGTGGTGGATGAAGGGTCGGCAACAGGGAAAGTGCTCACACTGGATAAAGATGCATTATACTGGAACTCTGAGACAGGACAAGTACTTCATGTTAATTAATTTAAGTAAAAGTCTATTTAAATACTTAATAAAGTTCTACATAACTATTAATGTATTCTTCAGCCTCCACGGTCTGTGTGTAGTGAGAGCTGCCCTCCAGGCACCAGACGAGCCAGGAAAAAAGGTCTTCCTGTCTGCTGTTTTGACTGTCTGCCATGTGCGGATGGAGAGATTTCTAACAAAACGGGTGAGGAAATTATAAGAAAAATAATATTGTGATTTTTATGTGCTATTATTGTAGCATTAAAGATGTCTTTTAATTGGACTTTTATCACTTTATTAACATTTTGTGGTTTTACATGCACAGATTCTACTGAGTGCATACCATGCCCAGAAGAGTTCTGGTCTAATCCAGATAAGGATCGGTGTGTCGCTAAAGAAGTGGAGTATCTGTCCTATAAAGATCCTCTGGGCATCTCTCTGACCACTTCTTCTATACTCGGCACCTGTTTCTGTTCTATCGTGATGGCCGTCTTCGCTCATCATCGTAACACTCCTATAGTACGTTCCAATAATTCAGAGCTCAGTTTCCTGCTGCTGCTGTCACTCAAACTGTGTTTTCTGTGTGTTCTGCTGTTTATCGGTCGTCCTCAGTTATGGACGTGTCAGTTAAGACATGCTGTGTTTGGCATTAGTTTTGTTCTGTGTGTCTCCAGCATTCTTGTCAAGACTATGGTGGTAATAGCCGTGTTCAAGTCATCTCGACCAGAAGGTAAAAATGCAATGAAATGGTTTGGAGCAGCTCAACAAAGAGGAACAGTTTTAGTCCTCACCGCTCTTCAGGTGGTGATCTGTGCTGTCTGGTTATCAACAGCATCTCCAACACCCCATAAAAACAGCCAGTATATGAGGTCTAAAATTGTGTATGAATGTACTATAGGTTCAGTGGCTGGATTTTCCATGTTACTTGGCTATATTGGCTTTTTGGCCGCTGTAAGCTTCTTGTTGGCCTTTCTGGCAAGAAATCTTCCAGATAGTTTTAATGAAGCAAAGTTTATTACTTTTAGCATGTTGATCTTCTGTGCTGTGTGGATCACATTTGTTCCAGCATATGTCAGTTCACCAGGGAAATATGCAGTCGCTGTGGAAGTTTTTGCCATCCTGGCCTCCAGTTTTGGATTGTTGGTGGCTATATTTGCACCGAAGTGCTACATCATCATCTTACGGCCAGATAGAAACACAAAGAAAGCTGTCATGGGAAGGGGCAAACAAAGCTAATAATAGTTTCAAATACAGTTAATGGTGCTGAGCTTGCGAGTTCTCAAAAGTACCTTTTCTAACCCTTAAAATACCTTATTTTTGTTTCATGTTAATGTTCATATTCATTTTGAATTTAATAAGAAAACTTAAAAAGTTGTTATTCTGTATGCACCCTAAATGCACCATAGATATTTAACGTATAATTAAAATTTTCGAGTAGATTGTATATTCATAGTAAATTGAATAAACTGTATTTTTAATTTCATTTATTCTATTTGAATAAAAAATGCTATAATTTACAGTGATAAAAAGTGAAAAAGTCGTACAGTCCCAAAATATCGGCTGAGGTAACAGCAAGAAGGTCCTTTTCATTTTTTACAAAATATGAAAAACATTTTGACGGAAAAAGAGTAAAGAAAATAATTTAAATTCATTACTCTAAAAATAAACTTGAATAAGGAACATATTATTGAACATTATTGTTTGTATTTAATGGCTACTTACCAAATGTGTAAAAAATAGATATTTAATATACATACTGATTCGAGTATGAAACATTTCATTTGCTCACTTATCAAGATTATGGAAAAAATACAAGGACATTTATTTAGGTTGTTTACCAGGTAAGTCAATTACACAGTGTTTATCTGAACGGCACACAATATTATTGTTCAATCAGAATAAAAGAAGAAAATCCTAAAATAAACATTATCACTGAGACAACCTTTTGTCCGAGCTTTGCAGTTTTATGGTGAAGCCAAAAAATATAATGCTGCATCTTTTGGGGTACATTATTTTGCACCTTAAGGACCTATTGTGTACCCATTAAATAGAAGGGGTACACCACAGGTCCTTAGGGTACAATGATGCACCCAAAAAGAGAGATATTATATTTTATATACCTGTACAGGTATAAAAAGAACCTTCGTGTAACAACCCAGTGACGGTAAATATTCAATTTCCAAATGTTTTCTGGCAGTGTTGCAGCAAAGTAACAAAAATAAAAAATGAAACCATAAAAGCTTTAAGATATTGTTCTGCTTGTAGGATTGTGTATGAGTATTTGTGTATAAGAGCAGGATTAACACAAAACAGCAAAAATCTTGAGCAAGAAACTGAAGTGGACTGAAGGCCATAGACAAAACTTCAGGATGCTCTTTGTGCACAACAATAAATTGCAGCTGGGTACCTGTTGATCCATCAGAAAATCTAGGGGTTGACTGCCATCTATAGGCATATTTTAGAAATATAATTATACTGTATGATAAGCCAAGCCTAATGTACACAATCACACTGGGCAGCATTGTACTTACTAATTTGGACACTCCGATTTATTATATACTATT
Source organism: Triplophysa yarkandensis (assembly GCA_033220385.1). Classification (NCBI taxonomy): domain Eukaryota; kingdom Metazoa; phylum Chordata; class Actinopteri; order Cypriniformes; family Nemacheilidae; genus Triplophysa; species Triplophysa yarkandensis. Next base: position 17,568,782 of record CM065669.1, on the reverse strand, counting down.
ACAATTTCCACATAATAAAAATGTAATTGTATTGCATTGTGATGTGTTTGTATGAAGGCAGATTATGCACTGACACAAGGCCACGCGTGCATTTTTAGTGCATTGCAACACTTTTCAGCTGGAAACTATAAACTATCTGAACTATACTATTAAGCAAAAATAAATTCAGTATAAAACCCAAACATCAACTTGCAACTGTAAAAACAATATCTAAAAAAGGATTAAAGAGATTTCTTGAAAAGCCCAATTGGCACCGCCTGCTGTTTAAAGCAACACCCAATACAGTCCAATCGTTCTTATAAATAACAGAACCGAACGGATAAGATGGACAGAAACAGAGAGATGTGGATCACACTATATCTGTACCTGTCTTTTAACTGCGTTGCTGTAGTTTCGGTCGTCAGTTCAGGCACCTGTCGGCTTCAGGGACGCTTCAAATTGAACGGGATGTACCAGGACGGTGATCTTATCATAGGGGGCTTGTTTGAGGTTCACTTTCTCACCGTGTTCCCAGAGCTGAGCTTTAGAACTGAGCCCGAACCACCTTACTGTGAGCAGTAAGTCTGGAGCTAAATAGAAAGCTGGCATGGGTGTGAAAAAGAAAATATTAAAGGCATATATACTGTATGCAGAAACATATATGTGCAAATGAAATGCAAATCATCATTCATGATGGACAATCTTTAAATGACGTTAAATGCAATATGACTGATTTCCCGATGAATCTGTGTATTTCTTTTCTTTGCAAATCCCTTACATGTGCCTTTCCTCCTTTTTTCCAGATTTGATATGGCAAGCTTCCAGCAGGCACAGACTATGGTTTTCGCGTTAGATGAAATCAATAAAAATCCCAGTCTGCTGCCTAACATCACTCTTGGTTATTATCTTTATGACAACTGTGTAAAGCTCGGAGTGGCTTTTCGTGCAGCCACGGCTCTGGCTAGTGGAACAGAAGAGTCCTTCTCCAACTTCGACTGTACTGGACCACCACCAGTGATTGCTATTGTCGGGGATCCGGGATCCACTCACTCCATTGCGATCTCCAGTGTGCTGGGCCTGTTTCGAGTGCCTATGGTAAATTTATTTAAGCAACAAAACAATTGTGTAGATCAACAGTTTTCTGTTCAGTAAATCTTAAATATGTGTCCCTTCTATTAGGTTAGCTACTTTGCCACCTGCTCCTGTTTGAGCGACAGAAAAAAGTACCCGTCCTTCTTCAGAACCATCCCCAGCGATGCCTTCCAGGTGAGGGCTATGATACAGATCTTGAGACAGTTTGGATGGACATGGGTTGGTCTCCTCTACAGCGATGATGACTATGGGATTCATGCTGCTCATTCTTTTCACCAAGATGTGCAGTTGTTTGGAGGCTGCGTGGCGTTTTCTGAAATGCTTCCACGTGATAACAACCGACTAGATATTCAGCACATTGTTAAAGTGATTCAGGCCTCCACGGCTAAAGTGGTAGTGGTGTTCTCCACCGAGGCTTATCTTTTACCTTTAATGGATGAGGTGGCGTTACAGAACGTGACAGGAAAGCAGTGGATTGCGAGTGAAGCTTGGGCCACATCACCTGTGTTTCACACTCAGCGTCTTCTGCCCTACCTGGGTGGCACACTGGGCATCGCCATCAGACGTGGGGAAATCCAGGGACTTTATGATTTTTTGCATTATCTCCGTCCTGACAATAACCCAAAAAACAATATGGTGAAAATCTTTTGGGAGATCATGTTTGGATGCAAATTTGATTCTGGAAATCGAGATATAAAAGGCGAAAAGATATGTTCGGGTCAAGAGGATCTGAACATTACAGACACAGCATACACTGATGTATCAGAACTAAGAGCATCTTATAATGTGTATAAAGCTGTTTATGCTCTCGCACATGCACTTCATGATCTGATGCAGTGTGAGGAGGGGAGAGGACCATTCAGTGATAATACATGCGCTGACATAACCAACGTGAAGCCATGGCAGGTAATATTCAAACATGTTAAAAGTACACTGCAAATTGCACAAAAATGCAGAAAGCAGAAATAAAAAATTAATTTAAATATATTCTTTTACCCAACCTGTACAGCTGGTCCATTACCTACAGCAGGTGAACTTCACCACAGGTTTTGGGGATCGTGTGTCATTTGATAAGAATGGAGATGCTCTGGCCATCTATGATGTGATGAACTGGCAGCCGAGCTCTGATGGATCCATCATTGTCAGAACAGTCGGTGTGGTGGATGAAGGGTCGACAACAGGGAAAGTGCTCACACTGGATGAAGATGCATTATACTGGAACTCTGAGACAGGAAAAGTAATGAACATTATGTTTGTCTTTTATATAGAAAACACAACTTTGCAAAAAGAGATTATGTTAGGTTATATGATATGAATTCATGCTTCATGGTATTGTATTAATGTATCCTTCAGCCTCCACGGTCTGTGTGCAGTGAGAGCTGCCCTCCAGGCACCAGACGAGCCAGGAAAAAAGGTCTTCCTGTCTGCTGTTTTGACTGTCTGCCATGTGCGGATGGAGAGATTTCTAACACAACAGGTGAGACTTGGTGGACATTTAAATGAACTTATTCATCCTATGAATTTAAACATGTATGAATGTGTGTCGTATCATGTGTTTTGTTTCCTGTACTCTCTAATTTACAGATGCAATTGAGTGCACAGCGTGTCCAGATGAGTTCTGGTCTAATCCAGATAAGGATCGGTGTATCCCTAAAGAAGTGGAGTATCTGTCTTATGAGGAACCTCTGGGCATCTCTCTGACCACTGCATCACTGCTTGGCACCTGTTTCTGTGCTCTTGTGATGATCATCTTCGCTCATCATCGTAACACTCCTATAGTCCGAGCGAATAATTCAGAGCTCAGTTTCCTGCTGCTGCTGTCACTCAAACTGTGTTTTCTGTGTGTTCTGCTGTTTATCGGTCGTCCTCAGTTATGGACGTGTCAGTTAAGACATGCTGTGTTTGGCATTAGTTTTGTTCTGTGTGTCTCCAGCATTCTGGTCAAGACTATGGTGGTAATAGCCGTGTTCAAGTCATCTCGACCAGAAGGAAAAAATGCAATGAAATGGTTTGGAGCAGCTCAACAAAGAGGAACAGTTTTAGTCCTCACTGCTCTTCAGGTGATGATTTGTGTTGTGTGGCTATCAACAGCATCACCAACACCCCATAAAAACACTCAATATACAAGCTCTAAAATTGTGTATGAATGTGCTGTTGGTTCAGTGGTTGGGTTTGCCATGCTGTTGGGTTACATTGGCTTTTTGGCCGCTGTAAGCTTCTTGTTGGCCTTTCTGGCAAGAAATCTTCCAGATAGTTTTAATGAAGCAAAGTTTATTACTTTTAGCATGTTGATCTTCTGTGCTGTGTGGATCACATTTGTTCCAGCATATGTCAGTTCACCAGGGAAATATGCAGTCGCTGTGGAAGTTTTTGCCATCCTGGCCTCCAGTTTTGGATTATTGGTGGCTATATTTGCACCCAAGTGCTACATCATCCTCTTACGGCCAGAGAGAAACAGCAAAAGTGCTATAATGGGACGAGCTATACAAAATAAATAGAAACATTTGTTTTGGTGATTTAATGAAAATATCGAAGTGAATGTCAGTAGCTAGGTGGATGTGCGTGCCTGTGTGTGTGTCTGTGTGCATGCGTGCCTGCGTGCGTGTGTGTACGTGTGCGTGTGTGTGTGTGTGTGTGTGTGTGTGTGTGTTTGTGTGTGTCTGTGTCTGTGTGCGTGCGTGCATGCCTTTGTGTGTGTCTGTGTGCGCAATTTTTTTCGTCCACACTGATGACCTTAGCTGAATTTAATTCCAAACATTTCTATTAAACTAAAATCGTAGTAAAACTGTGGATAATGTTGAGTCATGGTTGTTCTTTCACATTCAAAACCTTTATTCATGATTTGTACAATTAAAGTTCAAATCAGAATGCTAGTTAATATACCAGGAATCAAGACAATGAACAACTTATAAAATTAGACTAATATGAATGAAACAAGTAATTTAGGTTAAATTAAAAACAAAATAATTGTTTTTATTTTAACATATTTAATTTCGATAGTATTCTTTATTATTACTTTATGTTCAGTTGTTATTTGTTTGCTTATAACTAACATACAGTAATAAACAGCTGAATTTGCTTGTTTTAGAATCTTTTCATCACATTGAAATTGACTTCCTCACACTGTTATCCAATCACTCACTCCTATAGGAAAAAAATACATCTTATGGGTCTTCTTTCCTCATACGCCAAAAAAACATGAGTCCTAAGGTGCTCTTTGACCTGCCAACAGCAAATCAACATAGACATCACATGCATTAAAAAAAAAAAAATCCATAAATACAAATTATTCTGGTATATTACCTTACAAAAAATATATATGACATACATCCCATACTGTCGGTTTTATAAAGGGCCTTGCACATGAATCACACAAAAATGATTCAAAACTATACGTTTCACATGTCCAAATCATGCCGCCTTTCTGAAAGTGTTTTCTATTTAAAAAAAGCCAATTTTTTACAAGATAACTTACCATCAGCCAATAAAGGATCACACATCAATAAAGATTTACAAAGTCTCCTGTTCATACTATCAGAATATTCTATTTGTGGTCAAATAAAAATGGAATCAAAGTTGTTGCACAGCATGACAGTCCCCTTGAGGTTGATTATAGAATAAAATTCATATAAAACACATGAAATGTGTTTTAAGATTTAAAATCTTACAAAAAGTGCAGACAGACTTTATCTGAGCCTGATCTTTAAGTGTGTCACTGCCTGATTAGTATTTGTCAAAAATGTTGTCATCCACACCAAAAACATGAAACAGAATCATTTAAAAATTGGAGTTGAGTTTTAGGCTGACATAAAACAGACATAGCAGCTTAAGAAGACATAAAGTTCTGTCATTATGAATGTTTTTCACATTTGTTATCAGTAAATTGAACGTTTAATACTGAAACAAATCAATCACAACTTTTCAAGTGACGTCTGATTTCCAGTCATGCCTGCCTGGCACCGCCCGCTCTTTTAAAAGTAACACCCCATTCATTCTTCATCATAAATTAGTGATCCAAGTGAGTGAGAGAAAGAGAGTAAATGATTGAGAGAGATGTGGATCACTTTGAACATCTGCGTGTATCTGTCATTGAACTGTATCTCAGGAGCTTTAACCCTCAATACAAACACTTGTCAGCTTCAGGGACGCTTCAAGTTAAATGGGATGTACCAGAAAGGAGATCTTATGCTCGGAGGCCTGTTCGAAGTTCACTTTCTCACCGTGTTCCCAGAGTTGAGCTTCAGAACTGAGCCGGAACCGCCATACTGTGAGGAGTGAGTCTGGCGTCACATGGAATAAAGACAAAATGAGACTATCAATATAAGAGAAGCAAATTGTTCTTTACAGCACATGTGAAATGCATGTAGTTTTTCAATTGTTATTGACCACTGTGTATTTTCCCGATTATGTTTAACTGGAACAAGTCTGTTACTGATTCTCTGATTCATTTTATAAAATTGCATCTTTATAACGTCTTGATCTCAAAATGTGTGTTTTTTTTTCTTTTAGATTTGATATGGCGAGCTTCCAACAGGCACAAACCATGGTTTTTGCTATAAATGAGATCAATGAGAATCCCAACCTGTTGCCAAACATCACTCTTGGTTATCATCTGTATGACAACTGTGTTATGTTGGGAATGGCGTTCCGAGCGGCGATAGCTCTGGTTAGTGGGACGGAGGAGACTCTTACCAACCTGAACTGTACTGGACCACCACCCGTGATTGGAATAGTGGGCGATTCAAATTCCACCCCTTCTATTGCAATATCCAGCGTGCTTGGGCTGTTTCGAGTACCTATAGTAAGATCGGATAGAATTCATTAACAATACAATTCATTATGCTGCACTTTTACATGTTTTATACTGTTTCGCCTTTTCAATCAAAACTTGTTTTGTCTTTATATAAATCCTGTAAAATCACGGTTAACATACATTTATTTCATTTCTCTTTATGTTTCTTTGCCTCTTTTAGGTTAGCTACTTTGCAACCTGCTCCTGTTTGAGCGACAGAAAAAAGTACCCGTCCTTCTTCAGAACCATCCCCAGTGATGCCTTCCAGGTGAGGGCTATGATACAGATCTTAAGACAGTTTGGATGGACATGGGTTGGTCTCCTCTACAGCGATGATGACTATGGTACATATGCTGCTCATTCTTTTCACCAAGATGTGCAGTTGTTTGGAGGCTGTGTGGCTTTTTCGGAGATTCTGCCTCTTGATAACAACCGACAAGATATTCAGCACATTGTTAAAGTGATTCAGACCTCCACAGCTAAAGTGGTAGTGGTGTTTGCCACTTCCACTTATCTTTTACCTTTAATGGATGAGGTGGCGTTACAGAACGTGACAGGAAAGCAGTGGATTGCGAGTGAAGCTTGGGCCACATCACCTGTGTTTCACACTCAGCGTCTTCTGCCCTACCTGGGTGGCACACTGGGCATCGCCATCAGACGTGGAGAAATCCAGGGACTCTATGATTTTCTTCTGCGCCTCCGACCTGACAATAATCCAAGAAACAATATGGTGAGAATCTTTTGGGAGAAAATGTTCGGGTGCAGATATGAGAATGAAGGAAGGGAAGGAGAAAAAGTGTGCACAGGTGAAGAGGATCTGGGAAGGACAGACACAGCATACACTGATGTTTCACAGCTTAGAGCTTCATATAACGTCTATAAAACAGTTTATGCAATAGCATATGCACTTCATAACCTGATGCAGTGTGGGGAGGGGAGAGGACCATTCAGTGCTAAAACATGTGCTGACATAACCAACGTGAAGCCATGGCAGGTAAGAATCAAATGTGTTGTCAATAACAAAAACACAAAAAATCACTACAGAAAAATGTGCACCACATTACTCAGATATTTAACACTATCTTGTACGAATACTTCACAGCTGGTCCATTACCTACAGCAGGTGAACTTCACCACAGGTTTTGGGGATCGTGTGTCTTTTGATAAGAATGGAGATGCTCTGGCCATCTATGATGTGATGAACTGGCAGCCGAGCTCTGATGGATCCATCATTGTCCGAACAGTCGGTGTGGTGGATGAAGGGTCGGCAACAGGGAAAGTGCTCAAACTGGATGAAGATGCATTATACTGGAACTCTGAGACAGGAAAAGTAATGAATATTATGTTTGTCTTTTATATAGAAAACACAAATTTACAATAAGAGATTATGTTAGATTATATGATATGAATTCATGCTTCATGGTATTGTATTAATGTATCCTTCAGCCTCCACGGTCTGTGTGTAGTGAGAGCTGCCCTCCAGGCACCAGACGAGCCAGGAAAAAAGGTCTTCCTGTCTGCTGTTTTGACTGTCTGCCATGTGCGGATGGAGAGATTTCTAACAAAACGGGTGAGGAAATTATGGCAAACATAACCATTTTTTTATGTTATTTATAAACAGTGAGTGTAATTTCTGTCTGTACACCTCCTCACAGATGCAAATGAGTGCACAGCGTGTCCAGAAGAGTTCTGGTCCAATCCAGATAAGGATCGGTGTATCCCTAAAGAAGTGGAGTATCTGTCTTATGAGGAACCTCTGGGCATCTCTCTGACCACTGCGTCACTGCTTGGCACCTGTTTCTGTGCTCTTGTGATGATCATCTTCGCTCATCATCGTAACACTCCTATAGTCCGAGCGAATAATTCAGAGCTCAGTTTCCTGCTGCTGCTGTCACTCAAACTGTGTTTTCTGTGTGTTCTGCTGTTTATCGGTCGTCCTCAGTTATGGACGTGTCAGTTAAGACATGCTGTGTTTGGCATTAGTTTTGTTCTGTGTGTCTCCAGCATTCTGGTCAAGACTATGGTGGTAATAGCCGTGTTCAAGTCATCTCGACCAGAAGGTAAAAATGCAATGAAATGGTTTGGAGCAGCTCAACAAAGAGGAACAGTTTTAGTCCTCACTGCTCTTCAGGTGATGATTTGTGTTGTGTGGCTATCAACAGCATCACCAACACCCCATAAAAACACTCAATATACAAGCTCTAAAATTGTGTATGAATGTGCTGTTGGTTCAGTGGTTGGGTTTGCCATGCTGTTGGGTTACATTGGCTTTTTGGCCGCTGTAAGCTTCTTGTTGGCCTTTCTAGCAAGAAATCTTCCAGATAGTTTTAATGAAGCAAAGTTTATTACTTTTAGCATGTTGATCTTCTGCGCTGTGTGGATTGCGTTTGTTCCAGCATATGTCAGTTCACCAGGGAAATATGCAGTCGCTGTGGAAGTTTTTGCCATCCTGGCCTCCAGTTTTGGACTGCTGTTGGCTATTTTTGCACCGAAGTGCTACATCATCCTTTTACGGCCAGACCGAAACACCAAAAAAGCCCTGATGGGAAGAGGAAATGAAAAGACATAGTTTTTTATTGTTGTGACATTAAATTGTTTCTGACACAACATTAGCTTGTTTCTAACTTTGCAAACAAAACTCTGTAATTGTAGTTAATAACATATGAAGGAACACTTCATTCCCTATGTACATAAAACAAATGAATGATTTAAATGTAATGTATGCCGAATAAAAAACAATAAGGACGAAGACTGGAGTTTTTAAGAGAAATCTTCTATAACATGTTTTTCAAAAATATGTCCTAAATTTAGCCTTCGAGTCGTCAAGTTACTATGTATTATTTAAATATGATTATATATTTATTAATATAGTTATTTTGTTCTTTATACAGATTTTAATAACAAATATTAACTTGCACCCAGATTAATTACACTTTTTATCTTTTATAAAATTATACATTTAAAAATAAAATTACATCTGTTGCTGAGCATTCAAGATGCACAGTTGGATTGACTTATTTTCATCTTTCGTCATCTTAATAAACATAATGTTTAGTGTTATAAAAGGCTATTTAATGTTCATTCACACCATGACTTGTTCAACTATATTAACAACGATTAAACATAAGACAGCTGTCCCATCAACAGAGTCTCCCTTAAATCGAGCAATTCTTATAGGAACTTATGGAACTTGTCATTCTTGAAATGAATGACAAATTACCTTACCAGCTCTAATCTGCATATAAGGTCTACACTAGATGGGTTAGGTCACTGGATTATAAATAATAAAGTGTCACTGGCAGCAAAGCAGAATGGAATGAAAAGAGTCTTTACATTTTTCAGCCTTTGTAGGCCATGCTTCTTTCATCCTAAGCTAACAGAAATGGCATGAGTGACATCTAGAGGACATTAAATTGAAAATACTGTCATAGTCAAGACATTACATAACTGACTGGGACAATAAAACTAAACATAATAAAGCAGTTGTCTGCCAGTTGATTTATTTTATTTTTACATTCTTTTAAAGTCTTAAATCACATTTTTCTGTTTCACCTGACAGCAAAAAACACCCACAACAACAACACAGTTGTATCTCTAAAAATTAGTTTTACAGTGTTGTTCTGATTTCCATGAATGCCCGTCTGGCACCGCCCGCTCTTTTAAAGCAACACCCCATACAACATTCATCATAAATGTTTGATCCGGCTGGGTGAGACAGCCAGAGAGAGAGAGAGACAGGGAAAGAGATGTGGATCGCTCTGTATGTTAGTCTATGGTTGTTCTCTAACTGTGTATCCTCAGCATTATTAACTTACTCGTCTGCCTGTCAGCTGCAGGGACGTTTTAAACTGAATGGAGTCTACCAGGACGGAGATCTTATACTCGGAGGCCTGTTCGAGGTTCACTTTTTCACTGTGTTTCCAGATCTGAGTTTTACAACTGAACCAGAACCACCATACTGCGAGAAGTGAGTCTGGTGCCCGACTAGATAAAAACTGCCAATACGTCTGCCCTTTTTTATGAGAGACTATTCGGTTTACTCCATCTCACTGTCATTTATGTCTTCCATCACACAATATTGTGTGTCTACACTAACTGTCATCTAAATTGCAAACATGATTGTATTTGAAATGTGTTGGTGCTTCTGTTCAACTGTCTTCCAATTGTTGTTTTTAAGTACCACTAAATGTATGTTTGTTTTTTTAGATTTGACATGGAAAGTTTCCAGCAGTCACAGACAATGATTTTTGCCATAAATGAGATTAATAAGAATCCCAACCTGCTGCCAAACATCACTCTTGGTTATCATCTGTATGACAACTGTGTTATGTTGGGAATGGCGTTCCGGGCGGCCATAGCTCTGGTTAGCGGGACGGAGAAATCCTACTCAAACCAGGACTGTACTGGACCACCACCAGTGATGGGAATCGTGGGTGATCCAGGATCCACTCCTTCTATTGCAATATCCAGTGTGCTGGGGCTGTTTCGAGTACCTATGGTAAGATGGGAAGAAAAAAAGAGAAAATACACACATGCACAAAAAGATAGGCCTCATATACTGTGGAGTTCCTGCTTTTTATAATGTATTTTTGGTAAAAACATTAATCAATCATAAATGTTTTGTTTGTTCATTCTTCTTTTCTTATCTCTCCGTCTCATATTTACCCACATTAGGTGAGCCACTATGCCACCTGCTCCTGTTTGAGCGACAGAGAAAAGTACCCGTCCTTCTTCAGAACCATCCCCAGCGATGCCTTCCAGGTGAGGGCTATGATACAGATCTTGAGACATTTTGGATGGACATGGGTTGGTCTCCTCTACAGCGATGATGACTATGGGATCTACGCAGCTCAATCCTTCCATCAAGAGATGCAGCTGTATGGAGGCTGTGTGGCTTATTCTGAAATTTTGCCTCATGATAATGACCAGAAGGATATTCTGCGTATAGTGGAAGTGATTCAGGCCTCTACGGCTAAAGCGGTGGTGGTTTTTTCTACTTCCTCATATCTGATGCCCTTAATGGATGAGGTAGTATTGCAGAACATGACAGACCTGCAGTGGATTGCGAGTGAAGCCTGGGCCACATCACCTGTGTTCCACACTCCGCGCTTTCTGCCCTACCTGGGGGGCACGCTGGGCATCGCCATCAGACGTGGAGAAATCCAGGGACTTCGTGACTTTTTGTTCCGTATCCGTCCCAGTAATGACCCAAGAAATAATATGTTGAGGATATTCTGGGAGAAAATGTTTGATTGTAGTTTTGAAATTGATGGAGTGATGTATAAAAAGGTCTGTACAGGAGAGGAAGATTTACACAGCACGCACACAGTATATACAGATGTTTCAGGCCTTAGAGCCGCTTATAATGTGTATAAAGCAGTTTATGCTCTGGCACATGGACTTCATAATCTGATGCAGTGTGAGGAGGGGAGAGGACCATTCGGTGATAATACATGTGCTGATAAAAATGATCTGAAACCTTGGCAGGTAATACCCAAGAAGCAGATTATCATTCAGTGTGTGAAGTATCCAAATTTCAGATGTAAATGCAACAATTGTGTGTCTGCAAATTACAGCTGGTCCATTACCTCCAGCAAGTGAACTTCACCACAGGTTTTGGGGATCGTGTGTCATTTGATAAGAATGGAGATGCTCTGGCCATCTATGATGTGATGAACTGGCAGCCGAGCTCTGATGGATCCATCATTGTCCGAACAGTCGGTGTGGTGGATGAAGGGGCGGCAACAGGGAAAGTGCTCACACTGGATGAAGATGCATTATACTGGAACTCTGAGACAGGAAAAGTAATGAACATTTCGTGTTAATGCGTTACACTTTTAAATGCTTTATGTATAATTTATATTTATTATGTAATAACACAAAGCAACATGCTATTAAGTAGTGAATATTTTTAAATTCCCAATGATTTTGTGTATTCTACACCAGCCAACTAAAATATTACAGGCCATTCAGAATTCCTATTAGTAAAAACTTTTTATGTAGCGCAGTGACTGGTGTGTTCAAGTCTGCACAAGTACTCTGTAATATCCCAATGGCCGATGCTAAATCTTCAAAGTTTTCCCCATCAAAGCGAGTGAACATAGTTCATGAAATATCAGTGACCCGCTTTTGAAATGACACATATTAAGCCTAACTTTAAATCAGTTTGTACTATTAAATTGTATTAACAACTGATAACAGATGATGTCCCTGACAGCCTCCACGGTCTGTGTGTAGTGAGAGCTGCCCTCCAGGCACCAGACGAGCCAGGAAAAAAGGTCTTCCTGTCTGCTGTTTTGACTGTCTGCCATGTGCGGATGGAGAGATTTCTAACACAACAGGTGAGACTCGGTGGACATTTAAATGAACTTATTCATCCTATGAATTTAAACATGTATGAATGTGTGTCGTATCATGTGTTTTGTTTCTTGTACTCTCTAATTTACAGATGCAAATGAGTGCACAGCGTGTCCAGATGAGTTCTGGTCTAATCCAGATAAGGATCGGTGTATCCCTAAAGAAGTGGAGTATCTGTCTTATGAGGAACCTCTGGGCATCTCTCTGACCACTGCGTCACTGCTTGGCACCTGTTTCTGTGCTCTTGTGATGATCATCTTCGCTCATCATCGTAACACTCCTATAGTCCGAGCGAATAATTCAGAGCTCAGTTTCCTGCTGCTGCTGTCACTCAAACTGTGTTTTCTGTGTGTTCTGCTGTTTATCGGTCGTCCTCAGTTATGGACGTGTCAGTTAAGACATGCTGTGTTTGGCATTAGTTTTGTTCTGTGTGTCTCCAGCATTCTGGTCAAGACTATGGTGGTAATAGCCGTGTTCAAGTCATCTCGACCAGAAGGTAAAAATGCAATGAAATGGTTTGGAGCAGCTCAACAAAGAGGAACAGTTTTAGTCCTCACTGCTCTTCAGGTGGTGATCTGTGCTGTCTGGTTGTCGACTGCTTCACCAACACCCCATAAAAACAGCCAGTATATGAGGTCTAAAATTGTGTATGAATGTGCTGTTGGTTCAGTGGTTGGGTTTGCCATGCTGTTGGGTTACATTGGCTTTTTGGCAGCTGTAAGCTTCTTGTTGGCCTTTCTGGCAAGAAATCTTCCAGATAGTTTTAATGAAGCAAAGTTTATTACTTTTAGCATGTTGATCTTCTGTGCTGTGTGGATCACATTTGTTCCAGCATATGTCAGTTCACCAGGGAAATATGCAGTCGCTGTGGAAGTTTTTGCCATCCTGGCCTCAAGTTTTGGATTATTGGGAGCTATATTTGCCCCAAAGTGCTACATCATCCTCTTACGGCCAGAGAGAAACACCAAAAAAGCCCTGATGGGAAGAGGTACAGAAAAAAAGTAGTTTTCCATGCTACCTGTTATCTCTCTGGAATAATGCCGAAATGATCTCCCTGTTATAGACGTATGCAGGAGTATTCAAAATACACATTACTGTCAATTTTGTCATCACCTACAATGTATAAAGTTATTTAAAACAGAAAATGTTTAACTGCCTGTTTTTGCATTTGGGCAATTTCAGCATTATGGACGTGACATTTTTTGTATTGATGCCACATAAAAATGCTCTTACAAATTTAATTGTAACCGGTAAACTTAACCAAATGTTAACATTATACAAACCCTTGTTGCAAGTGTTTAAACATTGGAAAACTGACAGTCTGTGAACAAGTTTTTTCTATTTTTAAAAAGGTAAATAACTCTGCGTTATGGACGAGACAAAAGATCTATGTGAATTAAAATCTACAAACCAGAATAGCCAAGGGATCACTCTTTATTGAACATAAAATCATTTCTATATTTTAATAATCATGTGTCCATTGATGAACAAAATGTAGCGTTTCTAATTTGTCAAGCCTAAAAATACTCCTAACTTACTATGAAAAATCCTACACTTAAAATAAAAATAATTCTCTGCAAAGTTAAAGAGAGACCTCACATGGGAAATTGAACGAACAATGTTATTTATAAGTATACTAAAAACCTTTGGAAAACTATATTTTCATGGCAAGGTTGACATTTCCACGGAACTGCCTATTTATTTGTGTGAAATAGGACATATCCATTAAATTTGTAATGTTTGTAAAAAAGTAAAACAAAAGTAAACCTTTAAAAAAAAGTGTTTTTTGGACTCCTGTACTGTTTTTAAAGCTTAGCGAAACACAAGGCTTAGACCTAATCCCACAGTAAAAAAATGCTTGAGCTGTCTTAACAGAAATAAAAAATTCTAATCAAAAATATATATCATAAAATATGCTAGTGCCCTAAGTTCTTCTTAAAATGTTTAGCAATACTTTTTCAAATGTATTTTTACAAAATCTGCTTAAATATCACTAGTAAGGCCAGCAGCCAAAATTGACAAATGTTATGTGGGCCAACCGGAACTTCTGGTGGACCGCTGCAAAAGCCCTGTGGGTTATTTTGTTATTATTGTTTTTATATTATAATATAATATAAATATTATAACAGTGATATTTCATAACCAAATAAAATACTTCAACTGGATGTTAAGTTGGGGCAATATTACATTTGTCGATGCTTACTGTCATAATACAATAATCACCCATTAACTTAGTTTTGAGTCCATAAAATAGAAGTGAACTTGGTGAATCTGCTGTTCTGTTACCACCGTTTTTCAAAATATCTCCAGAAAGTCAATTAGAAAGAAAAAAAGTCATACTGGCTTGAAATGAAAAGAGGCTGGGAAAATGGATTGTCATTTCTGGGTGATTCCATTTACTTTCTATGGGCAATCATCTGAAAAAAGCGTTTATATGACATTGACTTAATCTTTTTTAGGCAATTAAAATAATTGACTTTATGGTTATTAAGTGAATCTGCATGTTTTCTGTTAAAGAATGAGAGGAAAAAATACGGATGACTCAAAGCAGATTTATTATTGAGAATGCTGAATCGCAGAACATAAATACAACCTTTTTTCACAAGCACAGTTATGATTTTCCCATGAGAAACTTTTTAGTGTTTCGTTCTGGCTTCAGGAGAATTATATAGCATTTAGGAACAAATATGCAAACCAAAAGTCCAAAACTAGAGGCCAAGATTGCAAAAATCTCCACGGCTACGCTGTACTTCCCCGGTGAGCTGACGTATGCCGGAACAAATGCGATCCACACAGCACAGAAGATCAACATGCTGAACGTAATGAACTTTGCCTCGTTAAAATTATCCGGAAGCTTCCTGGCGAAGAAAGCCAACAAAAAACAGACAGAAGCCAAAAAGCCAATGTAGCCCAGTACAGAGCCGAACCCCGCAACTGACCCCACCGTGCACTCCAGGATGACCTTTGACCCCTGGATTCCATAGTTATGTCGGGGTGAAGGTGGACTGACGGAGAGCCACATGGCACAGATGATCACCTGAACACAGGTGCACAGCAAAACACTTCCTCTCTGCTGGCCCGGACCAAACCATTTCATGAGTGCCGAGGATCCGGGTCTAGCCGAGCGAAATGCCACTAGAACCACGATGGTTTTGACCAGAATACAGGAGATGCACAGGACGAAACTGATCCCGAACGCAGCCTGCTGTAACCTACATGACCAGAGTGACGGCCGGCCCACAAACACCAGCGAGCACAGGAAACAGAGTTTAAGTGACAGCAAGAGCAGGAAGCTCAGTTCAGAATTGTTGGCCTTGACAATGGGAGTGTTCCGGTGGTAGAGGAAAATAACAGCTACTGTAGATGTCATGAGTGCACCTGAAACAGCCACGCTGGTCAATGTGATGCCCATTGTTTCCGTAAAGGAGAGAAACTCGGTCTCCCTGGGCACGCATTCGTTTCTGAAACTATTAGACCAGAACTCTGGAGGGCAGCGGTAACATTTCACAGCACCTGATGGAGAAAGTCATCCGTCATGTAAGCATCGTGTTGTTTATTGGTTTTAATCGAAGGTCATGCTTAAACGGGTATAATAATTATGATAACCTGTAATGTTGCTGATTTCACCGTCGGTGCAGGGCAGGCAATCAAAACAGCAAACCGGTAAACCTTTCCTAATGGCCTTACGTGTCCCAGGACGACACTCAGCTGTGCAAACAGATACAGGCACCTAAGAAATAAATTATATGAGAGTTTGAAGGTAAGACAAAAGACATCGTAAAATCAAACTCAAATTATTGATTAAAAATCCAGCGGTTTATACCTTTATGAATTATTTCTCTAAAAACTTTCAATATTTGTAATATACACATCATATTTTTGGTGTATTCTAATAGAAAGATTTGAATGAATCAGATTTATGTTCTTTGATCTACATATAGACAATGTGTACACAAATTTATTTATCATCCCTAATTTCAAAATTTTCAAAAAAATGTGTGTGTGTTAATTGTTTCACAAAAAACACAGTATTTTTTTGCAGTGTAAGACTATGTACATATCGACCATAAGTTAAATCTCGACTTGTTTCCCCGGTAAAGCTACAGCATGATATTCATTCTTCTGCAGAACACAAAGATATTATGAAGAATGTTAATCACTGGCACCCTGCACGGGTTTTGTGTCCATTAAATTGAATTATTTACTGCTGTTTCGTTTTATGTTTTTGGGTGAACTGTCACATAAATTTTGTTGTTTTCAAAATTAAGTCAGTTTTTGTTTAAAACAAAATATATAAATTTATATGCCAATTGAATAACAAACATCCTGAATTAAGTACATAAATCAAGAACTATTATTTGAATTTTCACTTAGTTTAAAGTATAAACACAGCAAATTGTAAAAAATACGAAGAATTGTTTAATTTTATGATTTTGATTAATTTTGAAATGGACTTCAGTCATAATTTTCCTGTCAAATACAGGAACAAATTACAAACCCCTCTTACCAGTCCTGTGTCTCCAGGCCATATAATAGCCGTTTCATTTATGAGGAGCTGGTTTTCCTCCACTTTACCAACTGTCACGTATTTGAGAGTGCCATCTGGAGATCTTTGCCAGTTCACCAGATCATAGACCGGTGGAATCCCTCCATCTTGAAAATAAAACTTCTCTCCTAACTGCGTGGTGAAATGAACTTTTTCAATGTGCTGTAAAAGCTTTGCAAAAGAGAGAAAACAGGTTTTATGGGAACTGTAGAGATGACTTGTTAAGCCACAAGTCATATTTTTACAAATAAACTTGAAAATGTACGAATAGAACACACCGTCAACCTTTTTTGTAACTGAAAAAGGACGTGTAAAGTTGGTTAAGATTAGTTTAAACAGATGTATAAGCAGATTAACCCCGGGGACAACTTCATAAAAATTAAGCAGAAATACACTTTACTGTTAATTCAAACTGTATGTCTATTGTGATATCATTGGACAGTGTAGTTTATTAAATGTATAATCTTAAAATGAAATCAAATAAAATATGTAAATGATACATTTCAAAATCGTGGCACTGAAACCTTTGGTGTTTTTGCTTAACGTCTAAACATAATTTTTCATTTTTTTACTAAATACCTACAATAATATCCAAGCCTTCATCATTACATTTTACCATTGGTGTTTAGAGATTAATTATGTATTATTTTATTACAACACAACAAGGAAATATAGAAATTGTGGTATTGTAAAGAAACAAATTTGCTAAAACAAACAGCTTGGTGCAAGTCTTTAATGTGACCTGCCCTCACAGAATATCAGAATGTGCTTACCTGTGCAGGAGTGATGCTATCCAAAGACGAACACGGTGGATTTCTATCAGGGTCCGAGGTATTCTGTGATGTGCAGGCCAACAGAGAATGCAGTGCGTGAGCGGCTGCGTACACGGCCAAGTACACATTATATGTCACTCTCAGGGAAGAGGTGTCTGTAAACTGACGGTTCACTTCCTTCAGGCTCTCTGTACCGCTGCACGGAGGAAAAGCTGTGGAAGAGTTCTTTTGAAGACTACAGGCAAATATATTCTCCCACAAAGCCCTCAACAGGGCATCTTTAGGGTAACGGACGGGATGTAGCTGTCGGAGATGTGCATCAAAGCCAGGTATGGGTGCACTTCTTAATGCCACACCGAGAGTTCCTCTGGCGATGGTGTAGAGCTGGGGATTGCCCAAAAGAAACCCGCTGGTGCTCCAGATCTCACTGGCCAGAAACAGCCTGTCGGTCACATTTCTACGGACCAACTCCAGCAGAAGAGCCTCTACATCTGCATACCATGCAAACACGAGGATAACACGGGCCGATGAGGCTTGCACCGTAGTCGCTGCACGGGCAACGTCCTTCGCCAGCTGCTCCCTGTAGATCGTGTGAAAAAAGGCCAAGCAAATGTCTGTACCCCTAATTTCCTCTTCGAACACCTGCACCGCCCCACGGCCGTAGTCATTGTCTACAACGACAGCTCCGACCCACGTCCAACCAAAACGCTTAGCCATTTGTGCCATTGTGCGTGCCTGATAAGCATCGCTGGGGACCGTGCGGAAGAAATGTGGGTATTTAAGTCTGTCGCTTAGACAAGGGCAGCTGGCCAGATAGCTGATCTAGAAAAAAAGAAAAGGTCAAACCACACATGCAGGTTAGATTGTAATATAAATCAATTGCAGAGCATTATTAAGTCATTTTTTGTTAGACACCATTGCTATCTTTAGGGGACGTAGTGTTGTGGATAGAATGATGCTCTGAGTTGAAGAGGAATCTCCAATGATGAGTTTGGCTGGTCTGGTGCTGCCACAGGTTTGGTTTGCTCCACTTATCATAGAAAAAGCTGATCTCACGCTGTAGGGGTAACGGGAACAGCTGTCTTGTATGTGATATCCCAGTCGAATACCAGGCAACAGGAAAGGGTTGCGGTTGATTTCTTCAACTGCGAACACCACCGCTTGAACCCAACGCATAGAACGCTCCTGAAGACTGAAAACAGATGGACAGACAATTGATGAGAATGGATATGAGCTTTACCAAAAATTGGATAGCTGTACGAAGAGTCTTAAGACATTTGGCATTGATACAAATTGTCAAAAAAGTATAAAACTATTAATAAAATCTGTTAAAATGTAAATTCATTGACAATTACTACGGTATAATTTTGAATTCAAATTAAACAATTAAAATGATACATTTCGGCACTGAAACAAAATTTAAAAAACATGTAAACTGAACAAAAATATTTTAAATTTAAGCAAAAATTAAAGAAACAAATAAATACTGCATGAACTAAAATACAATCAAGGAACTGGATTAAAATAAAATGTAAATTATAATTTAAATGTATAATCAAAAATAAATATATATATATATATATAACAATTTAAATTATACATCATAATTATACATTCTGCCCATACATAAATAAAAGTCAAAAACAAGTAAATTATAATTACCATCTGAAATGTAAATAAAAAGTAATACATTAAAAGAAACATTAAAACACAAATTAAGAAAACAATTAAATCATACACAAACTTACATACAATCAATTAAAGTTGGTTAAAATTCTAATGTTATTTATAATTTAAATCTAAAATAGGAAAAATAAATAAACATTAAAAGTATACATTTAAAGTTTTGGCCTCTAAAACACGCTGTCAAAAGCATTTAAATTTAACATCATAAATGTTGAATCAACAAAATCTCTAAAACATTTAAACTGTCAATCAAATTTATTAAAATTAAAACTTAATTTACAAAAGGTGTCATTTTAAAATTAAATTAACAATTAAAAATATAAATTTAACATAAACAAAATGTGTAAGTAAAACTTTTAGAAATTACAATCTTTTGACCATTTTAAAAGTATAATTTTTAAATTAAGGTACATAAACAATTAAAATGATAAATTTAACAAACAAAATTTCAACCTCAACAAAAATCTCTTAAAAGTAAAATTTAATTTCACAATTTGTAAATATAAAAATAAAATAATTAAAATTATATTTTTTAACAAACAAAATGCAAAAAACATCTTCAAAAACTCTTAATTACATAAATTTAAATAATAATGTAAAAAATAAAGATTTCTGGTTCCTCAAAATTCCTTGTACGCCTGTTGTGAAAACCTAGAGAAAATATTTAGTATTTCAAACAATTACATACATAGTATATAATATAAATGACAACATCAAACACATGTTCATGATTGACAAGACTGGGAAAAGAATGTGAGAGAAAGATCACTTACTCAGTACATGGTTTGATTTGAGTTCTTTTGGTGAAGCTGAGGTCAGGGGTCGGCGGCAGGTTGTTTATATTAAGAAGAGCTCCAATAACCACATCACCATCCTGATAGAGACCGACATCATCTAGGTGCTGTGACATATCCAAGTTCACACACTTGTCCTGCTGAATCTCCTCCACCGCAGTAAAACTCATCGCATCCTTACATACTGACCCCAGCAAAAACACCAGCACAGATGGTACACACCACAATAGAATGAGTACAGACATTGGCACAGTTTGCTGTCTCCCTGTCCCTTATGTGTCAATGTAAATTGAGAATGGATATTTGTACCAAAGTCCTGAGAGAACAGCAGAAAAACATCATGGCCAAATTGTGGCTCCTGTGAGTCACAGAATTAAAGATAATTGCAGAATCATTTGTGATGAGTTCACGGTTATATGAAGCTGCAGAGGGACAGTCAGTATTTTTGGAATAGTGTAGTGAGTCACGGTTACTTATCTTCTATCTGAAACAACAACAGGGTCACATCTGCTAGAACGCCTCTGATACATGACAAATACTTACCTGAACTTTCCTGAAAAACCCGTGTAGCATATCAGGGATGTTTTTGTGGTTATTGGCTGTCATATCAAATTCTGTGGTTTATAGAATAAACATTTATGTAGTTCGGAGGAATTTGTGTTTAATTACAAACACAACCATGGTTGCCAAATCTGCATACTAAACCAGCCCAATTACCTACAAAATAAGACAAAACTCTGTCTCAAATACCAAACTCAAAATGTAACTGCCCAACCTTAAACACATTTTTTATAGTCACTATGCATTGCATACCATTTTTCTTTACAAATACTGCATAGTATAGTTTTCATAAATCATTTTCATAAAATTCTCTTGACTATAATCCTATCAACCTATAAAAAGTTTTATCCACCTTTAACACATGGGTTAAAATATCAACTAAACAAATTTGGCCATAATTTTAAGTTCTTTGAAACAACTATGCACCTGGCAACCCCGATCACGCTGAAAATAATATTGTGCAGGTATACTCCCAAAAATCAGACATTTAACATTCTTACCTCCATGGCAAACATTTCAGAATTTATTGCATTGGTATGAAACGTTTACACTCATCTTTGACGAGCCATAAAAAGAAAAAACTACAGAAGATGCCTTAAAGCACAGGAGAAGTGAGAGGTTTCTTTCCACCATCTCTTCAAAAAGGAAACAAGATGTAAAGTCTAACAAATGTTATTTGTTATCTGTATCAAAGCAATTACAAAAATAAAACTTTACATACAGCTTTAGAATATGAAGAAAATTCAAACTTCTTTTTAATTTGGGACTAATAGAAAGCAGGCAAGTCAGAGCAAGCATAATGTGTCATTCTGTGCAAAATCATAGCACAGGAACATCTACAGGTCTGTGCATAGTCATGCTGAAATATTCACAGGCTCGCATGCTGTTTCCTAATGAAGAACCTCACAGTTATTTAAAATGAAGACCCATAGTGCTTTAAGTGAGGACAAATTTACCAAGTATGTACAAACTACATAGACTTACAAATAACAATGATATGCAGGAAGACTGAATTAAAAGTGAAGCCCCTTCATGGCTTTGCTGTCCTACATGAACAGAACAAATACAACAAAACAGTCCTTGAGAAATTTTATCATTTCCTTGATTTTTTTTAACTTTAGACAACACACAAGAACAATTCGGTTTTGAAAAGAATGACAAGGACCACATATACATCAATTTGATACAGTACACCACCAACTGTGATATACAACATATGTACACAGTTCTGGAAGTGTCCTGCTACATACAGCTTCAAACTGTTACAGGAAACACATGCAAGGTCAGAAACAGCGAGTCAAAGCCTCAGCAAAAAGTAAACCTCTGGTTCAGCTGGACTGGAGAAGTCAGGACGGAGAAGAGAATCATGGGCATAGTATGCATCTCCATATCCATAACGCAGCGTAGTGCAAGCACCCTCGGGCAAACCTCTATCCTCAGGACCAAATTGGTCCAGATAACCTGCGATATACGAGCCTGTGGAATGCCTGTTCGGTGAAGGATTTTGCGAAGAGAGCTTATTGCGGAGAACTACGTCTGTGGAGCCCTCGAAAGGCCGGTGCTTGAAGGCCTCCTGCTGTTTCTCACGTGCACGATTGGCTATATGACGTACGCGGCTTTGACTACGGGAGGACAGACGTCTTGAGAGAAGCGGTGGAGGATCTTCGGGATCATCAGTCAAATTTTGAGGGACCTCAGGCGTGGGCTGTGAAGATGACGAAGGGGTATGGAGGTAGTCCTCATGTTCTAGGGTCACAAGCTTGCGAAGCTGCTCAGTCAAGGGGTCCGAAGATTTTGGTCGACCAGCCATCCCACATATCCGTCTTTGTTCTCGCATCCCAGGAGTGATGAAGCTTCGGCTGATGAACTTGTACTTGCTTTGGAAGTTGCAAGAAATGTCCTCAGAGGTCAGGTCTCCAAGACTCTTGGACTTGCAAGTATTGGCGACCTTAGATGAGGGGGATGCAGAGATGGGAGTAGGTTTTTGCGTGGAATATGAGTTAAGAGGAGCTCTGTTGTCTTGTAACGCAACAGAGTAGATCATGTCAATGTCTGACACAGGTGTGCACAAGTCTTTTTCTAAAGAAGTATGCCTAGATTTAGTCCTTGCAAGACATTCAGAGGACAAAGAGCTTTTTGGCAAATGCTCCACTGTGCCACTACTTTGGTTTCTTGTATCCTGGTGTCTTTCCTCTGTGGTGTCTATTCTGTGAGTGCCAAGTGGAAATCTCCTTGGCTGTGATTGTTTTTGATCAACCGTACAGGAGGTAAGACTTTGGTGTGATGGAGACTGGTAGTGTCTGTGAATTGATGAATTGTCTGTTGAGTAAGAACAAACTGGAGAGGGATGATATGAGGGTTTGTTGAGATGGGATGGTTCAAGTCTTGGTTTGTAATATTGGAAAGGTTGGTTGGACCCATTACTTATGTCATTAAACCAGTCTTGATTGGAAGAGGTCAATGTGTTATCTAAAGGATCCCCATCCACGTTGATTTCCACCTCCATCAGACTGCTGCTCACTGAGTCTTGGCACATCAAGAAGCGCTCTGAGAGAGTGCTATTCATTGAGGTTTCTCTGTAACCTCCAAACTCATAGTCCATCAGGGATCCAGTGGAGTGACATTGACTGCCATACCTTTGCTTTTTGTTCGACACCAAGTTTCCAAACTTTTCCAAACGCAACTTGATGGGGGAAGATACTTTGCTGACCACAGGAGAGCCTAAGTCCGTTTTGAAGGTCTTTTGATAAAGGTTATGTGAAGAAACAGAAGAAAGGACCTCCTCATCCAGGATGGTGAACACTTCAGATTCAGTAGTTGCAGGACTAGAGGGTCGGTCAGGTGGAGTGGATGTGTCAGCAGATTCTTGACTGAACTTTAGTGGAGTGCTGGAAAGCCCATTGTTGAAATTACCATTTTGTGATAGAGAAGATTTCATGGGTTGTGAGTTTGTTAATGCAATTAAGGGGCTCTGCTCAACAGTCACATCAAATTGGCCGATCAGAGCAGATATTGATCCACAGGTGTCGTTCTCATTTCCAAGCGAGACAGCATCAATAAGGCGAGACAGAGCACTGTCCTGAAGGGACACTTGACTCCTATGGTCAGTCTGATCTATTTCAGGGTCAGATTTGGTAAGGGTGTTTGAAGAAGACGAGGAGGATGAAGAATAACTGGCTGCTTTGGCTGTGAAGACTTTCTTTCTTGGAGATTGCAATTTGCTGGATTCTGTTTCTTTTGTTCGCATGCTGTCATCGATATGAGAATCTGAGGGACTTAACCAGTGGTCTTTTGTTTTTTTGGAAGGACATAATATATTTTCTTCAGTCTTTGTGAGACCATCTTTTAAGTGTTGAAGATCACCCACAATTTCTCTACTGCTTTCAATGACCAGGTAAGGAGTTTCACTGGTTTCCTTGGGCTCGGTGTTACAGTTCTCAATGTGATTAGTAGACAGGATGAGACCATCAGGTTCTTTCAAGGCAGACGTTTCGATAAGAAGATCCATTGAGAGGGATCTGGGCTTCTCGTAGTGGAGAGAATCTGTGGAAGACATTAAAAAGGAGATGATTGTCAGTCGATTGATAGACAAACAATCGAAAACTCACAGACTTCCAAACAACACAAGACACAAAACACGTCACGTTATACACAGGACAAATGAAATGTACCACCGAGTACAATGGCGAGAAGGAAGTTTGATAATGGCACTGTAAAGGGAACATTCAGTTTGCTTATTAAACATCCAATTATTGGCTCCCGTTAATTTTCCATGGATTAAAGGATGGCCTGGAGTTTCTTATAAAGCGAGAAAGTTATTCCAAGAAATAATGAACACATCAGTGCAATGATTCAGAACAGGCATGTTTTTGATGAGTCGACCTGAGTATGGCTTATGGATTACCTGCTGGAGGTTTCCTAGTCAGTTTTCTACTACAGAGAAGCACAACAGTAAAGACAGAACAAGACAAAGGCAAGTTAAGATATCAAAGAAAGAAGAGCCTGTTAGTATGAATACTTTAAACAGACCGAGTAAAGTATAAAATCTAGGGTACATAGTTTAAAAGAGGCTATGGTAGCTTTAAAAGCATACTGTAGAGGGGAAGAAGATTAACCTGACATATTTCGCTCACCCTTGCTTTAACTTCAATTTCAAAATGAGCTAGGGTTGCACAGTATTGTAGAAAAATACGATAATTTGATAAATAATTGATTGTGCTATCTGAAAACTGCAAAATGAATGATATCGAAAACCTTAATTTATAACTATATTTTTTGATCATGTTATGTTATTTTATATATCCCAGCCCTAAAAAGAGGTGTAAAATAAATGCAAATGTAAAACAGAATGTGAAGTACATTAAGAGAGAATAGAGATAGAGAAATTAGTACATGTTAAATATTAGATCATGTAAATATACATCATGTTTTAAGTGATGGCTCACCCAAAATGTAAAATTCTGTCATAAATTACTCAACTTTAAGTTTTTCCAAACCTGTATACATTTCTTTGGGCTTTTGAACACAAAGAAATTATTTGGAACAATGTTCGCAACATATTTTGAGGACCATTCACTGCCATAGAAAAATGGTTAGATGGAAGTCAACGATGCCGCTGAGCGGTTTGTTCTTCTACATTCTTCAAAATATCTTCTTTAGTGTTAAACCGGGCAATATGTGTCCCAGAAACACCTGTTACTACCATTTTATAAAATATCTTTCTTTGTGTTCAACCAAACAAATACAGTTGTACAGGTTTGGAACAACTTGAGCGTGAGTAAATTATAACAGAATTTCCATTCCTCAGCAGTCTATCCCTTTAAATCTATCTTCTTTATGATACACAAGAAAGAGGAATGTCTGTCGCAAAGCTGGGGCTATTCAATTGTGATTCTGAAGTTATTTACATTAATCCTGTAATAGAAACACTGACCGGTGATTGTGTCTGGTCCAGGATCTGTCCCGTCCTGATCTGGAGATGTCATGATGAGGTTGCTGTTTAAGAGTTTTTCCACGGGCATAGACATCGGTCGGTGTTGAAGGGCTTTTCTTTTGTCTGTTCTTCTCTCTACATCACTGGGTTGAGGATCTACAATACTCGGTTTTCTGTCGTGTGAAGCTTCAGCTAGTGGCATCTTAGTCTTTTTGCGACCTTTTGCAGGGGCACTCGCCGTTCTCCGGAGGAGGTGGTCGGTTACAGAGCGTTTACGGGGGGGAACTCCGATGTTGGTGTCTACTGAAGACTTGGAACTTCTATTGAATAAGCCTCTGAAACCCCGCAGCTGACGACCCTGAGGTGAGACAGAGGAGGAGAACGATTTTAGAAGATAACATTTGTTATGAAGGACTGGGACTCAGCACCAAACATTTTCTTGAAATGTTTTAAATTATAAAACACAAGAACTAAGTTATGTAGCACAACCATTATAGAGTGATTTGTTAATAAATTATTTAATTATTATTAATTGTTATATAAATTATTAATTATTTATACATGTCAATTATTTATTTACCTACTTCTTTTGCATATTTCCTTTATTTCTGTCAAAATTATTTGTATAAAATTTTAACTTTTAGTCTTAACCCATGTCTCCTGAATATTATAAAATAAATTATTACAAATATTAAAATAATGAGCTGGCTTTAAACTTTACCCAAACAAACAATTAAACAGATGTATCAAATAAGTGCTGAGTCCCGACTGACTGTAAATCCAACAGTAAGCACAGACAACAATAATACATCCATGCCATATCAACTTCAGATGCTGTGTGTTTTACAAGACAGATACAACACTATGATGTCAACCAATGCACTATACACTTGAACCAACAGATGACAGCATAATGCTTTAAACCATATAGTTATTCCTAACCAAATAATAATGCACACACCCCCTAAAACATAACAATGCTTTTTTTTAAACAGTAAATACATAAAAATACTTTACGATAAACTGTCATGTTTGTTCATTAAAACATAAAAAACAATAATATATTTTTACATGATTCCTTAGAATGTGTCTAAATTATTTCTTATATTTTTTTTAATTATTATAAACATCCACCAAATGATTAAAAGTACATTTTAACTGAAATAATAAAAACCTAATAATTTACACATTTTGATATAAACATAGAAATAACAAAAAGACAAATTTTATATTTTATATAAGTTATGTAAAATTATATCCAGGATAGCATTGCAATAAAATTTTCTAAAATTACTATAAAAAAGAAAGAAAAAAAACCTTTAGATTGTTTCTAGTCTTACAAATAAAAAATAAACTGAAAGACAAAAACAAAACGTACTGTATACAGCATTACTTACACATTCAGAACAACTCTCTGTTTACAGAACATCGACAGGATTCGACAGTGACAAAGCTCATGCAGTACACATGCAGCACACTACATAGCCAGGGTACCTTATTGGCTCCTAGCAAGTGCATTATGGTATAGCTTGGGTTGAGGACTAAAGGACTCCACTGGAAAGTAAAAACGTAAATGTTGGAGGAAACTTCAATAACATAAAATCATTAAGTGATTTTACAGATGCAGATATTTTCCTTTTTTGTTCATGTTTTGTGATGGACGTGGTCCCTGCAGCAAAAATGGAAAATACGAAGAAAAGACGGATAGTTTCTACGCTCACCAGCTGAGCTTATTGTACGTTTTTATTTAATAAAAGCAACAGTTCCTTAAAAATGTTGGATTATTAACCAACAGGACGTACTTTATATCACAACGTATGTATGACGCATTAGAGTTTAAAACTGAAGCATTTTCACAACCCGTTCAGCGAAAATGTCTGTTGTGCGTGAGTACAGCGGATGCTGATCATGTCTGTGTCGTCATGAGCTCACCTTCCCATAGATGTCATGCACTGTGATATGGACAAAAATGGATGCCTCTGTCATTCCTTCCAAATAAACGTGTCTATATCCTGTGAGAGTGGAAAGAGGAGGAATGATTGAAAATGGATGGAGGAAAGGCATTTGTGAGAATGGTTGAAAGGGAAGTGAAATTAAAAACAAGCCGTCAGACATGGTATTATCAGAATTTTAACATGTTGGCACAAGAGCAGTTCTGCCATTGGCGAAAGCCGTACAGTACTGTGTGTTCAGCAGACGCTTTGTCCAACCACATCACCGCTGGCCTTCATTACTCCAATCACATGCTTCATATGACACCACCTGACTGTTTGCACCCTATTATGATCTACATGCTATTTATAATAACCATGTTTGCTTTACTTGACCTTCACATCTCAACGGTCAATTTCTTATTTTTCTCCTAAAGGTCCATCTGCTTTTATGTGTTATTTTACCATTCACTCCCATAGGTGTGCTCTGAAAAACGTGTCTCTGTTTCAAACCTGATTGACTTTCTTCGGTAGAACACAAAGAATATATTTAGAAAAATGTCAGTGAAAAAAATTGGTCTCTATTGACTTTTTGTTTTATGTCCCGAAAGGGACCCATCGGCTTTCTCTTGTCAACATTTTTCAAAATACCTTGTTTTGTATTTTGCAGAAAAAAGTCATACAGGTTTGAATTTAAATTTGGTGGTGCACTATCCCTTTAACATTTTTAATACATCCGCATCATTTTTGCTGTTTGTAGATTTCCAATACGTAACTATTTTAGACCAAGTCTAAAAATATGAAAAGCCTTCATGAAATCAAATTCAAAACAGCAAATAAATGCATACACTTTTTAAATATAATTAGTATGTAAATAATTTATATAAATTCGTGCACAAATGACTTGTTCCTGTTTTACCCGAAATACAATTCTGAAAAACAAGCTTCGACATAAATCCTTCTTGTAAAGAAATTCTACATCTGTCAAAGGAAATATGCTATTATACTCCAAACATACACAAACCTATACAAAAAAATTTACATACATCAAATAAAATTTGTGTGAAGGAGAGTTTGAAAAACGACAAAAGTGCCCATAATTTCAGAAATAGTGATTTGTACCTGGCATGAGACTGCTGAACGCCACAGTCCTCTGCCCCACGAAATCTCGTCCAATTGGATCATGATCCCAAACCAGGAAGCGCACCAGAGCCACATCAGGCATGTGTAGGGTGAAGGACAGAGTCTCTTCCCAAACGGGGTTAAATCCTTCACATAAACGAACACACAGAAAGTTAAGACTCTCAAACATCCTTCACCTTCTTTCAAAGACACACACGCAAAGTACCATTATCATCCACTACTCGAGTCTGTTCTTTACAGCAGTCCGCTGGAATACCAATGATCTCCACCTCCACGAAAGGATCAATGATCTGTGAACCAGATTTTGGACACATATATATTAGTAACAACAAATACTGCTCAAACTGGATTCTGATATCAGGCATCATGCGATCACCTCTCCACGGTCTCCCAGCATTGAATCAGGAGGTTTGGGCAGCTGCTGTCCACTGATGATTTTTATCACCAGCTGTTTCTTAGGATTTGCAGGCAGCGGGTCGTCATTCAGAGGGTTGAATGAGCCTGGATATGATCATCGCAGAATACACAACACCAGAGCACTCATTTATTCAGAATTTTTCAAATGATGTGATGTGCCGTTAGGTCTGCTTATGCTGTATTTATGAGAAATGAATTATGGAATATGAGCAACGCAGCTGTGCATTACGAATGGCTGTTCACCTTTACTCATCGCTCCGGGTTTAAGGACATAGCCACTTCCTCCGTTCACCATGAACTTGGCTCTGTTTAACTGCATCATGCGTCCCTCCGTCTGGTAGTTTAAAGCCACTGTAGGTAAAGCAACATGTATACATTATTAATCATTATTTATTTTATTCATAAATAAAGAAATTGTATTCCTGTTTGTTTCAATCCCCCTACCCTTATTTTCCCTCCTGTTTCTATTTTTGTAAATCTTTCTTTAATTCTTTTTTAATAAAGATACCTAATTCTTTTTATCTACTTCATTTTTTAATTTTCCACATGTTATTTTTGCTCATTCTTACTTAAGAAAGATGGTAGCATTTATTGTTCACTGTGCAGTCTGTCTAGTCTTTCTCTTTATCTACCTTCCGACCTCATTTGAATTTTCCTCAAATAAATAATTTTAGGCATTTATTCGACTGTGTAAACCTGAATGAACTGGGTGGCTTAACGAACTATGAGGCTTCATCACGGCCTGGTTAACATTTTGCTCAAACAATCAGGAGGCAAATGTCAAAACTCAGCTGCGCTTCCACAAGTTCCAATTTACTCTGATTTACTGGACCTTTAACACACACACACACACACACACACACACACACACACACACACACACACACACACACACACACACACACACACACACACACACACACACACTCACACACACACACCGGCCTGCGTTCACTACTGGTCTTCATCCACTCATTTACGTCGCTTCCACACTCGACCCCTGCTCAGACTAATGCCACAATTTCAGATTTCTTTTTTCTCTGTGTATCTGGTTTACACCCATCAAACATTTCTAGATTCTTCTCCCATTTCATTCCATCTTATTCAATTTCTTCATCCTTCATCTACAACCACAGAAGCATAAGGGGCCGTTCACATGTAGCGTCTTTTGCACCATCAATAACATTTTCTCCAAGCTCGTCTGTGCTGCATCTAGATAAAAACATCACAACTTTAAGGATGCCGCAGAACACCCAGATCATGAGACACGGACCAACCAATCAGCTTCTTCCCTTTTTTCCATTACATTGAACATCAGCAGAAAGATGGAGGAGCAGCTCATCATTGCTGTCCAGGGATTTCCTAATGTGTATGATTTGTCAAGCCACGTTATTTTGACACTAAATGGAGATACGATGCATGGAGACGCAGTTTCTTTTCTTTGTAAATAAATCTTGTTAAAGAGTTGCAGCAAGGGTTTTTACGTGGTGGCAATCCATTGTTGAAATTACCTTTTAATGGAGAGCGCAGAGGTGTTGGAAAGGAGATAAGCGTTTTCTGATGTTAGTAGGCACGACATGGTGCTGCTAAGAAGGCAATAATAATGTATGTAAAGGGTTTTATGTGTCAACACCTTGTTGTCAGTCTCTTGGGAAGAGTATATGTGAACATATGAAAAGTGCATATGTGTTTTTCTTAATTGACGGTATTTATGCAGAACGGTTGGCTAAGTCATGTATTTGACAGTGAAGACGCAGATGGTATGTGTGGCAGGGAACATATGGCATACAGGACAGAACAGCTAAAAAAAACCTTTTACATACACACACACTTACAAAAGTTCAGGAGGCCAGCGTGATCATGGTTACAATTTCGCAGTCTGCTGAATTTGATTCAACAGAGCATTATGAATACTGTCACGCAATGCCTGGGTCACGTTGGGATATGACCTACACTGAATAAAAATGATAACGTATACATTTTAATTAAACTTTTAGGTCTTGGGTCAGTAGTTCGGATTGCCAAGCCCTGCACACTGGATGGACGACAGTCTGTAAAAGAAATATTTTAATATTTGCATGTTCGAGCACTCACCTAACTGACAGCCCACGTTCCAGTACGTCTGTGGGTTGAAGTTGCTGGAGTCGATGCGGTAGGCGGAGGGATATATCCGAGAAAGCTGTGTCTGGTTAAAAGTCAGAAAGCGCTCGGCTTGATGGTGCACCAGGTGCTGAGCCCGGGTCTCACTAAAGGACAGAACATTATAGGGCAAACCTAAAAGAGAGAAGAGAGATGGAGACAACCACGACTTTGTTGAGAAAGAACCACGCAAACTGATCACAGATAATAACAGTATAAGCCATATTAAAGCATGTGTAAACCACACTGGAAATTGCAAGCACACTGTAATCCAGTTATTTTAAAACATATAGAAATATTATTACCCTCATCTAAACACTCCTGAGACACCACGGAGTTGGTGAACACCACAAGATCTGACAGATCTCTGCTCAGCTTTATTGTTTTCCTCCTCCTACCACCTCTACCCAGAGACACACATAAGCAAAAAACATTACATGCCATTTCCTTCATAGTATACAACAGAGCCACATCCATCTTTAAAGAGATTAAAATTTAAACAACGTTAGGTTAAAAGCTCAATCTAAAACAAAAATGTTCCAACATAAATTTAAGTATTCAAAATAAGAATATTTAGGGAATAGTAAGGCATATACTGTGCAGTAAGGGTTTTATAGAATACACAAAAATGCATAAAACAAAAGACTTGTGTAATAACCTTAATAAAGTATTCCATAATTTAATATTATATTACTCTTGCTTTTATTCAAAGACTCCCTTATGCCTCAATAATGTTCGCACATGTGCAATTTTTCGACCGAGGCTGCATGCAACATTATGAAAATCAAGCTTCATTTTACACCTAAAGCAACACAAATACAGTACAGGACAAATGACGTTATATATTTGAATAAAGAACAAATCAGTCCATTTTTCAAAGCTTTTGTGTCTACAAAAGTACCCTAAAATAAAATTTGAGGGAAACATTTAAGTGGTATCGTAGACAGACAAAGGAACCAATACAATGGGATGTTTCTTCCCGAAACTCTTTTTTAGACATGTACCAATTCAAAAAACATACATACAGAAAAACAAAAACAGACTGATGTTTGTTCATGTGACTCTTAAGTGTTATACAAGCCGATCGGACAGGTAACACAGTGGACTCACCTGCTGAACTGTCCTGATGTCTCCTGTCCATCATCATCTGTTTCAACACTCTGACACTTCAATCTTGATTTGGAGGTCCTCTATTAACACACACACACACACACACACACAAAATATGAAGAGCATGTTGTGCACTTGGATGGGTATTAATGAAATTCCTCCTACACACGACACAGAGGGAAAGAATAGCGCTGACTAGTTTTATAGAGCACACTTAACATAACCACACGACCGTGTGGATTAATACTTGCCAGGTGTGAACGGCTTTTAAGTCCTTTTACTTTTTTAGGCCTTGCAGTGCATAAAAGCTAC
Source organism: Triplophysa yarkandensis (assembly GCA_033220385.1). Lineage (NCBI taxonomy): Eukaryota > Metazoa > Chordata > Actinopteri > Cypriniformes > Nemacheilidae > Triplophysa > Triplophysa yarkandensis. The sequence goes on along the minus strand of CM065669.1, from coordinate 17,536,217 downwards.
AGTAATTACAGGCTTCAGACTCGCTACTAACAAAAAAAACCCTTTGAAAGCTCATAAACACACATACAAAACCAACATCACTGTGAATGGGTGGAAACACAAAACCCACACGGGAGGCGTGCCCGCCCACTTCCTGCGGGAGCGACAAAGGAGACTGATCCGATCTACAGGAGGTGAGGAACCGCAACGTATACCGTACAAGCCCGATTACATTATAATAAAAAATCAATGTGTACAATAGTCTACGATTGAACTCATGGAGCAGAAACCACAGGTTCGCTTGCTTCATTGATCTGTTTTAGAGGTTTAGAATTACACACAGATCGGATTCAATGTCGAAGGTGCAGATGAATAATGTGTTTGGAAAGGTTTCATACCGAGGATGATATCTGAGACTCTCTCATCAGGCATTAACACATCTGATTAAACCAAGGATTGATGAAACAAGTATAAAACCTGAGTGTGTTGATGCAACTTTAATGTTACTTTAAATTCTTTAAATTCAAATTGTAGTATAACATCAATCATTACTGACAGGCTTTTGATTTAAGTAAGGCGTCAAGATCACATTCAGTCTATTAAATAACTAGGAACACGTTTTCATTGATTCCATCCTCCGCTGCAACTGTTCTGAGAGCAGCTTTGAAATGCCGGATCGACTTATCGATCACGACCAATGCATCTTTATGATTGATTCCACACATATCCATATTGAATTTTCTTCAAATGTTCCCAGTGTCTACAGAAGGAAGTGGACACATTTGATACCACAGACACAAACGGACAACTGCAGAGTCAAACAAAACCAAACAGAATATGTGTCATGATTCCGACCTTCTGCTTGAGGTTGCTGATAAAGGATCGACTGTTGGATTTCTTCATGCCATCTTTGGAATTCTGAAAAGCAAGCACATATAGAAAAGACATTATAATGATACAGAGATTAAAGCAGGGCCTACGATTTTACAAAAATGCTTTGGAAAACTGAGTTGTTATTAACAACGAACGTGCAGCCAATCAGTAACAAGGGGCATGTCTTTTCTTGATGTGGAAATCAATGATGTTAGCCGACAACGAAAGATAAGGTGTTTGAGGGGCGGAGCTATCAAAAAGGTATGACCTTTTTGGTGTAGAACTAGAAATTGTAGAACCCACCTTTAAGAAGTGGAAAGGCGTAGGAAGTTTCTAAAAGAAATTCTTAATCTCAGAGTTTTCTGTCGCAATTTTAACTGTGATTTTGTTTATGGGTCTTCCCACAATACAAATGTAAAAAGTCTCAGTGTGTACTCACATTTATTTATTACCAACACAGTAAACCATCTGCTCATATTTTACTAAACCTTGATGTTGAATCTAAATATTCAAGGAGATAATATCAGTCTATATAAAAGTTATCCATTTAAAAAAACATTTCGTTGAAAACATATTTCTGAAAAGTGTAAAAGTATTAATTTTGATTTAAGCCATTCATTTTACTATTATTTCAAACTTTGACATGGCCATACTCACTCAATATCACATATATAAAGAATGTTTTTTCACAGTGTTATTTAAATTATGTAGAATGATTTTATGTAGACAGACATAAGGCCGAAGCAAAATATCTAAAAAGCAGAAGGGATGGCAAAGGGGGCAAAATATCGCAAAATATCTAAAAAGCACAAGGGATGGCTTTTTATTCCTTTTATGTGTCCATTTTTTATGTACTTTTAAGTGTTTGAAAATTCACTGACATGAATACTTCGTTTTTAGAAAGACTACACATGGGTTTTCAAACCACCAAATTCAGACATCAGCATGATGTAAACCCTTTGGTAAAAACTTCTTTTTCAGCTTAAGGTTGACGTTTTCATGGCATTGCCCGTAAGCGTCAACAATTTGAACGCTACACCTCATGAATCATATGTGCGGATTACTTTCCTTTTTTGGCGTTGGATAGCTAAAGATTTTTCACAATCTCCTTTTGTGTGACATAGAAGACAAAAATGTATGTATTTGGAGCAACACAAGATACTAAATGTTCTTGTTTAACTCAGTCAAACATCACAGTGTTCCAAAGCATGTAAATGGATATTCGAGGCCACATATTACCAAAGACAACATTAGCATAAAATAATCTCCGGAAAGACTCTTAATTTAATTGCTCTCTGCATGGACCTCTGTGTTTATTAATATTATACAGAAACACTGAAGGGGAGAGAAAATCCCTCTGTGCACATCAAAATGAGTGTTCCGAGTATGCAAAGTCTAATAATAGGACAAGAGGAAGTTTGAATATGAATTAAGGGATGCTCTGTCTCTTCATGAATGTGTGGACTGATAAAGAATTCAAATTCCAATATTTGATTTGGTTTTCGATATCTTTGCACCGAAGTCCCTCAGCGACGGCTTTGCTCGGCATCATTAAGATTCGGTTTGAAAGCTACCTTGCGCAGGTTTCTCTGCAGGCCCTCGTGAGTTGCACGGAGCAACGCTCGGATGGAGAAGCTGTCAGTGTCTTCTTTATCCCCGATCTGAGACTCCTTCATCAACGAGTCGAGTTTCTTACGGATGTGGGTCTCTACCTGGTGCTGACTGGGCCCGTTGGACTGAAAACAGACAAAATTAAGATGTGCAGCTTGTTCTGTAAGGATTGCATGTGATAGATATTCATCATTCATTCTCTTTTCTATTTTCCCTCTCTGTGACAGCAGAGATCCTGCATTTCTTAACACGTTTAAGCAGGCGTGTAATGAGATGAGACTTAGTAACCCGCAATTGGCTCTTCGTAATGACTTCTTAGACCGGATCATTAAACATTAATTACACCTAACAAAACAACATGAATATTTTGTAAGGATGCATTAAAACGCTATCAGAGAAATCACGATTGACCAAAATTACTTGACTAGAAAATCGATTTGTTCTCCGTAAACGAGTCGCTTTACAAAAATGAGCATGTTTTCAGCATCAGATCAAGAAGCGTGATGAATCTGTGTCCGGAAGGCTTGAGCTAATGGCAATGCTTCGAAATGCATTTGTAATGTTATGGAAAGACTTTCTGTTGATGTTGCTGTTGTCTGTTTCGAGGTGTTTCTACACAAGGAGAAGCCTGCTGGGGTTCAGACTGATTGATCGTCTTTTAAAGACTGACACCAACAGCTCACTGTGAGCTAGTGTGAAAGAGAATCAATTCCAGTAGACAGAGGAAGAAACACAAAGAGAAGGTGAAAATGCGTGAAAAGGAGGTGGCAAAGCAGCTTCAGAAAATAAAAACATTACAGCTTGAGTGAAATATGTTGTAGAAAATGACGATAGATTTTTTTGGAGTGGATTTGTTAATTTCAGGCCTGGTATTACGCTGGTGGGACTATGGGTCGCCACACTTGGTCGTATGTCGGGTCGCTTCAATTAACTTATCTCATGCTGACAAGATAATTGAGATCTCAGTTCTATTATCTTTCCTCCTGTAACCTCTTTTGTGCAGGAACATTTTTCAAATTGATAATGTTTCATTATGGAGACAAAACGATTACATTTAGTGCAAAACAGAGATTAAAAGAAAATATTTCCCCAAAAATTTCACGATGGCATATTAGGCGATTAAATGTATTGCGATCTACCAGCATTTGTCATTTATACACCAAGAAACAGTAGATTCACACGGAGGCATCAGCATTTACGCTTGAGGAAGGGCATGTCTGTATCTTGGTGCTGACTGATCATCGTAACAACAACAGCCAATCACATTGGACCACAACATGAAAGGCGGCTTTGTAAGCTAACTTGAGATTGAAAATGGATGCCAAACAACCAGGTGATTATAGGCCATTACGATAAGCCTTTCCTCGATTAGATGTTCCTCGGTTTCTTGGCATTGCATGAATGCCCATGTTCCAAAGTATTCGGATAAGAAGATCTGACTGCGTTGGTGCTTGAGAAATAGAGAAAGTTTTAATGACTGCGGCAAGCGAAGCCAGTGATGCGATCAGTTTCAAGTAAAAATTCAAAGTTTAAAAGAAGGATAAACCCAAATGCCTCATATGAATGTACCATAAGAGTAAAAAAATTAATGCATTGACACCTGAGCAGACACGGATACATAAAATATCAACATATACAGCTTCTGCAATGGGTAAGGGAAAACATGACAGACCTGACATGATAAATGTGGTTGGCTTATATTTGATATTTACCCTTAATCCTCAAGTTATAATTACATTCGGCCATACACTTACTTATCACTGAATTTAATTTAATTTTTATGTATTACATTTTGTAGGATAATCATTTAAATGTTCATTCATATATCTTCCGTGTGTGCTTGTGGTCCAGTCTCACCGTGCTGTTCTTCAGCTTGAAGTCATCTTCAATCTCATCAGCGCTATCATCATCAGATACCTCGCCCTCCTCTGCGTCTGCAGACAGGTACGGAGGAAGACGCTTCCCCTGCAGACACACAGATCGATTCTTTCATAATCCAAAACAAAAAATCATTATCACTATAATACAAACAATCACTTCAGTGATACACAAGAAGCAACCTTATTACAAGCGTGAGACTCTATTACACCAACATTCCACCAACATTGACAGCATCTTACACAGCAAGTCAGATATTGATGGTAATGGATGCTAGACACAGCAGAATCCAGTCCTCTTTGCAGCCCTAAGGCAAATGAAATTACCTTCGAAATGACATGTGGCCAGCAGATATAACCCTGCAGCTCTTGTCATAAAGTGTCATCCTGAAAACCTGCTCTCCATAAACCTGGGGTAATTTTAAACCAAGCGTTGGCTCAAAAAAGATAAAAACGGCCATATTATTTTTAACATGAATGCTTTAATATTATGATTATTATTAATAAGGGTTCACTGTGATTTACACCTCTATTATGTTAAAAATCTTTTCTGTTTATTATGTGTTAATCTTGTAACCCGTTCTTCTCTTCTTAAGGGGAGACACAGCTCATCATCACCGGTTTAGGCCTTCAGACACCCGTAAAAGAGACAGTCGGTGACCCGAAGCTCCCTCTGCCTGAAGATAAACAGCATCTTCTTACACACTTGAGAGAATTCAGTCTCATTAAAGGGTCATTAAACCTAAAACTAAGGCCTTTTTTACCCATCCGTTTCTCTGAACAAACACTTGTGTGAAAGCCAGAGGGAAATAACAGCACTGGTAAAGACGGAGGTAAAATCAATCCTGCTTGACCTAGAGCTTGTGCAGAGAGACAGGATGAGTGCTGCTGTCATCGTAACATGATTCAGGGATGTGTGTAGATTCAGGTGTGTATGTCAGAATGTAATCAAAGGAGGCCGGAGGGATTTTGCTGAAGTGTGCTTCAATCACACGACGTCCATGCTGTGTTTCAGAGGCAGGAGTTATTGTTTGCTTAACCGGTTGGGTCCTGTAGAGCGGCAGCCTGGCAGTGCCATCTGTCTCGACCTGCTTTACTAATGCCAAAGGTTCTTGTTTGTGCAGTGCGTCCGCATGAACCGAAGCGTCTCAGAGCAACACCCTCTCTCACCATCTCTTTGGTGACCACCTGCCATGTTTGACGCTTTTTATAGTCTTTAAGTGGAAGCATTCTGTTTGTAATGTCAAAACTGCTGCTTACTGGGATAGTTTACTTACTAAACTTGTCATGATTTATTCACGCTCATGTCATTAAAAACCGGTCACTCTTTCAGGAGTGGACCACAAAAAAAGATATTTTGAAACCCTTTCTCTGGTTTTTCAAACATACAGTGTAGTAAATAAATGAATTGTATGGATTACAACATACTTCAAAATATCCTCTTTTGTATTCTGCAGAGGGATCACACAAGGCTAAAATGACATGAGGGTGAGTAAATGAATCAAGAGTTTTTATTTTTGGGTGAAGCATCTCTTTATTATGATGTGTATAAATCATTTAAGGTAGATTTCCTTTAAATCTATTTTGTTGATAAAACAAATCAGATAAAGAAATAAAAGATAAAATCACAAATACGCTATTATTTTATTTGATCAATCCACATATCTAAGAAGTATTATTACTCTATTAGAGAAATATTAATGTGATGTTTCACCAATAAAGGATTTTTGTTCACCCTCTTGTCATATGGCTGAACACAAAGGAAGATATTTTAAAGAATGTTAGTAACTGGATGGTTTTATGTTTGTAAAAGTGGATGAGTGCCAATGTTGTCTGTAACCATCTTTAAAGAAATGACAAGAGGGTGAGGAAATGAAAATATATGAGCTTATAATTTTTTGGTGAACTATCACTTTAATGCCAAGGAATACACATTAATTCACTTTCCTGATTTTCCCAGACCTATAGAAAATCAAAGACAACAATTTCAAACCTCGCACAATTTGCCAGTTTTCCGTGACCCTTCGAACCCTAGTAATACAATCAATATTATATGCATTATAAGCAGGTGATGAAAATGTAAAATGTAGATTGAATAGCAGGTTAAAGAGTGCAGTTAAACCTGGAGCTTCTTTAATGAAGAACAGGACGTCTTCGGTTTGTACCTTTATAAGTATTTTTCCTTTCAGGTTGTTCGGACTGGGAAGCTGCCTGGGGTCTTTGTTCAGCGCCTCCCCCACGTCCAGCTTGTCCCCGAAGATCTCTTTGAGATGCTGCGCTATCTTCTTCTGCTGCTGAATGTTGCAGTGGTTCTCTATAGACAGAATCACCGGGAACCTGACACAGCATGGAAGAGAAAGAGAGCGTAAGAAAGAGCGAAGGAGGCCATAATCACAAACATGGGAGTCAGAAGAGTTAGCAGATGCTCCCTGCCTTCAGATTCTGTTCTCAACATCTATCTTTTGTTCTTATTTCTTTCATCTTCTGTCTGTCGCATCTGCTGTCTCACGATTATCGTTCTCGTAACCGTCTGCTTCTCTGACTATCGCTTTGGGCTTTGTTGCCTGTGCTGCTTGCCGTCATTCTCAGCTTGTTTACTTCATACATGATCTGCACACTCAACCTATCAAACTTCATCTCCATTCTCCTTCTGAAATACAAACATTTCATATTCTACAAATTCCTTCAGATTCCTCGGTGTTTCTAAATGTATTAAGGATGAACATTTAGCACAAACGCTTTCTATTTTCCTTATGTTTTAAGAAAATGGTCAATGAGATTAAAGAATAATAATAAAACAATGCGGATTTGGTCCTGATGATGGCTGCGTGTTTAACATACTAATAAGTTGTTTTGCCTCCCAAAATGACAGAATCGAATAGGTTCAGAGTGAAGCAATTTGACTGCAAAGTGAGGGAACACAATTCACACTATGATTGATATTCACACACAAGAACGCAAACCAGAAAAATATGATATAAAGATAATATTGGGTTACAGTGACAGCAAAGCCGTCTCCGCAGGTATCTTGGGAAATTGGGAGTGTAATTTCCATGTGATGTGCATCTGCAAAAAGGCTCGTTTACTTCATTATGGTGAGTCATTAGATGAAACAGGTGGCTGTCTGATGATAAAACTCCATTAAGAACAGAGAGCATTCTAAACGCTCTTATACAGTTGACGCGCATCAGCGCAGAAAATACTATTGAATTTTTACTGTGGTTCACCTCATGGTGAAACATCAAATAATTTGCCACAACAAATTATACATAATTATCAAGTCACCTGCACCTCGCTGTGTGCGTTGAAATAATCATAATTCATTTGAATTGTTTCGGGCCATCACAGCACTCCGCTGAACATTAAAACAGCCAGCGGTTTCCCAGAGATAATGCACAGCCCTTAGAAGCAGATTCATGAGACATAAAATAGTGTCGTTAAGAGTAATCCTGCTCTAAATAGTTTACATTTAGCTGGGTGTGATGTTATACAATGTCATATGACAGTTTTATTAGAATATCATATATAGCATCATCATTGTTGTGCATACATGTGCTGTATACTGAGCACTGCAGTATTCTTTTAAAGTGAGAGTAAACGATAATTCAGTCATCATTTATTCTTTATCTAGTCTTTACAAACCTGTATCATTTTACGCAGAACACAAAAGATGTTATTTCGAAAAATGTTCGTAAATGTGTCCCGATTACTTGCATTGGATTTATGTCCATACCATAGATGTGAATGGGTGCCACTGCTGTTTGGCTACCAAAATTCTTTAAAATAGGTTCTTTTGTGGGCAGCAGAAAACAGAAAGTCATAAAGGTTTGAAAGGATAAGATGATAGGTAAATGATGACATGATTTTATTTTTAGGTGCTCTAGGACTCAACAGGTAGAAAATTGTGGGGAAAGCCAGTCAAAGGTTTTGAACGTCTCTAAAAAACAATATTTAAGATCAAATCCATTCACATATTCAAATACTTAAACATTATTAATATTTTTAAAATAAGCAATATGTGAAAATTTCAACAAACCTCTCCAACATTACAAACTTCAGAGTCCAGTATATTTAGTAGAAATATGCAATTGTGATACTTAACTTGTTATATTGTCTAAATTAAATACTTTAAAGTCTTCATGAAATCTTTTATGGTCACTTTTCAGCAACACAAACTAAATTATAATTGATTTTTCCACCTTAAACGTAAACCAGTGAAACATCAGACATGACAAAAACAGAAGTAACACTTTCTCATACGCACTCGTTGTTTATGAAGGCGTATTTGTTGATGGTCTCAATGACAGATTTAAAGGTGATCTTGGAGGTGAGAGTGTATCCATGTTGGACCATGGGCTCCCCATCTGGACCATCCCAACAATCCACTGCACAAGACACATAACAGAGTACAGTTACAGCGGGGTCACACTTACATCTACTTAACCTTGAAACAGTACGGAACACTGTGAATAAAGAGACATTCAAAGACATATCACACAAATGAGATGGGGTACATTCCCTGTGTTCCAATGAAAAGCTTTTGGTAAATAGCACGTTTGGCCTTACCCTCCACACATCGGCAGCCGGCCTGCAGCACCCATGCATACATGTCGGTCTTGGAGTGGGACAGTAGCTGATCTCCGGTCAGGTACGTGTTGTGGGAAGAGGCTATGAAATAGTTACAAAGCGGCTGATCCATGTCCTGATTCACCTCGTTGTGTTGCGGGTTGAATATATCACAGACAGGGCTGCGCATGTAATTGGTAAACCCTAGATCGGGGAACAAAGAACAAGAAAACGAAAAATGAATACACAAAGACTTTACAAAGTGCAAAATCATTCAACAAAATGATAATGATGCGCTTTAAAGAAAACATCAATCACAGTTTCGAAAAATCGGCTCTGCATGCAAAGCACTGAAATAGATCATTGCAATATTTTTGGAGGGCAACAGTTGGAGGTGGTATTCCAAAAACCTTGAAAATATTATGGCAGTGTATTTGTTCTTAAACGCTGCTTTTAGATGGCAAGATAGCTTTGTGTGATTGGTCCAATGATGGCAGATGCTGAATGATTGTGCATTGTGCCAAGCCACTAATGGTGAAGAGGTCATGGGCAGGCAAGTGAAACACTTTATAATGGACGTGAGTGATAAACAAACATTCAAGAACATCATATGGGTCATTCTTTATTGTGGGTACATCTGAGATATGAAAGTTTGAAAAAACGTTCCTTCCCTTATAGAAAAATTATTTTATTAAAAATGTAAGGATTAAAATTCAGAGAAATATTATTGTGGAAAGCAAATCAATTTAAATTAATGTTTACATTTATTGATTTATAACCTATTAACCTGAGTAATAAATTGGACAGTAGCATAGTTGCTGGTTGACATTTTACACATTTTTGGCCAAGAACTTGGACACCGCTTCAGTGAACGTAGAAGAAACATCACATCAAAACTGTGTATTCTTGAAGAACACGCCAAAATGTCTTGTTCATCTAATCTTAACAAAACCAATTTAATGCCTAAAGGAGGGGTATCACATGAAGTTTCAGTCAATCTTATGTTGATCTGGAACTATTAAAGTATTTGGTATACTCGCATATATGGAAGAAAGACATAGCTTTCCAATTCGTGCCCTTCTGCGCCCTCTGATTGGTACATGGGTGAGATTTTACGGAAACATGGACGATAAATAACTCGATTCACTTACGTTAATAGGTTTGATATTTGAAAGAACCTTCCGAAGCTTTTGTATGTATAGGGGAGTATATTGAGCACAGAAATACTACGTAAGGGCGTCTGACTCGGTTTAACCAATGGATCACACTGAACATGAAAACCCAACATGTTAAAAGTCTTAAGCGCTTGTAATGCATGAAACACTGTGATACTTCAAAAAACTGATCAGGTAAAATCAGTTTTGTGTAATATAAACCCTCTTTTCCAACAAAACTTATGGCTTTTTAACCATAAAAGTAATTTTTTCCTTAAAATAAGTACTGATGATTGGTGATGAATATATATTCAAAACATCCCATGGCATGAGATGTACCCACAACCCAAGAACAACCCACCTGCTGAATGCTTTGCTTTCAGTGACAAGACCAAATTAATGGTGAACGGGTCTCACGAACGTGACTGACAAACAAACACACAAGAACAACAGATGGATAGACAGACAGACAGACAGACAAACACAAACCAGCAGACAGAATCATGTTTCTGTTGCACTACTGTCCATCTACAGGATTATCTAAGGGTCACGGACCGCAGGCAGGGTCAATCAGTTCCATCAGCTTTTCTCAAGTAAAGAGTCAAGTTGAACTGACTCCTTGTGTCTTATTTAGCTTTAGGGAAGAGAACTGACCCGTGCTTCTCTGTCAGTGTCAATCAATAAAACAGTGAATCGAGCAGATGATGTTTCAAAACACACGCACTTTCACCAAAACTTAGAGTACAACATCATCAGATGTATTGCTTGTTCTGCACGGTTAATTTTAGGTCACAGTAAAAAGTACTGTAAATGTTAACTATCTGTCTCATATAGTGTTGATAGATATTATAGACAAGAAAAGGAAAGAATTAAAAGAAATGGCTGTACCTTCGATGCCGAGAACTCCCTTCTGCTTGTTCTCCTCCGAGACTTCAAATTTATCGATTATGTCCAGACAGTTCTCCGGGGTCACAGTGGACATCTGTGAAAAGGCAGGGAAGGATTGAAAAGACAGGTCAGTCAGAAAAATCACTTTTCCAGATAGCATCCACAACACGTCAATCATCTGGTCTCCGAGGGTCACCCCCTCCTAAACTCAGATAGCAAAAACCCTCCAACTGCCATTCTGTCACCGAATGACTGTATCTTCTGTTTTGTCTGCACCCTTTCCCTGTCTTCCCCCAGGGCTTCGTGGTCCGTGCGTGGGCAGAGAGAGAGAAGCGGGGGCACAGCGTGGCTTTCTTAGCATCACACTGGGGCTGTTCATAGCCTCAGTTGGAAAGCCATTATTATGGTTAATAGAAAGGCATAGGCTTTTGCTTTCTAATTCCTAAAGAATGCCCGAGAGCTCAGGCGCATGTTGAGATCGAAAATATCAAATGTATTTGATTCATGACTAGTCTGGGGTAGATTTAAAGTCAATATACATTGTTTTCTGGTTGTTATGCATCTCCTGTTAACCTTAACATCGCACTTTGGATAACTTTGCAGACCTTTTGCTCCACACGCAGAAAGTTGCCAAGCTCCTCTGGCGTCAGGTGATCCTTCTTCTCGCTAAAGCACATGAGCAGAAGAAAGAGGTCTCGCCTTAATGACATCATCTTATAGAAGACTGTGAACTCCTCAAAGGTCAGCGTGCCCTGCTGGTCATCGGTGTCTGCTTCCTGTTTCATCAAACATAGAGAGAGAGAGCAGATGTGCATCATGGGTGCTTTGAAGACACAATATCGTAAGAATCACATTACATTTACATTTAGGCATTTAGCAGACGCATTTATCCAAATCAATATTATAGAATACAATATATTACAGTTTAACAAGGTTCATTAACAAAAGGAGAGCTGATGACAGGTTTTCCCTCGTTCAAGTATATAGGACTGTAACGATATAGTATTATATTATTTACATTAAGCATGGTCTTCATTTCGTTTAATTTAGAATTGAAAAATATATATTCGTTAAAAATCTGCAAACAGGCATGAAAAAGGAATGACCTACATTTTCTAATTAGATAAATATGAATGCAAAAAAATTCCTTAATGTTGGGAACCCTAAAAAACAAACCCAAACACAGGAGCTCTTTTATTAATACTGTATATAACTTCTCCGCGTTCACTCTTTTATTTCTCTTCACTCCTGCTGTCAAAGAAAACTACTTCTGTCGGGTAATAGCTCAAATTAAGTTTCTTTGTTTCCCAGAAACGAAGCATTAACTGCAGCAAAAAAGAGCATAATGCTTTAAGACACATTAATCATAAGGTGATAACACATAATGGTGTTACACGCTGCTCAATTGAACGAATAGTACAAAGAAAACAAGGAGAACCTTAAAATAACAACTTGTACCTTGCCTGGAGCGTACAGTCCTGGCCCGATTAAATCAAACATTCTTTAAAGCAGTGAAACTACTGACGGAATACTTCGTGCACTTTTTCTAATGCGAGTCGTGGGCTGATGAGAGAAACTCAAAAGAAAACTTATCGGGTAACACCTTTGCATATATTTCTTCTCGTACCTGAAACATTTGTTTGACTTTCCTGCGAGGCAGGTTGACATTCATCTTGTGTAAAAGCTGGTAGATCTCCTCAATGTTCAGGAAACCGTCTCCATTCTTATCAGCCTCCTCGAAGGTCTGTTTCATCCACTTACAGAGAGGTTAAGAAAGAAACACAGAATACAGCAACAGTGCAAAGCAAAGGTTTATACATCTCGAATGAAGATGCATATCATGTGACAGTTTTTTAGGGGTGTTTTTTTAAATAGCAGAATAAAGCTCTGAAAAAAGGTTCACAATTGTTTTTTTATAAAAAATCTGAAAGAATTAAAAAAAAAGTCAACGCATAATAAAATATGTTTCAAAGTCAAAAAACCAGGGGACTTTGCCTGATGTACATCTAAAATCGAGTCTTAATGGGCCTATCCAACATCGAGCAAACGGCTTGGGCCTTACAATTATTAAATGAAACATATTCCTTCTTCCAAGACCAGGACTGGACTCTTGAAATGCATCTGTTAAGCGGAGGTCTGCGGTGCGACATGAATTTTTAATAGTACTAATATTCCATATAGCCTCAAAAAAGCTTCATGCATTATACAAGAATAAGAAAAATGTTTAAAATAGTGTCAGATAAAGAATAACATGCTACACTGCATGTCAACTATCATAATGGTAAGATTGTTCTCTTGAAAGGAGGATAACAAAGTAAAGATATGCAACATACAGCAAAACAATTCAGTTTCAAAGAAACTGTCATTTTTATGATCAATATCGCGTTTTTCTGCGCATTATTACGAATGTCGTCATCCTTTTCTCATCTCTTACACAATTAGCACTAATGCACGACTGAGAGGTTCCCATAGCTGCAAAGCACACAGTACGGTCATGCACAACTTGTTGTTAGTGCTGATGTGGTTTTACATTTAAAATGGCCATCATGACAGCCGAAACCAAGCGAGCTCAGTTTCAGCCCATCTGTCGAGGGGATTCAGCTCCGCTGTGTGTCTCATTAAGTGAACAGGCACTGAATGATGAGATCTTAAAAACTCAAAGCTGGAACTCAATACACTGGCAAATGCATGATGAATTACCTCTAATGTGTGATGTTTTGGTAAAAAGTGTGTTTAATTCACCAAGCAAGTAGAACCCAGCTATACCAGACCCATGCACGACTCTGGGCTTATTACATTTACATATCATTTACACATTCAGCAAATATTTTTAACCAAAGCAACTCTTATTGCACTATGCGTTTAGTTTAAGATTTTTTGCAATCTTGGGGATCGGGGATCCCAAGATTGTCATTGCCATGCTCTTACCACTACGCAACAGCAATGTATCTTATGTAAGTTATTCCTTTGTTATTCACCTGCAAAAAAAAACCCTATATGGTCAGCAGTAATAAATGTTACAACATTTGATAGTAGCATCTATTGATGATAGCAGCGGTAATTCATCATAAGATGGAGGACAAGAACCAGTATTGAACTTTTAACATTTTTAAAGATTTATATGTGTGGTCTTGGTTATCCCTAGAACGGTCATATCAGTGACATTTTTGGTCCAACTTATAAATCAAACTGATTGATGTTTATTTAAAGATGTTAAAAAATTCAAATAGATTTTTCTAAGGATAAGGTTTAGAAATAAGTTGAATAAACCGTTCATACATTATAAAATCATTACCGTCATGAAAAAAAATCCCAACGTGTGTTTACTACTGTGCCGGTCTGCTTCAGTTATGGTTCTCACGGGTGAGACGTTAGCTGTCAGGAAATAGATAATCTATACAGAAGTGAAGATGATGTATGTTCCATAAAGGAAGACAGTTGGCAGAGGGACTGGGATGAATGTGATTAAAGGCAGCAAAGTGAGCAACAGATTGTGTGATTGAAGGCAAAAGAGCAGAAGGTTGCTTGGAAAGGTCTGCACACCGTCGACAGACTTTAAAGTCAGCGGTCCATTCAGGAAACCACGGGGTGAGTAGATGGCCAAATCAAAGGGGCATAAACATTTAACCAGAGCAGAATGAAGCCAGATATCTATTTTAAATGACGTGTCATTTAATGCTAATCCACTCGCTTTGATCTTTGAAAGCGTGCCTTTGATAAAATATGTGGGGTTCAATTTATGTCTGTGTGCCAGCATCAGTCACCGTAAGCCAGTCTGATGGAAAATCATAGTTTTGTAGCAAAAGTCTACACGATGTACGGATCTGCTTCATTTGAAAAAAAAAGTTTTTTTAGTTGTTTATATGTTTTTGTTTTAATATGTTTTAAAACAAACAATGTGCGAATGTATAATTTTAACCAATTGCTGAGAATAGGATATTTTTACATTGACGACCGTTCATTTTCGTAAAGCAGTGTATCCCTCATTCCGGTGAGCTATTGCACCAGAGATTTTCTCACATTTCTCATTCTTACACTTAATATGCTATAATATATTATAATAGGGAAAACGTGCAGTTAAAATACAGTTTGAAGCTGCTCTGGTTCATGACATCATAAGCCTATCACTTCAACGCATTTGACCCTGTGGATCAATAAGTTTTGCCATTTTAAGGAACTTATCAAACACCGGGGGGGAAGAAGTCATGTTTGTACTTTTTTTTGCATCAGGAAACATAAAATAGACACCAAGTGATCTCTAGGATCTCTATGCATGTGCATTAAATGGGTCACAGCCATTCCATCCTCTACTGAATTTGCTACTGCCATACGCTCTGCATCTCTGGTACGGTGGATTCAAATGACTTCCCCCCGATGACTCAAGCTTCTTTATGAGAATAACAGACAGAAACATAAGGGAGAAGAGGAAGACCAGCTCTATGGTTTTACTTAAACCTTCTCTAAGGCCACTTCTTTCATGTGAGGCTATGCTTTTGTAAGAACTCCCCGCAGAGCGAGACTCCCTAAAGCACTGCAGCACTCACAGCCTTAAAGACTGAGTCAAGGAGCTCTTGCTTGCGTTCCCTCATTCTTTGTGTTTGTCTCTTTGTAAGTCAGTCTAAATCAATCAGTCAAAATCAATCATGGGTTCTTTTCTTGCCTCTCTCCCTCCATCCCTCCATTAATGTATTCATACACCCACTCAGCCATCCATCCACCAACCCATTAAAGGAACAGTTCATCCAAAAAGAAAACTCGACCATCATTTGCTTAACCTTTCCAACATGTATGACATGATTATTCCAACATGCACTATTTGATGGCCATTTAGGTCACGGAAGGATATTGATCATGGGTGCGCTGTCTCTTGGCTAGTGAGTCCTCGTCGCTGATACCAGCCATCAGATACCTGAGTCCCGTCACCCACGTCCTTGCTTCCTCCGCGTTCGACGTGACCAAGTCCAAAGACTCCATGTGGTTGCCGTGGTAAATGGTGAAACAACAAGCGGGATCAAAGTTTCCCTCCGCGTGCCGATGGAAGATGTCAGATTGACGACCTTCCGTGACCTTGTAGAGTGAGTCGATGGTGACTGGGAAAAGAAAAGAGAAAATGACCCCTGAACACTTCAAGCTATGAATGACCAACATGCAGTGATCCATCCATCAGTAAAAAACCCTCCAGCGATATTCTGACCTTTATTGCTCAAGTGCATTAAAGTCTTGCTTCGGTGAAATTAATAGAAAGTGAAGTGGAAATATGTTAATGACACACTGAATCATGATTTTACTTAACTGAAATTGAAGATTTATTTCAAGAGACAAATCTAAAAGTATAATGTCGCTTTCCATCCCATCAAACTGTGTTCTTATTTCTTTTAAACCATCGGACCGTAACAGTATATAATTACATTTCTGTTTTCTGTCTTTGCTTCTTGCTTCTGCATTACCCTTTATATTGTTTGTTTCTCTCTCACTCTTGAAAGTGATAGTTCACCCGAAAATGAAAAATATTAAATCATTTACTCATCAACAAGTTATTCAAAACCTGTATGAATTTTTCTTCTGCAGCACACAATAAATATATTTACACATTTCTCAACATTTCTTCTTTTGTGGTACACAGGTGCAAGAGTCATAAACAGGTTTTAAATGAACTATCCCTTTCAGCCACTAAACATACAGTACAAATAAGAATTTTTTAAACATATTATTCGTATTCAAGAACACAGTTTACATAAAGCTAGTTACAAAAGACTATAAAGATATCCAAAGTGGCTTTGAAATTCAATAAAAAGGTACCACAGAATTAATATACAGGTAAAAGTAGTCCATATGCTTTATTTTCTAAGTTCTAAGTAAAGCAACGCAATAGCTTTATGGAAGAAACAAATCTAAATTTCATCATCATTACAGCAATTTCTAAAACAAATATTCCCAATTAATATAGCTTTACACGTGCTTGTAGGTTTAGAAGAGTTCAGTGTTGCATTTTCCTAGTAATCATGTTCTTTTGTATGATTCCTATCTTACAAACTTTATGGATTTAACACCTCATAAATAAGGAACTACTGTGAGATCATGTCTTATCCCTATGAGCTGTCACTGCATAGAACGTGTCTTCATAAAGAATTCCAATGTACAGGTTCGGAATGGCATTATGGAACATGATTATCGTCATAAATGTCTCTTTTAAACCCATCATTCAGAAAACTGATCCTTGTGGTGTTGGTTGACTGTGAAAACGTGTTGATTTACATGACAGCACAAATCCTGACAGTATCTGCGGGCATGGTGTGATTCCTGTCTGCTTCAGACTTATCAAAATCTACACTCAAACAAGCCTCTGCATCTTTCAGCAATGCCTTTTCAACACATCTTGAACATTTCCGGTTATGATAATCTGATCCAGCAGCTTTGCGTGTGCTCTGGAAACCCGGGTGGCATCGAAGCCTCTGATCCCTTAACCTGACAAAGAGCTTGGCACAATCTGCCTTTTTTAATTATGCAAATGGACTAACAAAGACAGTCTTATCTTATGAGAGCAGTTCACATACACAACAGCAGCCAAAAGAGAGAGAGAGTTAGAGCGACGGAGAACGAGAGGAGGAGAGACGGTTGGACAAAAGCACTTGAGTTTTTATTAACAGCACTGTGTTATAATCCACCCATCTGGGCTGGGTAGGTTCAGCTAACAAAAGCTTGTGGGACAACTGAATATGGAGAGGAGCGACCAGGATTTATTTCTAGCGCCCTACCGGAACACTCGTCCAGAGAGTAAATGAGCGTTTATGCCGAATTCGCTTGAACCCAAACAAGTGGAGTGCAAACACAGATGGTGAGAGAGTGGCTTGTTTCTGGAAGCCCCCGGCCTGTGAATCATACACGGTTCTTATGTAAGAGAGACGCTCTCACGTACCCTGTATGTCAAAATTTACTCGGCTGCTTCAGGGGAATAAATAATGCAGTGATCATGAACAGGAGACAAAGTAACAGAAAGAAAGAGAGACAAAAAGAAGATATTTGGAAGAATGTTAGGATCTGGCACCCATTGACTTGCATTGATATTGCGTTCATAGGATTGATGTGAATGGATGCCACTGCTGTTCGGTTACTTTTAGGTTCTGGGATGTAATTAATGACACATTTGATCTATAAAAGCACTTGAAATCTTTAGAAACCTGATATGCTTATGTTAAACTGTGAATGTGGGAGACTTACTCTTGGCTTTCTCGCTCTTGCGTGATGGTCTCCAACGGATGCATGACCGGTGCTCGTCCAGATAGAAGAGGCGAACAAGACCTTTAGAGCCCGTCTTCAGCTTCACCATCTGAGTTCCAGACTGCATCACACTCATGCATCGCTCCACTGCAGAAAACACAACACACACATGTTTACTGAGTGGGCAGGAAAAAATATCCAACAGGACGGAAGAGTCGACAGATTTCAATTGGCTGATAAACCTGCTCCAGGTATTTTTAGATTGCATGCCGATAGGTGTCACTTTAATTGTGACAGGAGGATACGAAGCGTGTTAAAATGACAAAATAAGGATATTGGAATGGGAATGCCATTACTAGCAGACCAGATTTTCAGAAAACAACATAAAAAAGAATCCATTAGATCAGAAAAGATTTGTGAACGCTTTCTCGGACTGTAAGAACCAGGAGCTTTACTGATGCAACACGGCAGAGACTGCCTGCAACACTGCTCTTCTTTACAAAGTGAGACGGAAACTCTCGGTCCTTCAGGGCCTGTGGGACCAATCGGCTTCACGTCAACAGACAGATGTAAAAGCCTCCAAATAAAACTTCTGCTGAGACCGGCACCCTGCTGGAAATATTGTCGCAGAATTAGAAGATAGAGACTCATGGAGGTAGCATGCGGGTTTAGCTTTGGTTGCTTTTCCTTTGAAATCACTTTCCATTCTTGCCATTAAAACATAATTAAACTCTTCTGTAGACTTTCTGATGCATGCAATCTGACATGATGGATTTCAAGTGTTTAGACGTCATTGGATGGCTTTGTGTATGGATTTGATCAAAACTTTGGTCAATCATTCAATTGAATTTTTTTTGTATTCCGCATAGATCATGGCTCATTTGGAGCTGGTCACTTTATTGTCAATAGATGTTGTGGCTAATTACAATATAAAGACTTTAAACTAAATCCTTTGTGTCACCAGAACATTTGGTTTCTTAAAAAACATCCTTAAAGGAAACCCCAGGCATACCAACACCATACATTTATTTGAGATGTTCACAAATATGCAGAAAGAAAAACATTGCACACAAAATCATCATGAAATCTTTATTTTTACAAGGATTACAATTATGGGTAAAATAATTATAAATAAATGCCCAATATACTCAATTACAACTGTCCATTTTCGCATTTCTGCATTATGTTTGAGCACTAAATACAGTGAAAAATCAGGGCTTGTAAAATGTATAAGTTTACGAGTGCTTTAGATATTAGATTATTGTTTGGTATTAAATTGAATCATTTAGTTTAGGATGTTTAGAATTATAGACAATAATGATCTTTGTCATAACCATGAAGCCCTAATCATAAGTGTTGTCCTATAGTGCAGAGTCAAAGAAAGAATAGAAAAAACTTTTTTCCTTTTTTGTTCCTTATAATAAAGTTGTTCTTTATAAATATAATAAAGGGCATGCTTCAGAAAAGGACGAGAAAACTTTCACTTTTTAAACAACTATTAAAGTGTTAAAGCACTTTTTTCTACCAACATTATCATTTAAGACAAAGACATGCATTTACTGCATTTTTACCCATTACAATACTAATCATTAATTGTTATCCTGTGTTACAGTGAAAACTCTCTATAATGCATTTGCATAATCCCCACAATCCTACTTATGTAATATTAACTATTACATATCCTGCCGAAAAAAACTCTTTTGGAGTGAAATACTGGGAAGTGTATATATATCAACTGGAGAAGCATTTACAATAAAGGACAGGACAATTCTAATGGATCTCACTCTTAGAGACACATGTCAACAACACATCCAGACAAAAATACGTAACACATTTGTCTGCTGGATGATTAGTGAGACATAATGGATGCAGACTCAGACATCATTTGCCAATTCTGGTCTGACCCTTTTGCGATGATGAAGTGGAATTAACCGTTCTGAAATTAACGAAAGGACCAAAAGGTGAAAACAGGAAAGCAGCCTGATTCATAGTAAATTAATACTTGTTATGTTCCATTTCACAAAGGACAAACACCAGATACATATTGGTGAGAAGCCAAAACTGTAAAAAAAAGAAATCCAGAAATAGTTCTCCATACCTACATTTACATTTACATTTAGGCATTTAACAGAAGCTTTTACCCAAAGCGACTTACAATAGTCAAGGAGACAACTACCTCTTGTAGACCTTATCGTACGGACTCATCTTATCCAAAGTAAAGAGATCTTCGGTCCTGACCAAACCACTGGAGCTTTTTCACTATCAGTCTTTCACAGATTGAGAAACAATCCACAATCCAATTAGATTTTACAAGCCATGAAAGACAATGCGTACACCCTCTTCTTGTCTTTCCTCTCGCCCTCTCTTGACACTGAGTATTGGTTGTACACAAAAAGATTTATGTTTGTAATGTGAAACCAAAAGAAAGGATTGGTTTGGACGGATAAAACTCATCATGTATAATGTTGCTTAAATTAGGGCTTAGAAATAATAGTAAAATTGTTTGATAATTTACAGCAAGCTTCTTATTATTGTAAAAGATTCAGGTCATCCTGCAAAGCACATAAAGAATAACGCAATCTGATTAAGTCTCCAGACTTCTTTAGTTCCCAAATCATTTTTTATCTAATTAGATTCAGTGAAGTCGAATTTTTTCTAAAAAATTTAACATTTTTTGTTTCTCACAGCTAAAAGAAACAGCAGAAAAACTTTGTCAAGTGTCAACCAGCAAAGTCAGAGCAATATATTCTAACATGAAATAACTCTGCAGTTTCAATCAGAAAACCTCTCTTATTCTTCTCTTTCTCACACAAGCAGAAATCTGTCAGGGATCGGTTCTGTGGATGAAAGCTTTATTGATGTTCATTCTTATGAAAGCAACGGCTCTATATCTTTCCCTTAAACATGATGTTTGTCCATAAATAAACCGGCTAGTGTTCACCCTAGGATCAATCTATACGTCTTGGCATCCAGCTGGGTATCCTGGTGAGCTTCAACCAAAGTTTGGAAACATGTTCAGCGATGCATGCAACAAACCGCTCTTTAATCTGTAAGTGAACTGAGATAGCATCTTAGAAATAGTTTACTTTGGGGAAATCCTCAAATGTATTATTTATCTATACAGGGCATATCAAAACAGCTATTTTAAATCCTGCTTTAATAGTTTAGAGGCCTTCAAGTATATAAAAGCGTTACTATATAAAACAATGCTAGACAATGATGCAGTTTTTAACATATTTTTAAAGCATTCAACTAATGAATATGAATAGTATGAATAGCCCTAAGATTGATGTTATTAATAAGTATAATAGACTAATTACTATATGTTTTGTGAAAAAACGCCTTACGTTGAGCACCTATTCGACAGTTGACCAATGACCAATAACTGGTTTGTTAATGGGTTGTTCCTCAAAATCAAAAATTGATGGCGGAAATCGTGGGGCACAGTCTGGAACAATTCAGTTTAATTTTTAATGTCTTTTTAATGTAGCTTTTAAATATTCTCTGTTTATCATTCCAATAGACGTCCACGATGTCTATGTGACTTGAATATATTTCTCTGAGCTTCCTTTGCGCACAAAGCTTCAAGTGCCCTTGTCAAGTCTTGCCAAAAGAGATGCCAAACGTGAACACGCACTTTAGCGATACGTTGGACTGTTTGTGACCTTTTCAATTCACTTATATAAAACTCAATAATGTCACAAAAACATCATAAAACATTGCTTACGTGCTGACTATCAATACGGTGTGTCTTAAAAAGCACCTGGAGAACTTTGTCCTTTTCTTATAACCTCAAAGGGTGCAATCGACCCAAACAACCGTGACTAGAATTTAAAAATATAATAAACTAAGGGCACAACAGCTTCCACAAGGGTGACTTCTCAACATCCACGGGCAGACGCACATACACAACCCACTTGAATGCCAACCCGCAGATCCCAATTGGTTCCAGCAACGGCCAAACTAAACAGTTTGGAGAAATGCCCGTGAGAATCAAAGGCCATGTACAAGCAAGGTTCCCCGTCTCGTGGTCATTAATTAGATCTCCAAATTAAAAACATTTATCTGAATGAGTTGCTAAGACTAATGAACAGTTCATAAGTGTTTCTTGGTTAATGTCTCATGAACTCCCTCCCTCAATGTTCTCATACCCACTCCTCTCTTTAAGACTCAACCTCCAGTAGGACGCTCATCATTGTTATTACCCTGAGTCTCTCCAGCTCATTTGAAACAAATTAGTCTTGTGTAGAGTAAACCTTCACGCCCCATTACTGCGCTTCACATGTGGGATTCAGAGACGGTCTGGAGGGAATGGAGAGAGGGACGGCATTCGTGCTCATTAGGCTGCAGATAGAGGTGAGAACGCTGGAGAGGAGGATGAAGACGAGCGGCTCGCGTCCCGGCCTACCCCTTCCACTTCATGACCTGATAATGATGAGTTAAAGTGACGGACTGAATGTTATAATATTAGTCACAAAAAACTAGAGGTCCCAATTTATTCCATTAAAAAATATACAAATTGGAATTACCAGTTCTCCCTTTAGAAGACTAATCTCTTCTAGTTATCCATTAAAAAATAACATACCTGGTAGCTAGAAATCCTGCCGATTGATAGGGGATCAAATACTTATTTCTCTTATAAGAGTTCAAGTCAGTTCATGACTTTTTGACATGCACTTTCAGTGGGCAAACACACAAATTCAGCAGGAGATAAAATTTCAAAGTTCAAAGATCAAAGTACGTGGAACAAAATGTTTAGTTCATTATTATTTTGTCTTATATGCACTTTAAGTAATAATGGTTATTTTCATGGCAACCTCAAAGAATTTGAACTTTATTATTACAAAACCAACCAAATATTAGGCCTTAATGTAAAGATATTACTATGCTACAACAATATGAAAAATAATGACATTGCTTAAAGTTCTTTAATAAAAAAGTTCATTTTTTCCAAGTGTAGAATTTTTAGCCTACAAATTTTTAATAAATCCATTATACTGTGTTACCTTCTTTTGTTTAATTGGAAATAATTCTGCAATCATTTCATACATTTCCGTTAGAGAAACTGCGACTCTCATCACGTCCTGTTCACACCATTTCGTCACACAGTCTATCTGATTGTCTAATCAAAGCTGATGACAGAGAACACACAACCTCATGTCTATAGGACACGGATTTAGGTAGGACGGCTGTGTTACCCAATGACAGAAAAGCACGGAGGAACCAAAACCATTGAACTTAATACATGGGACAACGGCACCATTGCGTTTCCCTGCTTTTGACCCAGGAAACATGGAGTGAAAAAGATAAAAGACTAAATACAGCAGGGGGTGGAGAGGGACCGTCTTTTTAGAAACTAAATGTGTTCATGAGCCTGCGGATGAAGAAGAGAGCGGATCAAAGCGTGCGGCCGAGGAGAAGTACAGGGAGATATCAAACACTGAATAATTGGGTCATAGAAGCTCAGGCTCTGTGATGCCTAAATCACAAAGCACCCTGCGAACACAACCATCAGAGCCGGAACACAAAACATGGGGCGAGACATGCATTATGCAGTTAGACACCTGCGAACAGGTCGGACAAACTGTCCTGCGGCGCTGACCTCCAGGGTTTGTTTAAAACTGAAGGGTTCTTCAAGATCTGTCGAACACCGTGTGATCTGTGTCGAGAACATGTAGAACGAATTTAACTATAAAACATTTATTTAATCACTAAACACATTTCAACCTCGGTTTGATGAACATGACATGCTGTACACTACAATCTGGGTCTTAAATCTGTATCATGATATACTGATCTGAGGTTTAGATCACAGGAATCACACAGCATCTCATACTCTCCTGAGCAGAAGAGACACTCCATAAAGAGGCTCTGATTCCCAGTCAAGTCATTGAGAAGGCTTAGCAGCGCTGTCAAAATGTTCACAGAGCTTTCAAGCAGTGCAAAACAGAGAATCTGGATCAGGAACACGCCATACACTCAAACCAGATTTAACGCTGTATGTGCACAGCCTGAAAATACCCATCAATATATCTGTTCTTGCCCTGCGCTCTCATTGTTAAGTCTGAAAATATACTGACCCTGTGTTGATGCTTTACTCACCAACAACTCAACTGTCATTCTCTTTATGCATCAAAACCGATTTTTCATTAAACCAACCTACAGCAGGGCGGAAGGGAACGGGCGCTCACCCAATAGAGAAAACATCACACACCTCCAATAAAGGGGAATTAAGGGGAATATTCTGGTTTGTCTTTAGAGCTCTGCACCTTTTCATCATGGAATAAGCCTGGCTTAAAATAGAAGATTTTTTATGTTTGTGTATGGTTTAGCACCATCTGTTCGAATGAATGCGGTGAGTTTCGCACCAAATATAGTCAAGACAGGTGGAAGCATACTGTGCACATCTCTCTGCGCTCCTGAGATGTCGTCCTCCACAATTTCTGGGAACTGGTAACGGGCACAACGTCGACACATTTGCCTTCCAAGCTGTGTCATATTTCTGACGCAATGTAGTACTAAACACAGCAGCATGTAAATGTCAATTTGATGAAAATGAATTCACTGTCACACAATAAAGAATAGTGCATTTAGATGAAAGCTAATGAACAAAACCAAACAATGAAGTAGGGATGCTCTGATAAGGATTTTTGCCACCGATACCCAGTACCGATATTCTGACGCTTGTAGCTTTCTAATCGTCGCTGAACTTTTTCAGATAAAGTAATCCTAAAGATGTTGCCTTTGTAATATTTTTGTTACATTTGTTTGTAATGTAACTGTTGTTTAATCAGAGTACAAAATCATTTCAATAAGATTTGTTTAAAACTTGAGATTTTTTTTCAAATTGAGATGGGTTTGTAAGATCGCCAAGTCTACCGATTGAGTCATAAAATGCGATTATCGGCCGATCGATCGGAGCATCCCTACAATCAAGCTTAATGGATCTGCTAACCGTGTCTGAAGAGTACTACTCATTCCTACCTATATATGCCAAACGACACTTTTGTGGCACTGCCACGCTGCCTCCAACATGGTAGAACCAACGGGCCAAGAGAGACGGCACACTGGACATGGCTGATCCGCCTGACGTCACAGAGAAAGGTTCCACGCCATCCAAACACAAAAACGGCCGCTCTGAAATTAGCGTCATCCGTGATGAACTCTCACTTGCACTCTTCCCAAGACTGTGGGCTAGGGTCTCTCTCCGATCATCCCCGCCGAACGCCCACATCTTATCCACAAAACCACTCCACCCTCTCTTTGGTTGTCCATGTTCTATCACGGCAGCCATTCACAAAGAGCCTTTGAACCTTTATGACTGCAGAAAGCTATACCCAGCAAGGATTTACACAGAATGTCTAATGTATTGTCGTGGGGCAAATGTGCCCGATGCTGAATTGTAAACAGATGTGTTTTTGTCCTGGAGGGTCAAAGGGAGCGGTATAAGTAATACAGATGGAAGAGAAAGCAGATAATCTGAATGACATGACATAATCCAGGCATTACAATCTGAATGTGCTTCGACACAATCTGTGATGGATCCTTAAGCACATGGTCCATAAGTATGACTTTATTCTCGTCTAACCCTTTTTTATTGTAGTAAAATTACAGTTAGAGAAAAAAAGTAATAATTTTGCTGTTGCACTGAAGTCAAGGCATGTACTACAATTGAAGATTTGTTTCACTTTAAAGAAAAACGAAGATACAGTTTGCACAGGCCTTTTAAAGTTAAACATTCACAAATTGGTGTGAACATTGTAAAAGTGAAGAGAAAGCACGCTAAACATTGTGTGTAGTGTTTCTTTACAGACATGACAACGAATCTACAATAGCCTTCAAAATAACGTACGATACATTCACAAATGTAAATACATGAAGGTATTTTCTGTTTAATCGAAGAATTTTGAGTAAAGGGGTTGTGCTTAAAATGAGAGTGTGGCTTTCTCCTGCAAAACACTAAAGAAGATATTTTAAAGAATGTTTGTAAGCAAACAATAGTGGTTGACCCACAACTATCGCTGGACATGTAAAACCAATGAAATGACAAGTAAATGTATGACAGAATTTTCTTTTTTGGCTATTTGAACTATGCCTTTAAATATTGGCTTTTTTCTTTTAAACTACCTAATTGAGCTCTTGATGGGGGATTTCACTAGCCAACGTGGAAGGATCTCTCTGATGTGTGGTAAAGTGTATGATTTTATAACATTTGAGAGTGAAACGGAAGGGAAAGCTACTATTTTATTAAAACTCTTCAACTTATCTGCTGAACTTTCATAATAAATCTTTAATTCTCAGATGCAGCAAAGTGATGCATTTCTTCACAACGTCTTAACATCACCAAGTTCTCAGTGGTCTCGTTTTCTCTCCTTCTCGGCTCTTCCTTCTGCACTAAGGCAACACATAGCAGAACGTGGAAGTCATTCAGATATGAAATTGTATTAGTCCAACATGCTGCTTTATGACCTGTGGGATCTGACCTCTGGTCAGATGGTGGGAGATGTCCAACTCAGATGCAGTAAGCAGACGGCTCGTAATGTGGCATTTACAGTCCCATGACTTCAAAAATATTTTGAGGGTAGAAAATGCCAAACTGAGCATGTTCTGATTTCTTTGGTGTTCCAATTAGATCTGCATGGGTTAAGTCATAAGGCTGATCACTTTTATTTAAGCGATATGCAAGTGAGGTTCACAAAAGAAGCTGTTAGTATAAGAGGTAACGAGGAATACATAAGTGTAATACAACTAGTCCTAGTTGGATAAAACACAACAAACAACCAAGTGCAGTCAAGAATGAGGATCTCAGGAGATTTTAGTGGTTTAGGTATAGATTAAAATGATGGGGTTTAGGCATTCTTAAAGATGCCATAGGTGTTGTAACGGGCAGATCGTTCAACAACTGTGGAACCGATCCAGAGTAGGTGCGTGACCGACTTCTTATCCCTGAACATGATTCAAATTACAGCTTAATAAATCCCATTTATGTTCATGTGCTCAATG
Source organism: Triplophysa yarkandensis (assembly GCA_033220385.1). Lineage (NCBI taxonomy): Eukaryota > Metazoa > Chordata > Actinopteri > Cypriniformes > Nemacheilidae > Triplophysa > Triplophysa yarkandensis. The sequence continues at coordinate 17,509,048 of CM065669.1, read as the reverse complement.
CATGCACACACTTTCAAACTGACATTTATGCATTTATCTATTACGACATTCAATGTAAGCATGTGCATTTCTTGAGACTCAAACCCATGACCTGTTGCCGCCCCCATGTTTTACAGAGCATTTGAAACTCTTCAACCAGAAACCTCAACGACTTCCCATTAATTGGGGATCTAAACAGTGGAAGGAAGCACTTATCACATCCTCTCCCTCTTAATTAGAAAATGATGTTATTACCAGCGACACTCAAACTGCATCACCACTTTTAACAAGAACCCCACTGAGCTCCCGCAATCCATCAGAGCCAAAATAACTGTGCAGAATCGTAATATATTCATGGCTGCTGCTTCCGACGGCGTTTCCCAGTATTGACATCAAAACAGAACAGTTAGACATGCAGGCGTTCAGGGAGATGTTCCGGGAGGTATTGAGCCAATTGAGAAAGCCCCTCCCCTTTGCCATTTCCCTTTACCCAGAAGAAGGATGGGGCAGAGCTGATACCGGTATCTCGCCGAACAGAAACGAGTATTTCTGTGATCTGTCTAATCTTCTCCACTTCCTAAAGGATGGCCGTGGAGACGCATAGAATGGAAATCTGCCTCCAGCTTGGCTATAAAGGTGGTTGTTGTGCAACTGAGGCCTATCGGGTCATGAAGAGTGGGTGGTCGCCAATGGCTATGTGAATATTTGAATATTATTGTGCTCGCTGGTCTCGACAGGTTACTTAAAAGGAAAAGTTAACCCAAATAATATTGATGTTCTCCAACATTCTTACAAATGTTTTGTACAGGACATGGAAAAAAATCTGGGGTTCTTTTCACTAGTTGAAAATGTTCTTTCTTCTGTAATCAATGATATGCCAAAAACTGTTGGGTTGCAAGTATTCGTCTTAATATCCATCTCTGCGTTTAGCCAAACAAAAATGTATACAGATTTGGAATAACTAGAGAGGGTAATTTATGTTAATAAATAATTTTTTTTAAATAATTGAGGGTAATTTTTTTAATGATTTTATTTTTGGGGGAACTATTCCTTTAAAAAACACCCACATAAAATCTCTTCATTTACATCATGAGACAAGAGCAAAGTCTAACCATTTACCAAATTAAGAGGCACAACAGATACCCTATTTGGGAAGGAAATAGAAACAGAACGGAAAGGAAGTGCAATGTAAGAGAACACGAAAAGGAAGGAAGCACAAGGATGTTTTGAACTCTTAAAAACGGGAACCTTGGGAAAGCACTAAATGATGATAATCAGACAAGATAAAAGTAAATTTTTACATGTGCAAGCGCTGCTTTTCTCCCTGCAGACCCAAATAATCTCACAAAATATGAAAGATTAACCTGTGTTGTTCTACTACTAAGACAAGGCTTAAAAAAGAGCTTGAGCTGTGCATGAGATAATAAATATAAGCATAGACACACCAACCTCAAAGTCCCTAAAGTACACGCATACAAGCAAATGTGAACCAAATAAATCAATTCAACATGTGTGACACAAAATGAAATCATCTCAGGCGGGCAATGGATTTCTGAAGACAAATCCCATTTACATGAACCAAAAACATCGACCAACCCCACCTAAATAATCCAAGGGTGCAGGCTGGAGTAACCAGCCCATTCCATAGGCTTGTTGCATTATCCCGTACAGACCCATTTTAATATCAAGTGTGAAATGAAAGCATCATTTCAATTACTATACAGTGCATTAGGAATTCAATTAGCCAAAGCCCTTGGATGTGTGGCAGGAGCGCATCTCCCCCCTGCCAACCCCTCCCCTCTCGTCCAGCATTCCGATGAAGAACCATGGACAGCTCCCAATGCTTTACACAACATTTGGGAAGAAAAGCATGGAAAACCCAGTACAAAAGCACATCACTTTATATCCTTTATATGATTCAGCACTTAATTCATCATTTGCTTAAAAGAAGTGATCAGTTAACCACACTTATAATAAAGCAATGTGTTACTCACCCTTTTCCAAAGTGACATTTTTGGAAACTTCCAGTTCCGCCATTGTAGTTAAAAATGGGAGCAGACAGCATTAAGAGTCGAATCCCGTCCAGTGTGATGGGAAGCAAACCTGACATGCGGGTGCCAATGCACTCTTGCATATAACATCAGCTTTAGAAAATATCATTCTCTTCTTTAGGTCATCCAGTGCAATGTGTTGGTTGAATAAATGACAGCATATATTATAGTAGTCTTTCAAAAATCCATATTGATTCAAGCTGTCAGAAGGAGCTCTCCAAATGTTCTCTGCGCTCCGTGTGTGCTGCTCTCCTCTGACGTGCGCTTCTTTCTGCCCATTCCCAGCACTGAGATACCAATGAGTCCGATGTTATGGGGGGGGCATAAGGGGGGGGGCATGGGGGGTACATAAGGAGGGGGCATAGGGGGGGCATAAAGGGGGGGAACATAAAGAGGGGATGACATGGGTGTTATGATGGTGATTGAGGAGTCTTAGGGACCAACACATCTGTTGGATCAACATACCATGAAGAATCTTAAGGAGTTATGGTTCGTCTTATTCATTTGTGTGGACAGATCATGGATAATGTAACAGGAAGTTTCTTCTGAGATGTTCACTTGAAGATTAAGCTCAACTCAGAGCCCAGAAATGCATTGAAGGAGTTCACCCTTGTGCTCCGGAATTTTTAGATGGTGTTCTCCTCATCCATAATGGTCATGTGTTATTTGAAAGTTAAGTTAATAAAATGGCATTGGGATTGGCCCGTGATGTGCTCTCATCACATCATTGACATGCGCTTCAGCATGACTCGAGGTGAGCTGAAGGTTTCTGAAAGATTAATGTGCCATAATGTATTTTTCATTCATTGATGCTGTGGTGTGCTTGTATGGTGACCGTTTGCTTCCGAATAAAAAGCAACAGGTGAGTTGGAAACATTCAAATGAATGCTTGCCAACAATTTCGTTTAGATTTGAAGAAACTGTGCAAAATAAGGAACACGTACCTAAGTCAAGTCAAGTCAGCTTTATTTATATAGTGCATTAAATAAAATACATTGCGTCTAAGCACCTAAACAAAATTGAGTAGTAAAACAGTGTGTCCATAATGCAAAATGATAGTTAAAGGTTCATCATTGAATTCAGTGATATCAACTCTGTTCACTTTACATTTTCAATCAAGTCAACGGGACAATCACTCGCTCGGAGACAGAATGGAGAAAGAACCTTGGGAGAAACCAGGCTCAGTTGGAGGGCCAGTTCTCCTCAGATAAGTTCAGTTCCAGTATACAACAGAATGGAGAAGAATCATCTGTATCCTGTGGTCTTATCCTGATGGTCATCAGGGCCAAGGACTTTACAGATCTGTATCCAGGGTTCTAGTTGTCCTGGTCTCTGCTTTCTGTCAGTGCTTGAAAGGGCTTCTCTATGATTAAAGTCTAGATAATTGACCATAGTGGAATGCAAATGGAGATGTATTAAATATTTAGTTACAAGTTTGAGAAAAAAAGGGACTGTCGACATTCAAACCCATCTAAAGTCATTTGTTGTTATTTCATTTTTTATACATAAATCGAGGAATCGAGGAGACAATGAGGTTACTAAGTTACACAAGGCGAGATAAGACCATGTGGGGAGACGGTTTTTTCTAAGGAGTGAGTAGGTTAGAAAGAAGGTTTTCTCGTGGGTTAGGGGTAGAAGTGACGAGTTTTAGGGTTTTTTTAAATAAAGAAGAGACGGATCGTTCCACAATCGAGAAACGGATGCAGAGAAGGTGCGAGAGAGAGATTTCTTATCTTTTATATTGACTTGAAAATCAATTTTTAATGATTGTTTTCTTATAATTTCCGACTTCAGCCTGGTTTTCACAGGCAAGGTCACATTTGTAAAATACAAGTTGTCCACTAAACCACTAGGGGTGGAAAGTCATAAAAGTCGTAACAATATCGAGCAAAGTTTAGCTCTTTGCAGTGATATGTTTTTTTGGTCCATGATACCGGACAGGTCCGCCAGACCTGCCGCCAAATACAATCCAAAAACATTTAGCAAGAATGAGGTATGGTTCAAATTTAAATTATAAAATCGTGCTCATCTGCTTTGAAGGTAAGAACAAGATAAAAGAGAATTAAAAAATATAAACATGTCTTAATATCACAAGGGTTAAGATTTTAGCCAATTTATTGAATCACGTAGATTTCAACAAAGAAAAATGTGTCGTTTTTTAAATTGGGAAGCCAAAGCATCTCTCACTCTCATCCATCACGCCACATCAGTGACAGTCCTTATAATATATGAGCAACTCTTTGGCAACTCCTTAGAAAAAGAATATTCACAGCATGCAAATAAACATTAGCAAAACATTATAAATCCCTTTTAATGGTTTTCATGGAAATGACATTTTTCACCTTAATATTCTATTTATCCCATTTAAAATGATCTGTTGATCCAGTCTGAACATGTTAAACAATGATTATTAAATGGAACAACAATATTGTTTATTCTAAAATGTAAAACTTATTTATTTTTATCCAATACGCAACAAATAAATCGGAAAATATTTTCTTTAAAAAACAAAATAAAATATAACAAAAGCACATGCAACATATGACATCAGTTACTAAGAATTTAAATGAAAATGAATCAAATAAATGCAAATGTCCGGTCTGCGTTTTCTACCCTACGATGTAGGTGTCACCGGCTCATCACAAGTGTAAATAGTGTTTAAAGAAGTCACATTGAAAGATCGCTCACATTCAAATGCTTTAAAGCATCACCATGTCAATCAAACAAATTCTGATTATTTGAAACAACATGTCACACTTAGGCTAAAAACAGTTTCGGGTTTTAAGTAGTTTGGAAAGAAACTGCATCTTCGCAGAAAAAGAAATTTGCAATATGGCATTGTTGGAGGTTCAGTAACCTCAGAATGGCACAAAAAACTCATTTATTTTATTCTGCTTTAACAGTGTTTTAAAAGAGCTCTGCTTATGTTCCCTACAAGAACATTTATCCTCTCTGCAAACAAACAATCTAGAATAACACATCCCAAACTAAGGGTCCCAAGAATAGACTGAAGTGGATCCCCGATGGCTTGTGGTGGGGTTAGAATAAGATCGATACTGTCTGAGAAATCTGTTAGGTCAGGACAATGTTAGACTTCCTTGCTCAAGTCATGTGTTTTGTGTGCAGATGTGTGACACGGAGGGGATTTAAGAGATATCAGATTAAGCTGAGCAGGCGGTACTTGCGGAGTCAACCCATCTACCTGAATCTAATCGATTTACACATCGACACATGAGCAATCACACACAATTGTTTATCTATCAGATGGAGACTTATCATTGACCTCTTGTATTAAAGAACAGGTAAGTTACAGCGTGCCACATCAGAAATGCCAGAGAGAAGACACAGACAGACAGGCGGGCTGCAGCCCACAGGACTGATGGGCATCATACATCAACCACCCGGCCACTACAAAACCACACCGCCTCTCTCAGAAATATATCCGCGCATTCATTTTCATCACACCATAGCATCTGTCTTATTAATAAAAGACAATGGGACATTAAGACTTTGGGAGTAATGTGGAAGGAATTGGTCCTGAAAAGGGTCAACATGCTGTCAAGACAATGCAGAATAAAAAATATTATCTCATTTTTCAAGGTTGGGAGGGGTTTATTTCCCCTGCTCTTCTGCACAGCAGTTGCCAATTCCTTAACACTCAAAGGTGTGAACTTTTCTTTCTTTTCATTATTATCCTCAAGTTATGAGATACAGCACCACCTTGTGTATTAATGTCCCAGCAGCATCTCTTTAATGTAGTGACTGTTAATGCTCAAAATATCAAAACCTCCCACCTTTTCATTTAGAAAGACTCGTGGGGTGTAATAAAATTGAATTATGATATCCATGAATCAAGCAACAAAGACCTACCATGGAAGATGCTGTTGTCGGCTAAAAAATGACGACAATACTGTGGACTCCCATGCTTGTCCATCTTCCTGTAGCTCATGATGAAATCCAGGAATGATGGGAGGTAGAATATCTATACAGGAAAACACAAAAGATTGTTTGAAAATATTTAAACATTACTTAGTGGTGTGCTTATAAGATAAGACTCGTTATAGAGCACTTTATATTTAATGTGCAAAAAGGAGAGATGTTGTTGAATATTTTATGAATATTACAGTTATTTCACTACAACAGTGGTTTGCATAAATTAAGTATTTTATAACTTAAAAAATAAAAAAGAAGATATATTGAAGAATGTTGGCATCTGACAACCGATACTTGTATTGTGGCCATACAATGAACGTGAAGCGATCCTACTGCTTTTCAGTACCAGATTTCTTTAAAAATATCTTCTTTTGTGAGTAAATGATGACAGGTTATAACATACATCACCAATTAATGCATATCAATTTTTTTCATTTGTGCAGCTCTGCTGTACAATTCATTTATAGATTTATTCTTTTTTTTTAAATGTGCCATATGAAAGTAATTGTTTAGGGTTGTGTTTTACGTTAAGCCCTATTATATAAAGGTCTCACGTCTCAGACACGGTGAACATTGATTGGTGATGACAGGTGCAAACCTTCATGTTATAAACCATGATGGTACTGATGGGATTACAAAAAGTGGCTTAGGGGGAAAGAAATACGTGGACAGAAAGATAAGGGTAAATGTATTTGACACTGCTTAAAATCCTACTTAATTATACATTAAGCATACGGTTCATTACAGGTGTGATCCAGCTGTGTCTATTTAAAGGTGGGAAATTTAAGGGATGTGTAAAATCGTAATGTGCAATTTTGTCGCTCTGTTCATCATGACTTTTGAGATTCATTTAAATGATTGTACTTCTAATTACAGTCAAGGACCTGACGGGTGCATAATTAATTCTATTTATTAAATCCGTCAGTACTCAGAGGGCCGAGACCTTGCGTGATCTTCACCATTAAATAAATGAGATGTACAAGCCAAATGACAAAAAAAACCCTACATCAAAAAAATAACTATTCATTTTGAATTATTTTTGATGTCCTAAATGTCAAATCAAACCACAACTAGAAAATTTTTAGCCTGCGCAGCTAAATAATCATCTATATCCCTTGAGTCTGTGTGTTTGACCCTGTGCCCCCAGTCTGCAGTAATTTCCTGAAACAAGCTGAAATAAGACACTGCGGCAGGGGACGACGGGGGTCTTGCTTTTCCGGAACTTTTCTCGCAGGATATTGTCATAAATCACCAGGAAGAAATGTGCAACAGGTGCTGCTAAAGAAACTATAAAATGATAGAGGTCAGCCGTATAGATATAAATTAGAAATTATAAATGTAATGTAAAGGTCAAAGCCTTGAGAAGATGGCACGATGAAACAGAAAATAGCAAGGTTGGGAAAAGTGTCCAAGGGAATTAAAGTGGTGACTTTCCTGATACATTCCTTTTGTGTGGCATGGGATTGGCAGAACATGCAATGCCAAACTAATATAAAAATATAAATCTTCATACATAAGTCCAAGTTTGAAATCTTCATAAATCAACCAAATTGTATTTGCATTTACAATGCATTGCGTGTTGCTCAGGATGTCTCAATGATTCTGTAAAAATTACATTTAGGTGTGTTTTATGGTAAATAAAAATATCATTTTATAAAAACACTGTGCCAATGGCGTCCAAAGAGAGTACAAATGCTTCATGAACTGAACCCCAGAAAAAAAATCCCCAAAAGGGGTAAAAATTTGTCATTATGTATTCACTCACTTGTCTTTTTATCTACGGGAGAACACCAAAGAAGATATTTGGAAGAAAGCTGATGGCCAATTGGCAGCAGTGGCACATATTCACCTTTATACATTATATGAATATATATATGTGTATTATTTTTTTGAATGTATTACATTTATATTATAAGAACACAAAACCATAAAGGTGCTGCTTCCCAACATCTTTTGCAGAACAAAGAGAGTCAAACAGATTTTAAACGTCAAGAGGGTTGGTATATGCACAATTGTCTTTTCTGGGTGAAGTATCACATAAGACCTTTTCTATGTCTTGTATTTAAAGACAAGGTGTATGATAGTCTGACATGTGTGAAAATACTGTCCACAGTTACACTCCTTAAACATGATATCCACACTGCATTTAGACCTCCTGTATTCTCTCATCTTGCGATTTGTCGCTTCTACTGTCAGAGATGCTGGAATATAAATGTGAGGGTAATCATGAGCTGTCGCATGTGCCTGAAAAATGTATTCCCATGATTATTGGGCACATTAGCTATAGGATAAGAGGTAAGCATCCCTTTTGAGCGTGCATTATCCACACAGAGGGGGGAAATTGAGAATGATTATGGTGTCAGAGTGTGGTAATGTGAGCACTTGGCTTTTCAATAAACCATGCTGTTTGTACTGTCATGAGAAAGTCCCATCTGCCCCTAGCGAGCATAATCTGGTTTGGTGGGGTGTCATTACATGGTGCAAAAATATTACTTTTTGGATCACGTACGATCTACGGTGATGGCTTCTGTTTTAGAAATTTAAAGAATCATGGGAATGCACGTCCTGGGAGATGGAGTCTCTGCAAGGGTTCTTTAAGAAAGATCATGATATATTTGTACATAACAGCACAAATCACTCATCGGCACTTTTGGTGCCAAGTTACTACGGTGGTTTACTAATAGATGTTTTGACTCGTCCAGAGTAACTGTACCTGTATCAGCAGTTCATGTCAGCCTCGCTGTCTACTTGAGCGAGGTCTATAAGGAGGCCAGAAGGATAGGATGTTAAGCATTTGCATTCAGCCCTTTACCCCACCAACATGCATGTTATTATGTTGGCTCATGGCCACTCAGAGTTGGCAATGGTAGGCAGTTACCAGAGCAAACCTCATGTGACTACAGTGCCTTTACTAATCTTTGATATAAAAGGTCTAACAAAATGGGTCGCTCTCAAAATATTCTAGGAAAGTTCGAATAATCACGATTAATCACATTTAGAATAAAAGTTTGTGTTTATTAGGGCTGCTCAATTATTTGAAAAACTATTTGGGATCACAATTACATGTGAAACACATACATTATCACCCAAATCCTCCATTACAGCCTTCCACTTGTATGGAATTCAGCAGTATGTTTGAGCAGTTAATACAATACTCAATCAAAGATTGTTAAATTGACAAGTTGACGTGTTTGTCAGATAACTCTCAAAATTATTTGATTTTTTTATATTCTATTATTTTGTTTGGTATGTTTAGAATTGCTCGTGCAGCTGCTTCACAGAATGTTATTAAACAACTTCAATATATTTATATAATTATATTTATATATTTATATATTACATGTTTGTGTTCTATACAGATTCATTTTGTATGCATAAACACATACACTGAACTTAATAATATTGTTTTTTATGGTTATTTCAAATTAAAACATAAACTTCGAAATGTATTGATTCCTATTTTGTTTATGTTACTTACAAATATACATATACGTGTGTGTTTACAATTACAAACTAGGCACAGTACACACACATGTATTATATAGCCAAACTATTCTGGATTAATTGATGAAGATCACTAAAACAAATAGATCCGATAAATGGGGTGACAGCCTTTAAAAATGGATTTAAAGTGGGGGAGGGGTCGGCCCATTGACCCTAACACCCCCCCACACTGTAAAGAAAGACACTTTCCCCCAATCCCTGTACAAGCTTCCTGTTGGAGAACTGGTTCTCAGACTGTCAAACATTACAGGTTAATGAAACCGCTGACTCGTGCATTTCCATCTCGTTGGTGTATGTGTGAGAAAGGGCTGTGACCCTGTCCTGTGGTTTAGTGTGTCTCGTCTTCCATATCGCAAGATCGCGGTTCAACGTAGATCTTTTTGTCCATGTTGTCCCCATGGACGTACCCATCCACTCCCACCCTCCTCACATCCCACTCAACCTATTATGCATTGAATAAGCTGTATAAAGAATCTATTATATGATTATGTTGGTTCTTTCACAACAATCCTCCAAAAGAGAAGGGCTTTGTTATGTATGCCAAATTTTGGGTAGAACAAAATTCTAGTTTGAAACATTCTTTGGTTTTGCCAAACAAAGTAGGAGTGGCACGGACATTTTAGGGGCTCACGACCCAGGACAAGTGACAAACTGAGATCTGTTTCATCACAAGGCCACGGGACTAACGTTACAACGGCCGCACCAACAACACAAAGAATACAGTTAACACGTCTTCTGTTCCTGGAGAACAAAAGCTAAATAATTCATCTGGGCTCCGCTTCTATACAGGAGCTTGTTTGCCGGCCCACGCTACACCCGAGCAGAGGAGCAAATTGATACACTGAGCTTGGAAAACACTGGAGTCATTTTACCCCGCCGCACGTTCCAATACACAAAAGTATGCAAGGCGTATGTATAAGACTTATTTTGGCAATCTTGTTCTAGCTTACTATAATGTCTCTGGATTGGAAATTTATTCACCCATAGTATGATTAATTTAGATTTGAACATAGGTAATGTAAACATTGCGGGTAATGACAAAACCATTTCTAAAATTAGGCAGGACTGAAAGTTGAAAAAGCATAATGTTTGGGTGCTCGATCGTAGTTTTTGGGGCAGTAACATTTCAACAATATTGATTAATATTTAGTGATAATTGACTGCCGAATTCCGTTTCAAGTCACCAACCGGCACCGTGCCACAATATGTTTGCTGCACTAACATATCCCAAAATATGACCCACTGTTCACCTGTGTATACCCTTAGTGACCTGTGAAGTGCCATTTTAATCTTCAACATCCCCTTAAGACCACCCGTTGACTTATCTTTATGACTGCCATGCATGGATGGCATAACACCCAGATAACATGTGTACGTCCGTAGGACTTCGGCTAAATATCTTAAACATCTTACAGACATCTTCAGGAGGTCTATATGACATCTGACACCTCAAGATGATGTATGTGTGTTTTCAGAGCACATTTAATTACCAAAATAACCCATGTTTCAATTATTATCACCAAATATTAACCATGATATGAGTAGTTCAAATTTGGGTGATCACAAATGCACTATTTATGCAAGTTTAGTAACCATCATAGAGGCATTTAAGTACAATAAAATGGTTTTGTTTGTCACTTTTGCCAAATTTTAGATCTTGCCACTTTTAGATGTTGCCACCTTTACACCTTGCCACCTTTTGATCTTGCCACTTTTAGAGCTCAACACCTTCAGACCTTGCCACCTTTAGATCATGCCTCCTTTAGATCATGCCACCTTTAGATCTCGCCACCCTAGATATTCCCACCATCAGATCTCGCCACCTTAAGACCTCACCACACTTAGATCATGCCTCCTTTAGGTCATGCCACCTTTATACCTCGCCACCTTTAGACCTGGCCACCTATACATCTTGCCACCTTTAGATCTAGACACCTTTAGATCTAGCCACCTTTAGATCTTGCCATCTTGAGATCTAGCCACCTTTAGATCTTGCCATCTTGAGATCTTGCCACCTTTAGATCTTTCCACTTTCAGAGCTTGCCACCTTTAGATCTAGCCACCTTTACATCATGCCTCCTTTAGGTCATGCCACCTTTAGACCTCGCCACCTTCAGACCTTGCCAACTTAAGACCTTGCCACCTTCACACGTTGTCACCTTCAGACCTTGCCACCTTCGCACCTTGTCACATTTAGATCTTGCTACAATTAAATCTTGCCACAATTAAATCTTGCCACAATTAGATCTTGCCACCTTTAGATCTGGCCCCCTTTAGGTCTTGCCACCTTTAGATCTTGCCACCTTTAGGTCTTGCCACCCTGTCTGTAATGGCATATCCATCAGATGTCAAAAACCCTGTTACTTACCAACCACGAAATGTAAACAGTGTTAAACAATAGAGAAATATCTGGTTTAACATTAGTTTTGCTGATCAAATCTGGTTGTTATTCCCAAATAAAAGTGACAGTAAATCATCTTCAGCAAGAGTGTGAAGTATCCAAAAATAAAGGTGTAGAACATCTTCTGGTTTGGATCAAGCATGCACCTGCTCCCAACAAAGAACAGACACAAATCTCTTACCTAAGATCTTCTTCTTCTCACTTCCTTGAGAGTGTGCTGAATAATCCCCTTTGGTTATTAAAGTGAGCTTCACTCAAGGAAACATTGTGTAAGTAACATGCAGTGTTGATGTTCCTCTGCTGGATCATGTAGAGAAGAGTTTAATGTTCCACTGAGAAGTTCTGCTCTGGAGTCACACAAACACAAAACCTGGAGCAGAGCTCACGGAGCGGACTCATGAAGGCAGAGAGTCACTTATTATCTTTATTATTTGGTTTATTATATGATCATATAACGTGTTATAGTGTGTTATCAGGTATGAAACAATGTATATCTTTTATATATTTTTTTGTCATTTGAAAGTTATATGATTTTAAATAAACTATTAACATTATGTTTATGTCATATTTAATGCTTATAATACGCATATTTGTCTTCTTCACAAACTTTTTAGAGTTTGAATAAAAGTGCTTTTAAAATGAGAATTGGACGTGGAAGCTTTAAAATAAAAAAAGATGTAATATAAAGTTTTAAAATGACTAAACATACATTTAAAAATTATATATGATGACAATGATTAATCTTTCAATGAATTTGGTACATTTAAAGGGTTTTTAAAATAAAAATGTATTTTATTAGATATGATTTATTTTTATTAAATGTCTTTATCTTTAAAAGCACTTTGAAACATTGTAAGTAATTTAAAAATAAATATATATTTTTAAATGGTTTATAATGACTTCAAAGTGTAAATTATATTCTTTATTTTTTTAAAGCACTTTGAAACATTGTAAGTGATTTTAAAATAAAAATATATTTTTTAAATAGTTTACAATGACTTGATCATTTAAACTAAATTTCTTTCTCTTTAAAAGCACTTTCATACAATTTAAGTGCTTAAAAAAACAAACGTATTTTTATTTACTGGTTTAAAATGACTACAACAGATTTTCTTCATGAAAGTTTTAATCCATTTTAGTCCATTCACAAATATAACCAAATACACATTTTATTGTTTGGTCTGGTGACAAAATCAACCATGAGAGCGGAAAAGTCAGTTGAGGAGCTCAAAATTCCAAGTGTAGAATTTGATCCAACGTGGAGAGAAGAGCTCTGTTCTCACTTCTGCACAAACACAAAGAACATGTTTTCCCAAGGCTTAACTCCCTCATCTCTCATCCATCAGTCCTTCCACAGTTTCCACTGTTCTTCCTGCGTAACCGCCCATATGTGCTGAGTCCTGGGTTCAAAGTCTGCCAGTCTCAGACCCAATGATCATAGTAATGCACCTTACAATTCAAACCGCCTGTCCAATGAGAGTCCAGCAACTCTGCCAGAGTCACAAGGGACATTTGCACAACAAAGGCAGAAGAGGGGTGTTGGCAGTCACCACCTCCCCCTCGTGCCCATTAGAGTAGATAGACTATTGCCATTGAAAGCTGAGACAAAAACAAAACCCCTGCCAGAGGACTTGAGATTTCACCGTTTAGAGCAGCCCATTGGGAGGGCCATTGGATGTCGATTAGGCCCATGCTTACAACCTAACAAGCAGTATTCCTCTTTTCTGTCTATGTTGTTTGTTTGCTTTTCTTCGGTTCATTTCCTTGCGGCCTTGTCCACTTGTGTATGCACATACTATAGTTTTAATATCTCTTTAACATGAAAAGGAACTTCCAAGATTTCTTAGCCTGATGCTTTAGAAACTACAACTCCATGTTTTGCTCTTCTTTCCTCTTTAAACTTGTTCTGGTCGTCTCTAGGACCCTGCGATGGCGACCCCTCTGATGCACTTTGTCTTTAGAGTGTGATGTTCCTATAGAGATGGGCCCCCCCCCCCTTTATTGTCTCCATGGGGGCACGGGTAGACCCCCACTGCCATGTCATGGTGACAAAGCACTCCCCCATCTCCCTTGGGTAAGTGAAAACCAAGAGGTCTGGGATTTTATGAGAGGAGGTGGAGAGTACAAAGACTTTCCGGTTGTCAGAACTAAGATGATAGGCTCCCACGGTACATGTGCATAGGAGCATGATAATGTGATAACCACAGAAACCATCATGGTCGGTGTTAAAAGGGTTTTCATGTTGAAATGTATGTGTGAGGAGATACAAACAAATTAAAGAAGAAATTAAATTCTGTTATCATTTACTTATCATTACACAAAAGAAGATTTTTCGAAAGCAGTTGGTAATCGAATAGCAGCACCACCTCATCGCTTGGTCTGAACACAACATGTTCGGTTATCGACATTCTTCAAAAATCAACATAAATACCAGCAAAACAACTCTTTATGATCTATAACCAAAAATATCCCTGTAAATTTGACAATTTTTTTGCCCCAAATGTCCATTTCAAGAGTTTCTTAATCGACACGATCACGATATTGTTCCTGAAGACATTGTTAGCTCTCTCCCAATGACTCTCTTTCTTCCACAGGCCTTTTCCTTTCTTCTCCGCTCTGCTCTCAGCCTTCAGCAAACGCTTATGAAGACTCCAATAGATGCGAGACTCATGGTCCAGACCGACTAGGGGAGATGTCCTGGCCAAACCATCCTTTAAAAGCTCTTCATTTACAGAAGTGTTGAAAAACAAGCCCTAGATAAAGAGAAAACACACGATAAAGTGTTGGATCTATTACGGAAATACCTGCAAAGTGGAACACACGTTAAAATCTCTCATGTGTCAAGTTGACAAATTTCATGGTGGCATTTGACCCCGTGCTAATCTGGTGTAAATCTCACCTACCCTGTTAACTGACACTAGGCAGTGGAGGGTCTCGTTCTGTCGAGCGATCAATCGGAGCCAAACCGTCTCAGCAGGTTTCAGCTGCTGTCTGATCCGGTTCTGCCCTTCTGAGGTCAGCTCCACCCCGGCCAAACGCACATCCAGAGGGGTCATGCATTGACCTGCTCAAAACACACTGGTTAGCTAAAAGTTAGAATTCCTCATTTTAAAATTGAGCAGGTCTGTTACGTTGTGAAAATGATGCTGAAATGAGGGGTGCAACTCTATTCAGACGGGCGGGGGACACCAAAACTGTGTTGTGTAATTCACATTTTAGCAACAAAATAGTCAACCAGTTTACAAGCATTTTTATTATGATCATTTTTATGTATTTTTTCAGAAGTCCGTTAATATTGTAGGTTGTCATTTACATGTAATTTAAAACAAACCCTGTTTTTTTCATAGAAATATTGCTCTTACTACTGCTATCTTGAATTTACAATGCTATGATGAAGTTACTGAAACTGCCCACTAGACTGCATAAACTATACACTAAGCAAGAACTCTAAAAAGATTATAGGTGGATATCTATACATATTATATGTAAAACTAACGTATTGAGTTCTACACAGCATAAGTGTGAATGGAAAAAGCATATAAAGTGCATCAAAAAGTTGTCGGTGCATAGAGTTTGGTTATTTATATAATTATTAATACACAATGGCAATTCAAAGTGCTTTACAGAGAGAGCAGACGTTTAACAGTGTTTTAATCTATTTACAAAAAAGGTTAACACCACATTAAGTAAAATACTTAATACATGGAGAAAAATTACTTTAAGACTAAAGTAACCTTTTTTAAGGCGAGCAACATTTATGAGTATTTATTTTGTATCAAATGTGCCATTGTGTTACCAAATTATTGTAAATAAAATAACAAATAGCTGCCCTTTTATATAAAATACTGCACAAACTCACCAAACCTTTGCAAGAAAATCTAACATACCATAAAACGTCTAGGTTTTCTGCGTATTCACAGATGAGATCTTGTAATGACTTGCAGTGACAATTTCCCAGATGTAGAGAAAATTCTCTACATTTTCAACAAATTATCCCAGGAAGTAATGTAATATTGTGCCAGTTTGGCAATATTCGAATACATTAGGCTTGTATATTTACCAAGATGCAACGTGATTGGTCCCTGAATGATGTAAAGGGTTTGTTGTTTCTCTCATCTGTTGTAAGGAGTTATCCAAATAGTTATGCCATGGCAGATTATCTGGGGGTAGGGGGACTGTGTCCCTTTTGCGCTGATCAGAATAACTAGCTATTTGGAAGTCCCTCTACCAACCCTGTAGAGTAAAAACACCATACTTTCAGAAAACAATATTCATTATGACAAATTTTACAAAATCAGAAATATGCAGTTTAGTTATAGAAATATACTGTAGTGATGATAAACACACAATACCTCCTTTGCATTTTCAAGCACTCTGTGTTGAGATGAGCGAAGCACCCGATCTGTGATCCCAGTTCAATGACTCGATTAACCCTGTTTTCTCTGACGGCAATAGGCTTCGTATCTTTGGATATAAAACAGACAGTGCTCTTGTCATAGCTTTAGGCTTTCCACTGAGCAGACGTTTAAATGTTTTGTGCGGTAGAATTTTTCAATCTTACCCTTTCTCTTTCTGTTACTGTCCACACACACTGGGGTGATGTCTCCACAGATGGGCTTGCGTATTTTGCTCAACGATTACAATATGACGCAAATCATTTTGCAGCTTGAACAGCACCTCAAACTGCTCCGAAAACTACACCAAAAATCCCATCAAGTACAGTATAAACCGCCATGGTTAAGAGAACAAATTTCTTATAATGGCAAAAAATCCACTGCTTGTTTCCTCTGGTTTCTGCTTGTTCTCATCTGGTTTCTGCTTGTTCTCATCTGGTTTCTGCTTGTTCTCATCTGGTTTCTGCTTTTTGTCTTCGCCTGACTTCAGTTTAGCTTCACACTCTGCTTTGGTTTTCTTCTCTATGTCCCTTCTTACTCTCTCAATTTCCTCGTGTCTGTTTTTCTCCTGCTCTTGTTTCAGCTCTTTCTGTCTCAATCTTTCCTCTTCTTCCTCTTGTTTGAATTTCTGAGCATCCTCAAACATCTGATTACTGTAGTGTCCTCCTCCATTCTGCTCTATCATTGTGTCAATCTTCTGCAGAAGATCATTCACGTGCTGTACTTCATTGTCATCTTTATTGTTGAACACATGATATCCCCCTCCACACTGATTAATAAAATCTTTTAATTCTTTGCTCTCTCCAATCACATCTTCCATGCTCTCTCCCTCTAGCTGATCTCCATGTGTGAAGAGAATGATGGAGTATTTTAACACTTCCTCACCAAACAACATCTCGATCATCTGAGGTATTTTCTGCTCCAACTCAGTGAACCGTTCTGTGGCACTTAGAACAATAAGAAAAGCATGTGGTCCAGGACTGGATATATAAATACTTTTCGCAATCTCTCGGATCAGCTCTTCAGGTGTCATATTTGTGTCAAAGAATCCAGGAGTATCAACTACAGACACATATCTGCCTGAAACAGTGGCACGAGCTTCTGAACATTCTCTAGTTACTGAAGTCACCCTCCTCTTAGATTTGAATGCTCTCTGTCTCAGTATTATGTTTCCAGCTGCACTCTTTCCAACTCCACTTTTGCCCAGAAGAACAATCCGTCTGTCAGGAGAGCGTTTTGGCTTTTGCTTTCCTTCAACGGCCGGTTTTCGTTTCAATGTTCCTTTTACTGTAAAAAGAAAGGTAAATAAATTACTTAAGTCTTCTTAAACACAGTAAAAAAAAAATATTTTGTTACTATTTTGTTAATGTTAATTAAGTTCCATTTAGGTAATCTTTTATATTTTAGATCACGTAACTACATTTTATAAAGAGTGTCTAAAGCAGAGCTATTCAAATCAGCTCCTGGAAGACCAATGTCCAATCAAAGGTGCCTAAAAACTCTATATTGCTATATATTTTTTTTCTTACCCTTATTTTTATGCTATATTTCTATTTTTTGTAATTGGTGTCTTTCCCTTATAGTACATGTTAATAGTAACTGGATATTTAAAAACTGTGGCAGATACTATTTGCACCTCAGTAGTGTTGTTAACTAAGCCAACTTATTGGAGCAAGAAACCCACACACCTACCACCTTACCTTGACCTTTATTATTAATGTGCACATTATTGACAATCATTGCATTGGTAATGATGTTGTTAACTACTTGGTTGAACACACGTTAACCACTTTTCGAATAATTACCAATTTTATTAAAAATAAAAACCTTAAAAATTCACTCTGTAGTTCTACCAAACATATAAATGTATTTGTTTGGATGAAACCAGATAAAGATATTTGGATGAATGCTTCTTACTGAACAGTTCTTGGATTTCTGTAGTAGGAAAAATGACAATAGTTTACCATAATGTTAACTCTCATACATTTTACAAAATGTCCCATTTTGTGTTTAACAGAGTCACAAAAGTAATATAAGAGTAATTTTTTGTACTATAGTAGTAACTAGTCAATCAAATCATTTGTAAGAAGCTAACCGCTTTAGTGGTTGTGGATTGCTCACAGACATCTATCCTATGGCAATCTCCACATAATGACTTTTTTAATGAAGTGCAAACTTTAATAAATTCTCAAAGGAAGACAACAAGTGTTCACTTCATATAGCGCTGCAGAAACATAGAAATTCATGAGAATTTCAGAATGGCAGGACCACAGACATTGTAGATGATAGTCATTTTCTCATATGTCATATCAATGTCATTGAGAAGGACTAAACCACCCCTTACAATATGGATGAAACTTTAATCAGTTTGGCCATTATTGTGAATTTTTCATTTGGATTGGATTTTATATGAATTATAATTCTCCATGTAATTTCGCCTAGTGAGGTCCTAGAACTGTTCTTCAGATATATGTTCATTAGAACAAGGACATTTATACAGATTTGGAACAACTTGAAGGTGAGTAAATGATAACAGAATTTTATTTTTAGGTGAACTATCCCTTTATTACCATAACATTTGATGTCAAGTTGTGCAGCATTATGAAAGAATCTAAAGAATCTAAAAGATAAACCCATGTTCTAAAAATGTTGCTACAAAAGAAGAAAAAATTGGATAGTATATTCTCACCTATATTCTGATGAAATTTCTTGAAGATATTTGCAAACAGCCTTAGAACTTGTTCAATGTGTCCTCTCTTCTTGTTGTTGAACACATCGTACCTGTCATCATATTTCTGAACAAGTTTCTTCAGTGGTTCACTCTCATTGATGAACTGTTTTATGGTCTTGTTTTCTTCCTCTAGTTCATCTCCTCTGGTGAAGAGAATCCAAGTTTTCTGCATGCGGTTTAGACCCAAGAGCTTCTCAATCATCTCCACGGTTTTTCTCTCTTCTTCAGTAAATCTGTCAGCTTTGATGACAATGATGAAAGCACAAAGAACTGAATCACATTTCTGAAAAATATTCTGATATTTCTGTTGTATCTCTTGCTCCTTTAGATGAGTGTCGCATAATCCTGGTGTGTCATAAACAGTGACCGGAAGCCCAAAGACAGTCCCAGATTCTTCCTTTACTTCTTTTGTGACAGAGGTGGCACTTTTCTCTGCTTTGAAAGCTTGGCGTTGAAGGATTGTGTTTCCTACAGAACTTTTCCCTGCTCCTGTTTTCCCAAACAACACCAAACTCAGACCTTTATTTGATTCTGCCATTTCAGGCATTGCTGTAAGATATAAAAATTGGCACACATGTAACATCTCAAGTGTAATAGAGTTTTCTACATTCTTTAAAAATCTTCTTTTGTGTTAAACCAAACAAAGATACCAAACTACAAACAATGGTAGTTAATGGTGGCTAAGACCTTTTTGGTTCTGGTTCGAGCTTTTTCCAGATATCTTTATCTGTGTTCTTCAGACTAAAGTAGTACGTCTTGGACCATCTTGAGGGTGAATATATAAAGACAGAAAACATTTTTTTAAAGGATGAAAAAAAATTGGTTTACTTCCTCACAATATGGTTTTCATGCATTGGAGAAATGTTATATCTTCATTTACATTTAGTCATTTAGCTGACGCTTTATCTGTTCTTAAATATGTTAATGTGCAATTATGGTATATGGAAAATTCCTGTACACTTTAGTATACAATTAATCATCATCAATAATAATCAAGATATTTGATCTAAAGACAGAATTTAGTTTATAAAATTGTTTTTATCACAGCATAAGGATTAAAATCAGCTGATTAACAACAATAGGTTTATTATTTCATTCGGAATTCTTAAATAAACTAGTTACCCTTCCTTAAACATTTGCTATAGTTAAGGCTATACCATGCTATAAGGCTATATGCTTAGGAGAAGAAAGTTAAAACAACAAGATACCTATTTCTAAGTGGAATTTATAACTGGAATCATTTTATTCTTATATGGTTGTATTCTGATTATGATGACATGAAACATATTATTTTTGTGTTTGATGTTAGTATACAATCTTGCACCATTGTTACTGGAATCCAACAGAAAGAACCAGATTTGTGATGACATAGAACATACTGTTGACTCTCTTTTTCTTTATTGGTAGTAATCATATCATCTTTTTTATCTATAAGTGTTACATAAATGAGGCCAAAGGTCAAAAAACAATAATCAAAAACTATTACAATCGAAAGACAATTGCATAATGGTGAAATATAAAATTGTAAAATCTTAATCAATGGCCTTATGCATCTTAAAGGATTAAGCTTAATGTATACACATTTTATCGTGTCCTCAATTCAGTCCAAAACTTTATTAACAATTAGATTTAGGAGAAATAATTGTTTTTATTGATGTCTAAAAATTTCACTTCATTTACATAAAGAAAATGTCCAACAGAACTTTGTTTTTATAAGATTAATCGTAACATTAGATTAAAAACTATTAAAAGTTCATTAAAGAATATAGCACTTTCACAATAATAAAGTTATGATACACTTCGACTGTGGGTTTGTGTTAGATTATTTAGACAAAACCATTAACATTACAGATTACAAAGTTATACTTTTAAGAACTCACCTTATAAATATATTTCTGGGATAGCTTGAATGTGAATTTTTGGATCTGACCCTGAGCTTCTAAATGTGTACTTGTACTTGAAAACGAAAGTATTAAATGTATGGGTGGAGTATAACAAAATGGAGTGTAAAAAACTGCAGCAGTATGAGGGATTAACCTATCCAAATGGTTTAACCCTTCACAGGAGTTGTTTTGGTTGCTGTATTATTCGGAATAAGGCCCACATGTAAGCTGAAGAAGCTGATTTACTTTACTAAATTTACTTTTTAATCACCCTTAAGCTGTTTTTAAGCTACAATGTTTAAATGGGACTAGACGATATAAACCTTAAAAATGTCCTACAACTGCAATATCATATGAAAAATCATATAAAAAAATATGCAATAATATATGAAAAAATATATGAAAAAATATATGCAACAGTAGATGAAAAAATAAATGCAAAATTATACGCGATAATATATATGCAGTAATATATTAAAAAATATATGAAAACATATATGCAATAATATATCCAATAATATGTGCAAAAATATATGAAAAAAAATATATGCAATAATATATGAAAAAATATATGAAATAAATATATGAAAAAATATATGCAATAATATATGAAATAAATATATGAAAAAATATTTGCAATAATATATCCAATAATATATGGAAAAAATACATGCCAAAATATATGAAAAAATATATGAAAAAATATATGAAATAAATATATGAAAAAATATATGCAATAATATACGCAAAAATATATTAATTAATATATGAAATAATATATAATATATTTAAAACTCAATGCCTGCCACTAAGACATGTCATGCAGTTTGTTCGAACTATCTTAAACCATTAAAATGAATTATTCTAGTGTACTACTATTATAATGTACATAATGTGTATTTTGCTAAAAAATAAACCAAGTTGTTTAATCATTTCTGATTTAAACAGTCCAAGGATGTACTATATAGGAAGTTAATATAATGTATAATAATGTGGCAAATCAAGATTTAAATACTGTAGTCCTCGAAATATAAAGACACCAAACATTAAACAAAATGTAAGTCAAAGGGAAATTCTGACCATTGTTATGAAATATTTGTTCCTAAATGAGGAACTGCAGAAATCCCTTAACATTTCTAACTAAACAGAGTTTAAAGTGAATGGCCCATAATAAAGAGCATAATAAGCTCCATGTTTGTATATTTTTGTTGTCATAATTGTCTTCCCAAAACAAAAATTAAAAGTCAGTTTTACTCTCACACCTTGAAAATAAAGTGATGACATGCTTTGGTTAAGAGCTTTTAATAGCCATAACTTTTATACAAAACCATAAACGTTACTGATTTCAGATTTATACTTTTTGAAGATAACCTGATATAAAATATTTATACTTACTTGAAAACCTTTGGATCTGAACTTGAGCTTCAAAACGAAAGTAGTTTTAAAATCTGTATTGGGCGGTGAAATAAGACAACAAAATGGAGTGAAACATACTTTTATATTGCTTTAACAAAATACAAATCATATTTCAACTTGAAAACAAGGAAACTAAGTCACTTTAAGAAGTAGATCATAGCATTCAGCTTCCTCCCAGATTGTTTAAGTCTAAACTTAAATCCTTTTGCACACTTTATTGCACACAATGTAGTTAAAATTGCTGTTTTCTGACACTTTCACCATCTCAAACTTCCATTAGATGAAGATGATTGCAATATTTGATACTTTACAATAATCACACAAACCTGGAAAGCAATTCCTTAAAGATTCTCATTGCTTCACTGAGACTTATCAAGGTTCTTTAAGCTCTCCAACAATCTTAAGTTATTATTTTATTTGCACTCATTACTTTAGTGTCTATATTATAACTTGTAGAAATATCATAATGTTTATTTTGCAAAAAGGTTTTCCGGGCATTGCTGATTTAAAACGGTCCAAGAAAGATCCTTGGACATATAATGTATCATCTTAATATGATTTAGTTTTGAAAGCACTGAGTTTGTAAATACTGAGTATAAAGTTAGGAAACAAAAAGAGAAAATTCCCCTGCTGTTATGAATTCTTTTGCTCCTTCAGTAAGGAGATAAAAAAACACTTTTAATAAAACAGACACTTTATAGATATTTACAATACAAATATTAATATACACACATAACTGTAATAATCATTGCAATCATTTTGTATCATTCCATGCATGGAATCAATGAATCAAAATATCAACATGATTACATTTGAAGGCTGTATAACTTGTTAACAATCTCCATTAACTTTATCTCACTAATAGGAGTCAGTTCTGCCTCCTGTCTAACTTCTCTCAGCTTTGATTCATAAAATCGCTTGTACTCGATAAGTTCCCATCTCTGTTTCTGATTCAGTCTTTCTAACTCTTTGATCTTCTTTTCTTTCTCTTGCACAGATTTTGAAAGTGTCTCCACTTTTTCTTGGAGTTTCCTCTTTTCGTCAGCAAATCTGGATTCAAGTTCTCTTTCCTTGTCTTGTAATTTCTTCTCATAGTCTCGTCTCAGTTCGTCTTCTTTAGTTTTCAGCGTGTGTTCCACATCACGGTAAACATCACTGGTGTAAAATCTGTCTCCATTAGCAGCGACCATGTCATCCACTTTCACCAGCAGCTCCAGAACCTGATTCCGATCCTCCATGTCTTTATTATTGTAGACATGATATCTTCCTCCGCAGCGCCTTAGGATTTTTTGCAGATCCTCACCAGCTTTACTGAGGTATTCTTCAATAGAGCCGGTCAGTTCATCCCCATGAGTGAAGAGGAGAATTGTGTGTTTATCTGATTCTTCTCCAAATAAAGCTCGGATTTTCTCCACTGATAGTATCTCTTCTTTCGTGAACGGCCCGAGCTGAATGACCAGGATGATGGCATGAGGTCCCGGTGCCGTCATATTCACACACTTACTGATCTCCTGCTTGAGATACTCTTCTGAAACCTCAGTGTCAAAAAACCCCGGAGTGTCCACCACAGTGATTTCTCTTCCGGCCACTTCTCCGGTCTCTTTCCGGGACTCTTTAGTAACAGATGAACCACTGGATACAGCTGTGAATCCTTTTCTTCCAAGGGTCGTGTTTCCAGAAGAGCTTTTACCTGCTCCAGTCTTTCCAACCAACACCAATCTTCTCACTACAAAATAGATCCAATAAGCTCATGGGAAAATCAAATAAAGATCAAAATGTGTTTATTGTGAACATATGTATGGATGTATACTCACTGTTCGGAGGTTCTAAAGTTAAGCTTCCTCTTCTAACTACAGGAAGAGAAAGTGAGGAATCGACATTCATTCTTATAAGCGATAAAGTTAACAAAGACTTAAGTCTATACAATTATAAAATAACAAGAAAGGTTTCACATGGATAATAATGTGGTAACAATATAGTCATAAACATAGGCCCTATGAATTGACTATTATAAGCAAATTTTGTAACGGAATATTCAGATTTAAGGTTTCTCAATTCTATGCAACAAATTCCTGGACAACATTTTAACATTTAAAGCACATTTTGTCATTGCTGCTTAAAATGTAAGATTAGAAATCACAAAATGGCTCTGATGAATTGAAAGTGGAACTATGAATAACTCGTCAAATGTTCACATGTTGGAGTAAATCACAAGAACATTTACTTTCAAGTTCATGTAAAATGTTACTTGAAGGCAGGCTTACCTTTTGTATCTGTTGGGGCACTTGTTGAAGCCATGATTTAGGTTTAGAGCAGATCTGCATCAGACAGGCAGACAGCAGACCAGTCCAAAGTCTGATGGGAGAAAACTCAAGCAGGAAACATTAAAGAGGGTTGCCAGATGGAGAAAAAACCTGTCTGAGATGCACAAATACGATCAAAATGTGTTATAGACACACACATTTAGACTGTCAGGGTGTAAGTTTTAAAAGGTTTATGATAATTATGTATTTGTGACATTACTGTAAATGTTGAGGTCTCGGAGTAAAGGGCTGAAAGTGCCTGCATGGGTTCTGGGAAGGAGGGTTGACAGACTTAGTTGCCAAGTCCACTTCTGTTACTCGACTTTGGTCTTCTTTTCTGTTATGGTCATGATATCTTTTGTCTTATTTACATATTTTTCTTTAATCACAGAACAATTCTACATATGTGGTGAGTTACATTCTAGGTAATAGTACTGAAAGTGACAATTCAAACAATACAACTATTAAAGAGTTAACGTTAATAACGCTCTTCTCTTCGATCAGTTTTGGGCCACTATTGACTACCATAAAACATAAGTCATGCTTGTTTGATATAAACAATATGTCACAGGATTAGTATAAAAACATCACAAAGAAAATCATGCAAATCAACTTTATATATTCGATATATAACCACCCCATGTATTGTTAACTATTTTTTATCCCCAAATGTCCATTTCAAGAGTTTCTTAATTGACCCGATCACGATATTGTTCCTGAAGACATTGTTGGCTCTCTCCCAATGACTCTCTTTCTTCCACAGGCCTTTTCCTTTCTTCTCCGCTCTGCTCTCAGCCTTCAGCAAACGCTTATGAAGACTCCAATAGAGGCGAGACTCATGGTCCAGACCAACTAGGGGAGATGTCCTGGCCAAACCATCCTTTAAAAGCTCTTCATTTACAGAAGTGTTGAAAAACAAGCCCTAGATAAAGAGAAAACACACGATAAAGTGTTGGTTCTATTATAGAAATACCCGCAAAGTGGAACACACGTTAAAATCTCTCATGTGTCAATTTGACAACTTTCATGGTGGCATTTGACCCCGTGCTAATCTGGTGTAAATCTCACCTACCCTGTTAACTGACACTAGACAGTGGAGGGTCTCGTTCTGTCGAGCGATCAATCGGAGCCAAACCATCTCAGCAGGTTTCAGCTGCTGTCTGATCCGGTTCTGCCCTTCTGAGGTCAGCTCCACCCCGGCCAAACGCACATCCAGAAGGGTCATGCATCGACCTGCTCAAAACAGATTCTTTTCAAAATGACCAGGTCAACAAAGTGCTAGTTCAATGAGAAAATGAGAAATGTGCCATCACTTCCTCACCCTTGTATAGTTTCAAACTTGTATTTTTTTCTTTCTTCTGTATAACATTAAATAAAATATTTTAAAGATAATTGATAATTGAATAGAAGTGTTGCCCATTCACTTCTGTTGTATAACAAGAAGATATGTTGAAGAATGTTGGTAACTGACACCCCTTTACTTCCATCGGATTTGCGATCACACAATAAAAGTGTATATGTGCCAGTTACTCTTCAAAATATCTTCTGTTATTTTCTACAGAACAAAGAAAGTAGTTGAAGTTTGAAATGAGGGTGGATAAATGATTAAACAATTATAATTTTTAAGCCCTAAATTATGTATAAAACTAGTTTAGGGAATGAGCATAAACCAGTGGCTCTCATGAAATATTTATTGAAATGATCCTTTTATTGTTGTCTATGGGGGCCAAGATCATTACGGGTGACCCTATGCTGATACGAATAACGGTCTGTCTTTACAATTTCAGAGAGAGCTGGCCCATATGGTGCAAAACCCAAAGAGGTCACACTTGACAATGCCATCTGTGGGTCACAGATATAATCCTCTTACCCTGCTTTAATCAAACCAAAGGGACTTGACTTGTGATTGGCACGTCCATAATAAAATCCCAATGTCTGCTTCCCTTTACTAACTGCTTTCTAAATTATTGACGATGAATCGATTTTGGGCAAAAAGAACAATGTCTAAAAAGGGAAAAGTGATTAATTATGATCAATAAATTAATAAGGGAATGATCTTCAATCTAATTCAAAGTCAATGTAATTAAGCGGCGGTATAGGAGCATGGAAATGATGCACAATTGAATGAACTCGGTTAAGAGAATTGTCAGATTTCAGTTTATAAGAGTAAATGATTTTTAAAGAAATAAAGTGCAAACTCATAACAGGGACCAGACGAAGGTCTCGGTTAAAACCATGTCGAGGGTTTTTTCTTACGTTTATTGAGCAGGTGACTGAGCAAAGGGACGGTTATTGGGATATGTTCCACTTCAAGTCCTTTGTGTGTAATATTTCTCACTCTTCCTCTGATACTGATGTTTCTCTCGATGAATCGTGCCGGAATATCAGAAGCAGAGCCAAATTTTGTCGTCTGCAGAACGAAAGGCAAGATTATATGAAGAAGCTGAAAGCATCAATGACATTATATGTCTAACAAATGTCATATTGTGTAGTAAGAAAACATATTTTCACATAATACTTGATATGAAATGTTTGTAATAATTGGACTGGATAGTTTTGAGAACATATTATGGATCGTGTGATGTCCAATCAGAAACCAGAGGTGTCTATCAACCAATGAGGTTTTGCACCTATATGCACTTTCAAACTTTTATTGACTGTAAATGTTTAAAAGTTATTAAAAAGTTAATAATGTTCATCAAAACAAATGTATTCAGATTTAAAAGATAATTAAAACTTAGAATCTAGATTATGTGGTGAACTTAATCCCACCATGAAACTCAAACAATACTTCTGCTTATAAATGTAATTATAATCTGTATTATGTAATATTTTGATTGACAGGTGCTGGGTCAGATGGAGATGAGTGTGATGTTTACCAGTCTGATGCTCCTCGATATAATGAGAAGACCAGCAGCAGCAACACACGTGCTCATGTTCTGTTGATGTGAAACATCAGGAAATATAAACACATGACTTTAACTTTACATGATGTTTAAGACTGACAAACATTATAAATGATTTACCCGCACAAGAGTTAAGTTGTCATCAGCAAACTGTGAAATAATGGCGATTATATTCTGTGATGTTTTGTTGTCTTTGACATCTGAAGCATCAGAACCGCACATGTTGTTTACAGTGGAAGAACTACAAATGAAACCACGCCCACTACTACGGAAAGGCCAAGAGGACAAACCACAACGCGTTTGAGCTGACACTGACACAAAGCTTCAATTATAAATGTTCCTTTTCTTTTATTTTCATTAAACATGACCTTTTCATTTTAACATCAGCAATGATAAGAAAGACTGTCCTGGGAACAGTTACAAGTATTTACAACACTTCTCTCTTTCCATTAATCAACATAAAACATGAGAAAACACACATTTGAGGAACAACGAGACATTAACATTTGTGAATTAAACATCCATAGAATTATTGATGCATATAAAACCCCATAATAACAGTGCTGGTGACTGCATTCATACCCACATCAACCGTAGAACTGCTGGGAAATGATTTTATAGTGGATTTTCCACCGATAAAGTCTACAGAATTCATAGAAAACACACAAATAAAGAAATCAAGGGGCGTTCATTCACACTTAGTATTTAAATGGAAATAATCCGTCATAAAATAACATTCTAAAGAAACGGAAACATCGTACACTGTTTTCAGAAGTTTATACCAGTAATCTGTAATCTCTAATCTGTGTAATCTGTGATATGTAATATGTGTAATCTGTAATCTGTGTCATCTGTAATATGTGTAATCTGTAATCTGTGTCATCTGTGATATGTAATATGTGTAATCTGTAATCTGTGTCATCTATAATATGTAATCTGTAATCTGTATTATGTGTAATCTGTGTAATCTGTAATCTGTGTAATCTATAATATGTGTAATCTATAATATGTGTAATCTGTAATATGTGTAATCTGTATTATGTGTAATCTTTAATATGTGTAATCTGTGTCATCTGTAATATGTAATCTGTAATCTGTATTATGTGTAATCTGTGTAATCTGTAATCTGTGTAATCTATAATATGTGTAATCTGTAATCTGTGTAATCTGTAATATGTGTAATCTGTAATATGTGTAATCTGTATTATGTGTAATCTGTATTATGTGTAATCTGTATTATGTGTAATCTGTATTATGTGTAATCTTTAATATGTGTAATCTGTAATATGTGTAATCTGTATTATGTGTAATCTGTGTAGTCTGTAATCTGTGTAGTCTGTAATCTGTGTAGTCTGTAATCTGTGTAATCTGTAATATGTGTAATCTGTAATATGTGTAATCTGTATTATGTGTAATCTGTATTATGTGTAATCTGTATTATGTGTAATCTGTAATATGTGTAATCTGTATTATGTGTAATCTGTATTATGTGTAATCTGTATTATGTGTAATCTGTGTAGTCTGTAATCTGTGTAGTCTGTAATCTGTGTAATCTATAATATGTGTAATCTGTAAAAGGTGTAATCTCTAATCTATGTGCAATCTGTAATCTTTAATGCAATTTAATTTGTGTTTCCTTGCCTTGCTGTAGTCATATCTCAATCTGTTTCTTACATTTACTTTATGAAATAGCTTTGTCTTTACTATTATGTCCCATAATATGGCATTCATTTATGTCTAATAGGGATGTATCCACTTGGTGGTGATGCATTTAGCGAAATTCTTTAAATCAATATTTCTCCGTCAAAATGAACACCTCCATTCCATTCTATTTCTAGAAAAAATGCATATATGATAAAAATGTATATCTAAAATGAGAAAAGGCACAAACAACCCAAGATCCCATAAACCAAATGCTTGATTACGCCCTAAATGTTTTCTTTATGTAATGTATTTATACATAAACTATGTGTGTACAGGCTTTGAAGCTCTGATTGTTTTATGGTTCAGTATATTCCAGTCCTTAAAGAGTTAGAAGCCTGTCCACAAGCTTTCTGTGGTGTGACAAATCACAAGCTCTCACTCAATATGGAAAAACAGGGGGAGGAAGAGAGCAAGGCATAAAGGTACTTTTGAGAAAAAGACAGTAGGCCTGAGTCCAGCTGAGATTGTGTTATTTGGATACCCTACAGTGCCATGCTGAAGGTTTTTCTTCTTGTAATCGTTTCATCTTTTTCCCAAAGAAGATCCACCAGCAGAGGCCAATGACAACACACACCACGGACTCCACGTAGTAACCGTCCAATGCTGTAACACACGTCCCGCCCTCTCTGACACAGAGCTGCGGATGATAGAACCAATAGTTAAACAGTCTGCAGACACAGACCTGGCAAATGTGTGGTAATAACAGAAAAATAAAAGGCTCACCCCAGCTTCTTCAGGTGAGCTGCATGTCTGCCCAGGGGCTCCCTGACATTCTTTAGATGTAAGAGGGTCAACCAGCCATAAAGCTAAAGTAGACGGCCAGTTCCCTCCTAGATTTGTCACAGTGTTTAAAAGGGTCATGTATGTGCCGCCAATGACAGGGTCACTGACCTTTGCATGAAAGGCCATGCAGGCAACATACATGCTGTATAGTGCAACCTAGTGGAAAAACACAAATATCACAATGAAAAAAAATAGTGGATTCATGCTATTTGTACCTAGTCACTCATTTAAGTGAAAGTTCACCCAAGGATAAACATTGTGTAATTCCCTTACCCTCGTGCCATTTTAATACTGCATGGCATCATATATGCTCACAGAACACAAAAGAAGATATTTTGAAGAATGTCGGGACTGGCAACCATTCACTTGCAATGGGTTTTGATTCAATTAAATAGAAGTAAATGGCTGACACTGCTATTTTTCAAAATATCTCCTTTTGTTTTCTGCTTCAAATAGATACAGGATTAAAATTACAAGCAGGTCAGTAAAAGACACAATTTTCTTTAAAAATAGGGTGAACTGTCCTTTTAATTGAAAGCTTAAAGATAACATTGAGCCATTCCTCTTGGATAACCAAATATGTCTGTTTACCTGAATTGCTTTCTATTTTCAACTATGTGTGTGTGTGTGTGTGTGTGTGTGCGTGCGTGCGTGCGTGTGTCTAACCTGATGTACAGCGTAGCTAAGCAGCACCACTGCATAGTAATACACAGGGAAGCCCTCCTCATGCCGAACACTTGGGGTCCACCAGACCAGCAGGGCATATTCCAGTCCAATCAGCAACCTTTATGAAGAAAAATTATATTTTCTCAAAGTATATTCAATGCATTCATTTCCCCTACTATTAAAAAAGAGAAAGTGAATGGCCATTTTCTGTGACGATTAAAATAAGTAAGATTTGAAGTGAAAGTTCACACAAACATGATCATTTACTCATCCTAATGTCATTTTAAACCTGTGTGAGGTACCTTCTTACGCAGAACACAAAGTAACATATTTTGAAGAAATTGGTAACCCATTTACTTCTGATGTTTAAACACAAGGCCGATGCAAGAGAATGTGTGCCAGTTCCCAACATCCCTCAAAGTATCTTACCAGGTGTTCAGCAGAAGAATAAAAGTCATACGGGTTTGAAATGAAAAGAGGTTGAGTATATAATGATACTATTATGGTAAGGTTTGTTGATTTTATTTGTACCTGAATGGAAATGCCTTATAAAAGATATCCAGTGGACGAGGACCGGCTGTGTATTTACTAATAACTAGCGGCAGCATGATCTGCAGAGGCACCATTGGAACTGCCAGCAACGCCAACTGCTCTTTTGGAACACCAGCCTCCACAAGCTTGAGCCCGGTCACAGCATCAGCAGCAGAAAAGCCCATCTGAAAGTGATGCGAAGGGGAGAGAGATTAAACTGATTGGCATAATACGACAAAGTGCAATGAGTAACACTCAATGGCTTTACCTTAGCAGTTAGCAGTAAACCACAGAAGGTAAAGACAGTTGGCATTTTAACAATTGAGAACAAAAGCTTATAGGTCTCCATGACACCCTGTGTCTCTTCTTTGGGTTCCTTCTTTTTATGCTTATGTCTGCCATTTTCCTTCTTCAGGATAGCAACCAGAGTGGTGGACACCAAGAAAACAAATCCCCAGAAAAACAGGAAATCTGAAATTAGACGCAGAACAGAATTATAAGATTACATCAATCCACACAAGCGATCGATTTGACATTTCAGTCTTTACCTGAGAGAGTTACAATGCCATGATCCTTAGGTTCAAACCTCAGATATTTGTTGCAGAAATCAGGAGACTCTAAAGCAAGAAACAGCACATTTCCAAGGAAATACCCAGCTGTTTGTCCCACGGAGTTACACGTGGAAGCGTAACCCACGTTCTCTTTAGACAGCATGGTTAAAGCCCAGCCATCAACAGCAATGTCTTGTGTGGCTGCGAGAAAAGCCAAAAGGAAGAAGACCGCAGTCAACGTGACCACATCCGGTCCTCTCTTCCCGTCGTTCTGAAGCATGGCGTCAACCGAAAATGACAGGTAGAGCATGAAGAGCCCCAGCAGGTACTGAGTGGGCACCAGCCAGGACTTCCTCCGCCCAAACCGCCGCAGGTACACAGAGTCCACCAGGGGCGCCCAGAGCAGCTTCAAGCTGAAGGGCCAGAAGACGAAACTGAAGTAAGCCTGGTCTTTATAACTGACGTTCTTGCTCTGCATGATGAGCGGGATGCTCCCGGCCAAGCCCAAGGGAATGCCCTGGAGCACATACAAGAAGAGTAAGAGTGACACATTGCCCAGTTCTCCCTGGACTCCGTTGCTCGCTTTCGAGCTGGCGGTGTGGCGAGCCGAGGTGCGCAGAAGAGCTTCCTCATCGCCGTCCACTTCTAAGTCAGACAGCCGGGGCTCCCTCTCGCCCATGTCGGAGCCGGACGCCACGGGTTTCCGCAGCCTCCCGTTCTTGTGTGAGATAGATTTAGACAGTTCCATGTTAATCTGCTCGGCATCAATACAGGTACGTCCTCAGAAGTCCTGTGTGGGGACCAGAAGAAATGAATTCAAGTGAAACATGTTGACATGTAATGAATGGAGCTTGTATGTTATGGCAGTATAAACATCTGACACATCACAGATCTGTTAAAGCATAATAGTGATGTTTAATACAGCACACAAACATCAACAACACAACATGAACAACACAAACATGAACAACACAACATGAACAACACAACATGAACAGCACAAACATGAACAACACAAACATGAACAACACAAACATGAACAACACAAACATGAACAACACAACATGAACAACACAAACATGAACAACACACAAACATGAACAACACACAAACATGAACAACACAACATGAACAACACAACATGAACAGCACACACATGAACAACACAAACATGAACAGCACAAACATGAACAGCACAAACATGAACAACACACACATGAACAACACACACATGAACAACACACACATGAACAACACAAACATGAACAACACAACATGAACAACACAAACATGAACAACACAAACATGAACAACACAAACATGAACAACACAAACATGAACAACACAACATGAACAACACAAACATGAACAGCACACAAACATGAACAACACAAACATGAACAGCACACAAACATGAACAACACAAACATGAACAACACAACATGAACAACACAAACATGAACAACACAAACATGAACAACACAAACATGAACAACACAAACATGAACAGCACACAAACATGAACAACACACAAACATGAACAACACAAACATGAACAGCACACAAACATGAACAACACAAACATGAACAACACAAACATGAACAACAC
The DNA here is from genome assembly GCA_033220385.1 of Triplophysa yarkandensis. Classification (NCBI taxonomy): domain Eukaryota; kingdom Metazoa; phylum Chordata; class Actinopteri; order Cypriniformes; family Nemacheilidae; genus Triplophysa; species Triplophysa yarkandensis. The sequence goes on along the minus strand of CM065669.1, from coordinate 17,475,703 downwards.
ACAAACATGAACAACACAAACATGAACAACACAAACATGAACAACACAAACATGAACAACACAAACATGAACAACACAAACATGAACAGCACACAAACATGAACAACACAAACATGAACAACACAAACATGAACAACACAAACATGAACAACACAAACATGAACAACACAAACATGAACAACACAAACATGAACAACACAAACATGAACAACACAAACATGAACAACACACACATGAACAACACAAACATGAACAACACAAACATGAACAACACACACATGAACAACACAAACATGAACAACACAACATGAACAGCACAAACATGAACAACACAAACATGAACAACACAAACATGAACAACACAAACATGAACAACACAAACATGAACAACACACAAACATGAACAACACACAAACATGAACAACACAAACATGAACAACACAAAAACATGAACAACACACAAACATGAACAACACAAACATGAACAACACAAACATGAACAACACAAACATGAACAACACACAAACATGAACAACACACAAACATGAACAACACACAAACATGAACAACACACAAACATGAACAACACACAAACATGAACAACACACAAACATGAACAACACAAACATGAACAACACACAAACATGAACAACACAAACATGAACAACACACAAACATGAACAACACACACATGAACAACACAAACATGAACAACACAAACATGAACAACACACACATGAACAACACAAACATGAACAACACAAACATGAACAACACACACATGAACAACACACACATGAACAACACAAACATGAACAACACAAACATGAACAACACACAAACATGAACAACACAAACATGAACAACACAACATGAACAACACAACATGAACAACACACACATGAACAACACAAACATGAACAACACAAACATGAACAACACACACATGAACAACACAAACATGAACAACACAAACATGAACAACACACACATGAACAACACACACATGAACAACACACACATGAACAACACAAACATGAACAGCACACAAACATGAACAACACAAACATGAACAACACAAACATGAACAACACAAACATGAACAACACACACATGAACAACACACAACATGAACAACACAAACATGAACAACACAACATGAACAACACACACATGAACAACACAAACATGAACAACACAAACATGAACAACACAAACATGAACAACACAAACATGAACAACACACACATGAACAACACACACATGAACAACACAAACATGAACAACACAAACATGAACAACACAAACATGAACAACACACACATGAACAACACAACATGAACAACACACACATGAACAACACACACATGAACAACACAAACATGAACAACACAAACATGAACAACACACACATGAACAACACAAACATGAACAACACACACATGAACAACACACACATGAACAACACAAACATGAACAACACAAACATGAACAACACAAACATGAACAACACACAAACATGAACAACACAAACATGAACAACACAACATGAACAACACACACATGAACAACACAAACATGAACAACACAAACATGAACAACACACACATGAACAACACAAACATGAACAACACAAACATGAACAACACACACATGAACAACACACACATGAACAACACAAACATGAACAGCACACAAACATGAACAACACAAACATGAACAACACAAACATGAACAACACAAACATGAACAACACACACATGAACAACACACAACATGAACAACACAAACATGAACAACACAACATGAACAACACACACATGAACAACACAAACATGAACAACACAAACATGAACAACACAAACATGAACAACACACACATGAACAACACACACATGAACAACACAAACATGAACAACACAAACATGAACAACACAAACATGAACAACACACACATGAACAACACAACATGAACAACACACACATGAACAACACAAACATGAACAACACAACATGAACAACACAAACATGAACAACACAAACATGAACAACACAACATGAACAACACACACATGAACAACACAAACATGAACAACACACACATGAACAACACAAACATGAACAACACAACATGAACAACACAACATGAACAACACAAACATGAACAACACACACATGAACAACACAAACATGAACAACACAAACATGAACAACACAAACATGAACAACACAACATGAACAACACACACATGAACAACACAAACATGAACAACACAACATGAACAACACAAACATGAACAACACAAACATGAACAACACAACATGAACAACACACACATGAACAACACAAACATGAACAACACAACATGAACAACACAAACATGAACAACACAACATGAACAACACAACATGAACAACACAAACATGAACAACACAAACATGAACAACACACACATGAACAACACACACATGAACAACACAAACATGAACAACACAAACATGAACAACACAAACATGAACAACACACACATGAACAACACAACATGAACAACACACACATGAACAACACAAACATGAACAACACAACATGAACAACACAAACATGAACAACACAAACATGAACAACACAACATGAACAACACACACATGAACAACACAAACATGAACAACACAACATGAACAACACACAACATGAACAACACAAACATGAGGTGGGAAAGGAACAAGTGAGTCATGTTTACCTTCAACTATGATTAACCACATGACAGTCAACAAGCAAAGAAGCTAAATCTGTATTTATCACAATAAAACTGGATTAAAGAACACTGTGCCGTGATGTTTGATGATATGGAGGATAACATCCACACAAGTATACTGTACCCAGTGTTCACGGGATGCAATGAAACGCACATCCGCTGGAATGACTGCTGTCATGAGAGAGACCGGAGCGCTGCGTCATTAACATGCGTCCGGCACTCACAGCTGACGTGTCTCACTGCTTCCGGTTTACAGTTCCGCTCCATTTTCATTGGCTGTGCGTACACGACTTATAAACACAACTAAATATTTATTTAATTTTTAGTTTATTAACAGAAGTAAATATTTATTTTATTTTTTAGTTTATACACACAACTAAATATTTATTTAATTTTTTAGTTTATACACACAACTAAATATTTATTTAATTTTTTAGTTTATTAACAGAAGTAAATATTTATTTTATTTTTTTAGTTTATACACACAACTAAATATTTATTTTATTTTTTAGTTTATACACACAACTAAATATTTATTTAATTTTTTAGTTTATTAACAGAAGTAAATATTTATTTTATTTTTTTAGTTTATACACACAACTAAATATTTATTTTATTTTTTAGTTTATACACACAACTAAATATTTATTTTATTTTTTAGTTTATACACACAACTAAATATTTATTTTATTTTTTTAGTTTATACACACAACTAAATATTTATTTTATTTTTTTAGTTTATACACACAACTAAATATTTATTTTATTTTTTTAGTTTATACACACAACTAAATATTTAGTTTATTTTTTAGTTTATAAACACAACTAAACATTTATTTAATTTTTTAGTTTATACACACAACTAAATATTTATTTTATTTTTTAGTTTATTAACACAACTAAATATTTATTTTATTTTTTAGTTTATTAACACGACTAAATATTTATTTTATTTGTTTTAGTTTATTAACACGACTAAATATTTATTTTATTTTTAGTTCATAAACACTACTAAATATTTATTTTATAAGCACAACTAAATATTTATTTTATTTTTTAGTTTATAAACACAACTAAATATTTATTTTATTTTTTAGTTTATAAACACAACTAAATATTTATTTTATTTTTTAGTTTATAAACACAACTAAATATTTATTTTATTTTTTAGTTTATAAACACAACTAAATATTTATTTTATTTTTAGTTTATAAACACAACTAAATATTTATTTTAATTTTTAGTTTATACACACAACTAAATATTTATTTTATTTTTTTAGTTTATAAACACAACTAAATATTTATTTTATTTTTTAGTTTATAAACACAACTAAATATTTATTTTACTTTTTAGTTTATAAACACAACTAAATATTTATTTTATTTTTTAGTTTATTAACACAACTAAATATTTATTTTATTTTTTAGTTTATTAACACGACTAAATATTTATTTTATTTGTTTTAGTTTATAAACACAACTAAATATTTATTTTATTTTTAGTTCATAAACACTACTAAATATTTATTTTATAAGCACAACTAAATATTTATTTTATTTTTTAGTTTATTAAAACAACTAAATATTTATTTTATATTTTTTAGTTTATTAACACAACTAAATATTTATTTTATTTTTTAGTTTATTAACACAACTAAATATTTATTTAATTTTTTAGTTTATTAACACAACTAAATATTTATTTTAGTTTTTTAGTTTTTTAAAACAACTAAATATTTATTTTAGTTTTGCCGTTTATGAACAATGAAAATTATTTTATACTACAGAATATTATACACTAATTTGCTCATGTGCTTTTTATTAAAAGTTATTCAAGTTTTCTGTAGTTAAAATTATTATTATATATATATTATTATAACAATTATGTATGTTAATACGTTCAGCTTGGGCAACAACCTTATACTCTTTTGATAAAAAATAATAAAAATAAAAATAATTGACATTAATTCAGTGTATTAGAGTCTGATTTATAATTGTCAGTTTGTGTTTCTTCAGTGCACTTTATATTATTTTATTTATTTATATTTAATAACATTTACTTGTGATACACATATGATAAATATAACAACAATTCATCCCATCAAAATAAAAGTTTGTGTTTGCACAATTTTTTAATATTATGTACGTGTATATAAATATACACAACCATTAATGTGTATTTTTTAAATTTGTTTATTTAATTTAAATGATTACAATGATAGAATATATATATATTTTAAATATGTATGTATGTGTATTTAGAGACATCAAATGAATATGACACAATATGTAATCACACAATTTTATTCTGGATGAGATAAATCATAACGAATCATTTTGACGTCCTAATAAATTTTACAAATATCTTTATTTAAGAGCTCTTTTCCAAAGTGAGATAAGTGCTAAATGACAAATAAAAACGAGTTTGAGATGATATTTCTTGTTTACTGACTTTTCTTTGCTCCATCAATGTTTCATGTCAAATCATTTTAATTTCTTATTTGCATGATTCACTTAATGCTGATCCTGTTTTAGCCCAAATGAGATATAAACTCTCGACCAATCATAATCTGTTTGATGCAATCCCACATGGTTATGCTTTCTATTTAAACATTTTTCATGGCCTTGATGAGCCGATAAGACTCATGCCTGGGGTTAAAAACAGGCCGACATTCATCAGATATTTGATTTCATTACTTTATAGTATAGAGTTACTATAAAGATATACATTATAGAGATACATTTCATGTTATTTTGTTTTTTGAAGAAATAAAAAACAGTTTTCAAAAAATAAACTTGCATTTATAATCTACAATATTGTAGTTTTATTTAACAATGATTGTTTAACATGTTCAGACTGAGTCATTGGACAATTTGAACAGGACAAATTGAATATTAACATTCAGAAAACTACTAAAATGGAACTACTCATCTGTTTAATTAATTATTATGGGAATATATAATTCCCATAATAATAGTGTGTAGGATGTAAACTCAATTTTTATCTATATACTGCAATGCTTGACTCAAAGGTATACATATTTATCAGTATGTGACTAAAGGCATAGTGTGTCACTTTTTTTCTATTTAACAAAGAAGATATTTTGAGAATTATCCATGTGGTTTGTGTCCATTCACAATGAAAATCAATAGGAACCAATGTTGGTTATCAAAATTCTTTAAAATATCATCATTTGTGTTCTGCTGAAGAACGAAAGTTTGAAATGACACAATGGTGTGTAAATGATAAATAAATATTTTACACACCTAACTCACTAGGAGTACCTTCTTTTCTAACCAACTCACTCTATCTAAAAAAAAAAACAAATAAAAAAAATAATTACATCTTTTGTAACTTCTCTCTCTGTGTAACTTGGTAGCATTGTTGTAGCACTTGTTCACCTATTGTTGTATCGGCTATTTAGCGCTTCATTGTCTCCTCGACTATTGTAAGTCGCTTTGGATAAAAGCGTCTGCTAAATGCCTAAATGTAAATGTAAATGTAAATATGGATCATATAATGTGACATCTCCCATTCTCCATCATGAAAAGTTAATGAATGACTGTATGTGGAACTAAATGGAATCAGTAGGAAGGTTTAAGTGCACATGACAGAGCATGTTAAATTAAGACATGTGACAAGACACATGAGAGTTAACAAAATCCAATTTTCTCCATTTAAGGATAGTCTCCTCTCTTTCCTTCTGTAGGTGTGAATGGTACTCATTCAGATCAGTCTTTATCATTCATTTGAGGAGACAAGCTTTAACTTAGAGATGGTTAAGCTTAATTCAAATAATCAGATAATAGTTTGAAGTTACGTGGAAATGTCAACCTTACCATGAACATATTGGTTTTAGTATTCTTTTAGCACACGTTGCACACTGCTGTATAGACTATTTTACAGATGAGTAGACAAGTGGAATAAAAGTTGACTTTGTCTGAATGCGTGATGTATTTATCTATTACAGTTGTAATTATTATTATGTAATTGTTCTTAAGAAATATGAATAACTTGAGTTTTATTTGCTGAAATGTAGCTCATTCTACTAATATTATTAAAATCATTATTTTTAGGCTAATTAATTATATATTTTACAGTGCATATGTCCATATTTAGTTGTTCAAATTGCCATGTGAAGAAATTGAGAATTATTTATATAATTAGTGCATTTTCTTAGTCGAGTAGGGTTATTTTCAGAAATGTCACATCCATATGTCTACATTTTACTCATCAATGGACACATGAATATTAAAATATAGAAATTATTTTATGTTCTATATCAAATGTTTTGTATAATATAAAACAATTACCGGTTACAATTACATTCTAAGAGTATCTTGACACAAAATATTACATCTATAATGACCTGTCCATCTATACATTAAAGTAAATGCATTATAATGACATTATAAAATTATACTTTCTATATAAAAAGTTTGCAACATTATAAACAGTTTTTTATTAAATAAAAATAGTTTGTAACATTATAAACAGTTTTATTAAATATGAATAGTTTGTAACATCATAAACAGTTTTATTCAATATTAATAGTGTGTAACATTATAAACAGTTTTATTAAATATTAATAGTTTATAACATTATAAACAGTTTTATTAAATATTAATAGTGTGTAACATTATAAACAGTTGTATTAAATATTAATAGTTTGTAACATTATAAACATTATTAAATATTAATAGTTTATAACATTATAAACAGTTTTATTAAATATAAATAGTTTATAACATTATAAACAGTTTTATTAAATATTAATAGTGTGTAACATTATAAACAGTTTTATTAAATATTAATAATTTATAACATTATAAACAGTTTTATTAAATATTAATAGTCTATAACATTATAAACAGTTTTATTAAATATTAATAGTTTATAACATTATAAACAGTTTTATTAAATATAAATAGTTTATAACATTATAAACAGTTTTATTAAATATTAATAATTTATAACATTATAAATAGTTTTATTAAATATTAATAGTGTGTAACATTATAAACAGTTTTATTAAATATTAATAGTTTGTGACATTATAAACAGTTTTATTAAATATAATTAGTTTGTAACATTATAAACAGTTTTATTAAATATAAATAGTTTATAACATTATAAACAGTTTTTCATAAATATTAATAGTTTGTAACATTATAAACAGTTTTATTAAATATTAATAGTGTGTAACATTATAAACAGTTTTATTAAATATTAATAGTTTACAACATTATAAAAAGTTTTATTAAATATTAATAGTGTGTAACATTATATACAGTTTTATTAAATATTAATAGTTTATAACATTATAAACGGTTTTATTAAATATTAATAGTGTGTAACATTATAAACAGTTTTATTAAATATTAATAGTGTGTAACATTATAAACAGTTTTATTAAATATTAATAGTGTGTAACATTATAAACAATTTTATTAAATATTAATAGTTTATAACATTATAAACAGTTTAATTAAATATAAATAGTTTATAACATTATAAACAGTTTTATTAAATATTAATAGTTTATAACATTATAAACAGTTTTATTAAATATTAATAGTTTATAACATTATAAACAGTTTAATTAAATATTAAGAGTTTATAACATTATAAACAGTTTTATTAAATATTAATAGTGTGTAACATTATAAACAGTTTTATTAAATATTAATAGTTTATAACATTATAAATAGTTTTATTAAATATTAATAGTTTATAACATTATAAACAGTGTTATTAAATATAAATAGTTTATAACATTATAAACAGTGTTATTAAATATTAATAGTTTATAACATTATAAACAGTTTTATTAAATATTAATAGTTTATAACATTATAAACAGTTTTATTAAATATAAATAGTTTATAACATTATAAACAGTTTTATTAAATATTAATAGTTTATAACATTATAAAAAGTTTTATTAAATATTAATAGTTTATAACATTATAAACAGTTTTATTAAATATTAATAGTTTATAACATTATAAACAGTTTTATTAAATATTAATAGTTTATAACATTATAAACAGTTTTATTAAATATTAATAGTTTATAACATTATAAACATTATTAAATATTAATAGTTTATAACATTATAAACAGTTTTATTAAATATTAATAGTTTATAACATTATAAACAGTTTTATTAAATATTAATAGTTTATAACATTATAAACATTATTAAATATTAATAGTTTATAACATTATAAACATTATTAAATATTAATAGTTTATAACATTATAAACAGTTTTATTAAATATTAATAGTTTATAACATTATAAACAGTTTTATTAAATATTAATAGTTTATAACATTAGAAACAGTTTTATTAAATGTTAATAGTTTATAACATTATAAACAGTTTTATTAAATATTAATAGTTTATAACATTAGAAACAGTTTTATTAAATATTAATAGTTTATAACATTATAAACAGTTTTATTAAATATTAATAGTGTGTAACATTATAAACAGTTTTAATAAATATTAATAGTTTATAACATTATAAACAGTTTTATTAAATATTAATAGTTTATAACATTATAAACAGTTTTATTAAATATTAATAGTGTGTAACATTATAAACAGTTTTATTAAATATTAATAGTTTATAATATTATAAACAGTTTTATTAAATATTAATAGTGTGTAACATTATAAACAGTTTTATTAAATATTAATAGTGTGTAACATTATAAACAGTTTTATTAAATATTAATAGTGTGTAACATTATAAACAGTTTTATTAAATATTAATAGTTTATAACATTATAAACAGTTTTATTAAATATGAATAGTGTGTAACATTATAAACAGTTTTATTAAATATAAATAGTTTATAACATTATAAACAGTTTTATTAAATATAAATAGTTTATAACATTATAAACAGTTTTATTAAATATTAATAGTTTATAACATTATAAACAGTTTTATTAAATATAAATAGTTTATAACATTATAAACAGTTTTATTAAATATTAATAGTTTGTAACATTATAAAAAGTTTTATTAAATATTAATAGTTTATAACATTATAAACAGTTTTATTAAATATTAATAGTTTATAACATTATAAACAGTTTTATTAAATATTAATAGTTTATAACATTATAAACAGTTTTATTAAATATTAATAGTTTATAACATTATAAACATTATTAAATATTAATAGTTTATAACATTATAAACAGTTTTATTAAATATTAATAGTTTATAACATTATAAACAGTTTTATTAAATATTAATAGTTTATAACATTATAAACATTATTAAATATTAATAGTTTATAACATTATAAACATTATTAAATATTAATAGTTTATAACATTATAAACAGTTTTATTAAATATTAATAGTTTATAACATTATAAACAGTTTTATTAAATATTAATAGTTTATAACATTAGAAACAGTTTTATTAAATGTTAATAGTTTATAACATTATAAACAGTTTTATTAAATATTAATAGTTTATAACATTAGAAACAGTTTTATTAAATATTAATAGTTTATAACATTAGAAACAGTTTTATTAAATATTAATAGTGTGTAACATTATAAACAGTTTTAATAAATATTAATAGTTTATAACATTATAAACAGTTTTATTAAATATTAATAGTTTATAACATTATAAACAGTTTTATTAAATATTAATAGTGTGTAACATTATAAACAGTTTTATTAAATATTAATAGTTTATAATATTATAAACAGTTTTATTAAATATTAATAGTGTGTAACATTATAAACAGTTTTATTAAATATTAATAGTGTGTAACATTATAAACAGTTTTATTAAATATTAATAGTGTGTAACATTATAAACAGTTTTATTAAATATTAATAGTTTATAACATTATAAACAGTTTTATTAAATATGAATAGTGTGTAACATTATAAACAGTTTTATTAAATATAAATAGTTTATAACATTATAAACAGTTTTATTAAATATAAATAGTTTATAACATTATAAACAGTTTTATTAAATATTAATAGTTTATAACATTATAAATAGTTTTATTAAATATGAATAGTGTGTAACATTATAAACAGTTTTATTAAATATAAATAGTTTATAACATTATAAACAGTTTTATTAAATATTAATAGTTTATAACATTATAAATAGTTTTATTAAATATAAATAGTTTATAACATTATAAACAGTTTTATTAAATATTAATAGTTTGTAACATTATAAACAGTTTTATTAAATATTAATAGTTTATAACATTATAAACAGTTTTATTAAATATTAATAGTTTATAACATTATAAACAGTTGTATTAAATATTAATAGTTTATAACATTATAAACAGTTTTATTTAATATAAATAGTTTATAACATTATAAACAGTTTTATTAAATATTAATAGTTTATAACATTATAAACAGTTTTATTAAATATTAATAGTTTATAACATTATAAACAGTTTTATTAAATATGAATAGTTTATAACATTATAAACAGTTTTATTAAATATTAATAGTTTATAACATTATAAACAGTTTTATTAAATATTAATAGTTTATAACATTATAAACAGTTTTATTAAATATTAATAGTGTGTAACATTATAAACAGTTTTATTAAATATTAATAGTTTGTAACATTATAAACATTATTAAATATTAATAGTTTATAACATTATAAACAGTTTTATTAAATATAAATAGTTTATAACATTATAAACAGTTTTATTAAATATTAATAGTGTGTAACATTATAAACAGTTTTATTAAATATTAATAGTTTGTGACATTATAAACAGTTTTATTAAATATAATTAGTTTGTAACATTATAAACAGTTTTATTAAATATAAATAGTTTATAACATTATAAACAGTTTTTCATAAATATTAATAGTTTATAACATTATAAACAGTTTTATTAAATATTAATAGTGTGTAATATTATAAACAGTTTTATTAAATATTAATAGTGTGTAACATTATAAACAGTTTTATTAAATATTAATAGTTTATAACATTATAAACAGTTTTATTAAATATTAATAGTTTGTAACTTTATAAACAGTTTTATTACATATTAATAGTTTGTAACATTATAAACATTATTAAATATTAATAGTGTGTAACATTATAAACAGTTTTATTAAATATTAATAGTTTATAACATTACAAACAGTTTTATTAAATATTAATAGTGTGTAACATTATAAACAGTTTTATTAAATATTAATAGTTTGTAACATTATAAACATTATTAAATATTAATAGTTTATAACATTATAAACAGTTTTATTAAACATTAATAGTTTATAACATTATAAACAGTTTTATTAAATATTAATAGTTTATAACATTATAAACAGTTTTATTAAATATAAATAGTTTATAACATTATAAACAGTTTTATTAAATATAAATAGTTTATAACATTATAAACAGTTTTATTAAATATTAATAGTGTGTAACAATATAAACAGTTTTATTAAATATTAATAGTGTGTAACAATATAAACAGTTTTATTAAATATTAATAGTTTATAACATTATAAACAGTTTTATTAAATATTAATAGTTTATAACATTATAAACAGTTTTATTGAATATTAATAGTTTATAACATTATAAACAGTTTTATTAAATATTAATAGTTTATAACATTATAAACAGTTTTATTAAATATTAATAGTGTGTAACAATATAAACAGTTTTATTAAATATTAATAGTGTGTAACAATATAAACAGTTTTATTAAATATTAATAGTTTATAACATTATAAACAGTTTTATTAAATATTAATAGTTTATAACATTATAAACAGTTTTATTAAATATTAATAGTTTATAACATTATAAACAGTTTTATTAAATATTAATAGTTTGTAACATTATAAACAGTTTTATTAAATATTAATAGTTTATAACATTATAAACAGTTTTATTAAATATTAATAGTTTGTAACATTATAAACAGTTTTATTAAATATTAATAGTTTATAACATTATAAACAGTTTTATTAAATATTAATAGTGTGTAACATTATAAACAGTTTTATTTAATATTAATAGTTTATAACATTATAAACAGTTTTGACTGAGGAACAAACTTGTGCCCCCCCATCCGAGTCACAGTCTCCTCCCCTCTCGCAGGAGTGAATCCCCGCTGATCTCAGACCCGCCGAACACAAGACTCCACACACCGGATGTGCATTGACACGCACGGATCCATGGCGCTGTGTAACGGGGAGAGCAAGGTCAGTAAACCGAGCCGACCGCGCACTGAACTTCAGCCGCTCTCCACGCACTCATCCCCGGCTCTCTGCCCGGCGGGAGTCCGGGGCTCACGTGCGGCCTGCGCGTCACGCTGAACTTCTGCGCAGATTTTTCGTGTTTATTCAAACATTTATGGTCACAGTTCGCGCTGCGTGTTTGATTATGGGATGTGTGACGGTCGTGACGCGTTTCTGTGCTCAAAGGGAACAGAAACTCGCCATGGATGAGCCGGGCTAGTGATGCTAATGCTAGTTAGCCACATTGGTTATGACGCGATGAGTTCTAATGCTAAAGAGGATCTGTGACGTATACATGCTATAGCGTTCTTTAACGTCTATAGGTGAAACTGTGCGGTATGGATCTTAACTTGTTTAATTATTAACATTTGCATTCTTAAAGTTGTGTTTATAAAGAGATTCATGTGAATTTTGTGTTATTTTAATATTTTGTGTTTATTTTATATTTTGTGATATTTTATATTTTGTGTTATTTTATATTTATGTTATTTTAATATTTTTATAAGCTGTTATTAGTTTGGAGATAACATGTTAAAGTGAGATAAAAACCACGTGGGGACAGCACAAAAACATCCAAAGTTTCTACATGTGCATTAAATTCTTATAAACCTGAGCTTACCTTATGTTTATAATGTTTATAATATAAAGTTTGCATTATATTTACATTTGCAAAATGCTCCACAATGAATTAAGTTTAATACTAATATTATATGTTAAAATACTATAAACTTTATATTATGTTCAAAACTTGTCTGAAATGTATATATATATGTATATATTTATTAGTATGTATATTAGTATATATATGTATGTATGTATGCATGTATGTATGTATGTATGTATGTATATTAGTATATATATATATATATATATATATATATGTATGTATGTATGTATGTATGTGCATTAGTATATATATATATGTATGTATGTATGTATGTATATTAGTATATATATGTATGTATGTATGTATGTATGTATGTATGTATATTAGTGTGTGTATGTATATTAGTGTATGTATGTATGTATGTATGTATGTATGTATGTATATAAGTATATCTATATATCTGTGTGTGTGTGTGTGTGTGTGTGTGTGTGTGTGTGTGTGTATGTATGTATATAAGTATATCTATATATCTATCTGTGTGTGTGTGTGTGTGTGTGTGTGTATGTATGTATATGTATATAAGTATATATGAAATAAGTATGTATATTAATATATATATATATATTTTTTTTTTTTTATTATTTATCCGTATTTGAGTTGTACTGATTTGGAAACTTTGGCCAATAACTCATTTATATTTGGAAGCCGATAGCCGATATAAATGGGCCTATAAATATTTTTTCCTAAGCATGAAACAAAATGCAAACACAAACAGTGATGACTGATTTTATAAGAAAACTTCAGAAAACTTCAAACTGATCTCTGTACTAAAGTAACTTTCTATGGTCTGGCATAAAATCTTCAAAATAAAACATAAATAAAGCAAGTGACGATTAAATCTCATGTGGCCAGCAAAAATAAAACCTCATTTATGGGCCTAATATTAATATGGGTCCGTTGTGTTCTGTGGTTTGAGAGTGTGACTTGTAAGCAGAAGGTTGCTGGTTTGAATCCCAGGAGACAATGATTAAAATGTCCTTAAGACATCTTAGCCCTGTTTGCTCTCTGTGATGATTGACAGCTGCATAATACTGTCAGTCTCTTTGGATAAGAATGTGTAACAAATGAATTAATGTAAATCTATTATTGGACAGATAACGATCATATTAAAAATAGCATTTATAGGCCGATATGAATAAGGCTGTAGATATATCGCATATCCCTAATCTATATCCCAACTGTGGGGTGTAAACCCACCCTGACCCCCACCCACCCCTGCTGACGCCTTTGTATTTACACACTTCTCGATCACATTTGTACACTTTTTGTCTCATTTACACGCAGTTTTAATTCCATCGCTATTACACATGGGAAACAATTGTGGTGTGGTTCTTTAAACCCTATTTTTCATAAAAAGGTAATAATTTGATACATTTATTCTTAGATTTTCTTTTATTTATTTGGTATACGCTTTTATCTAAAGAGACTTACAGTATAATGCATATGTCAATCATCACTGCAGAGCAAACAGGGGTAAGATGTTACTCAAGGACACTTCAGTCATTGTCTGCTGACACTGGGATTCAAACCCACAACCTTCTGCTTACAAGTCCAACTCTCTAACCACATCTGACCCCCATATAACGAATACAGAATGACCTGCACTCTTGGTATTCATGTGACCACACTGATCAGAAGCAGCACATCTCTGGTCACATGTGAACGCATGCCTTTAACGCATCGCAAATTCAATTAGTGGCATTTTAAACGGATTAAAGAGGTTTGTGTGTCTCATTGTATCCCATGTGTGTGTGCGCAGCTGGATATTGTTGGAGAGCCCAAAGATGGTTTATGTTCCTACGAGGGTGCCATAGTGATCCTGGATGCAGGAGCACAGTATGGAAAAGTGATTGACAGGCGGGTACGAGAGCTGTTGGTCCAGTCAGAGATTCTGCCTTTGGAGACGCCAGCGTTTGCCATCAGGGAGCAGGGTTTCAGGTGAGCCCGTCCAAACCATTCTTATTGTCAGTACTGTTTAATAGAAGGTTATTCTGTTAGAAAGCTCAAGAACCCATACAAATGGTGATCATTTACTCATCCTCTTCCACGAACCTGTATTTCTTTCTCCCCAAAACACAAAAGAAGATATTTTGAAGAAAGTTGGTGACCGAACAGAAGTAGCACGCATTCAATTCTATCGTATGCACACACAAAATTCCTTTGACCTTCAAAAATGTTTTTGTTAAGACCAACTTGTAACCATAGGGATGTGCTCAGAAATCTTAAAGGTGGGGTCTGCAATTTCTGGTAGTCAAACACAAGCACACCCCTACAAAATGTACATACCTCTTCTTTGATAGCTCCGCTCCGCTTCCTCTCCACATCTGATTGGCTGTGTGAATGTTTTTGGACTCGGACCCGACTCGGTTTTCCAAAGCATTTTTGAAAAATCATATACCCTGCCTTTAACCTCCTGTAAAACATGTCCCACCCATTTGTACATTCCTGTAAGTGGTGAAGATAAGCAGTCAGCTTTATCACGTTTGTTTTGGTATGTCTTTGTGAGAACACAGTGTGAGTTGGTAGAAAGCTGAGCATCCCACCTGTGAGGACACAAGGAAAGAAAGCTGTTGTGTTTTCATGAAGCTCTGAACACTGTGAGGTTGAAACAGACAAGCTAGACTCGGTGTGATGTGGCATTGGCATTATAGCTCTCACAGTCGCAGTAATTCGGGAGATTTTTTAAATTGTGTTTTGGATTTGCATAATAAATGTTCTTTCTGATGTTAGGGCCATTATTATATCTGGAGGCCCAAACTCTGTCTATGCTGAGGATGCTCCCTGGTTTGACCCAGCTATATTTACAATTGGAAAACCTGTTCTCGGAATCTGTTATGGAATGCAGGTGAGACATGGTTTTGTTAACATTAATGCTATAGCAGGAGAACCTTTTAAATCCTTTTTAAAACACAACAAACACATTTTTTTTACACATATTAACAAATACTTATTACATTTCTTGTTTTTCTTTCATTGGTATTATTGCAATGTTCATTATGTGTGATTTATATTTTTTGTAAATTATGTCTTACAAAAGTATCTTTGTGCTTGAAATGTGCCATATAAAAATCCAAAAATAAAATCTTTGCTGTTTGATATCTGAAAGCCATGCATCCCAACAATTTTCATAAGGATAATCTATCGTTTTTATTATCCTCTTATAAACAAACAAACAGTGTAGAATATAATCATTCACACTTTTTATTCCTCAGATGATGAATAAAGTGTTTGGAGGCACGGTGCACAGAAAGAGCGTGAGAGAGGATGGCGTTTTCAACGTTGCTTTGGACAACTCTTGCTCTCTTTTTAGGTATCAACATATCTTCCATTTCACCATGTGTGGCATATTTCACAAACATCCTTAAACTTGTCTTATGTGTTTCAAGGGGACTGCAGAAAGAGGAACACGTCCTGTTGACACATGGAGACAGTGTCGACAAAGTAGCAGATGGATTTAAAGTTGTCGCCCAGTCTGGAAATATCATCGCAGGTTGGCAGAAGATAAACAGAATATGTCTTCAACATCCGGAAAAGTTGAGGATGTCTTATGCAAATGTTGAGGTATAAAGCGTTTCCCATCTCCATCTGTTTCTCAGGCATTGCTAATGAACAGAAGAAGCTGTATGGGACTCAGTTTCATCCCGAGGTGGATCTGACAGAGAGAGGGATGGACATGTTGCGCAACTTCCTGTTTGAGATCGCCGGCTGCAGCAGTAACTTCACCGTCCAGAACCGTCAGCTCTCCTGCATCAGCGAGATCAAAGAGAAAGTAGACAAATCCAAAGTTCTGGTGAGTTCACAACAACTGCATTAACTGTTAATGAGCAATCCGTATAAATAATCAATAGATATAATGTTCTGTTGCCTTTATAGGCTATAATTATATTTCAAGAGGAAATTAGTTGTAAGCGTTCTCATTTATTCGTCGCCCCATCCCTTCAAAAAGTAAATGCTTTGAATTGTGCCATCTGTCCTCGTGGGCACTCGGTTCTGGCCTCAGAAGTTCTGCTGAGCAGCAGGAAGAGGATGATAACACCGATGGCATTACAGGATGCAATTTGGCAGCAGAACGGCCGGGCGTCTTTTAAAAGGGCGAAATTGGCCAGTGCTAAACATTGAACACTTAAGTGAAAGTGATGCTGTTATTTTGGAATTAATATCATATGGATCCGCCTTTATCTATCTAGAGTTTTTGTGTGTTTGGATGAAAGCATATTTGGTATTACCATAATGTCTTTTAATTGATGTTGCTCAAGGCAGCGCTTGGGTGGGATTCCAGTTGAGGGCAAGTAATTAAAAAATGCCAATTACTTGGCAGCACTCTTTCCCAAAGCAAGGTGATTGACTTTGTTAATTAGGTCTGCTCTCCAGAGAATGAACAGAGGATCGTATTGGCTTAAAAATCTTTTGGTTATATGATAATCTTCCTCCCACAAATTCTTTTCACACAAGTTTTTTTTATCGAATAAATGTTGTTTAAAGTGTAATGTGTGTGCACTCTGTGTAGGTTTTATTGAGCGGCGGTGTGGATTCAACAGTGTGCACAGCCCTGCTGAATAAAGCTCTGAACCAGGATCAGGTCATCGCTGTTCACATTGACAACGGCTTCATGAGGAAGAGAGAGAGTCAGAGCGTTGAAGAAGCACTGACAAAACTGGGCATCAATCTCAAAGGTAAAAGGAAAAGAATACACAAAGAACTGTACAGAAACAATTTACACTCAAAAATGAGTACATTTTAAAGATTGGTAATTAAATATACAGTTTAGAGTTTCTGCTTGTGTAAGTGAAAAATAAACTTCATCTGATTAACTCAAACACTTCTATTATAATTCACCAAATTGTGTAAATTACAATTATATTTCTTTAAAAAAATGATTCAATTAATGCAAATCTATTCGATGTCCATTCAAAGTTAAGTCAACTTTTATTTTTGTAATATTTACTAAGCCATATATATTATTTTTTATAGTGTTTTTCGGGTATGTAATAAATACATTATATGCACTTAATATTTATTAACATCAAACGTTTACTCAAATAATAAAATCCATTTTAAATAAATTTCTATTCCATTATCTTATGTATTTTGTGCTTTATGCATTTATGCCCCGTCGTCATTTCATGACTTTTTTCCGCCGAACACGAAAAGAGATATTTGAAAAATGTTGGTCACTGAACAAAGGTGATCCCTGTTGACTTGCATTGGTTTTGTGTTCTCACAATAAAAACAAAGGGGTAACTGTCATCGTCTGGTTGTCAAACAAGAAAAAGTTTATTCTTTTACAAAAGAAAGAGAGTCATACAGTGACAATTGTGATAAATAAAGCAATTATAAACTATTTCTCTTAATATCTCTATCTTCATTTCACAGTGGTAAACGCAGCACACACCTTCTACAACGGCACAACAACACTGCCAATATCAGAAGAAGACCGCACGCCTAGAAAGCGCATCAGCAAAACTCTCAACATGACCACCAACCCCGAGGAAAAGAGGAAGATCATTGGAGACACATTTGTAAAAGTATATAACCATCCACCTCCTATCAAATGAATAAATGATGTCATTTTTTCAGATGCTTCCGCTATGATGTTAACGCAGAAGTGAACTTGCTATTGATTTTCCTTAAAATATCTTGAGTAAACATCAGCAAGCCTGGAGAATAAACCAATTACAAAGCATTAAATGTTTATGAGGTTATCTGGATGTGTGGCAGACAGTGAGCTATAAAGTAGATGTTTTTGGAACAGAACAGATTTGTAATGTGCTGTCTCTCTCAGGTTGCCAATGAGGTGATCGGTGAAATGAATCTGAAGCCAGAGGATGTGTACCTGGCGCAAGGCACGCTCAGACCGGACCTGATTGAGAGCGCCTCTCATCTAGCTAGCGGAAAGGCAGAAGTTATTAAAACGCATCACAATGACACAGAGCTCATCCGCAAACTCAGAGACGAGGTAAGGTTAAAATCACACTGTTTCAGAAGACTTTCTCATGCGGGTGATGATTTATATTTTTCTTTCCTTTATCATTTGTGTCAGGCATCACTTTATTTGCGTAAAAAGATTCTTGTACAATAATAATACAGAGATGCCATCTCTTAAGTTAAATGACAAACTTTTGATCGTCCGCTTATATTCATCTGCAATATGTCTGTTAGATGTTATATAGACATCTCGTAGATGTTGATAAAATGTTTATTATTTAGAATGGATTTAAAACTGACATTTCTGCACTTTTACCAGACGTTTTTTACTCAACAGAACTTTAACAGACATCTTACAGACGTACCTTTCCTATATTTGTTTTTATTTCAGTATTGGCCCACTTAAAGAGAGAACTTGTGTAATGTTTTATTATGAGTGCAATCACAGAAAGGGTTTTTGCAGTGTTTTTGTTGAAATATGGTTTTAGACCCCCTCTTGTGCACCAGAATACAGGTTCACAGCAGGGAGTATTTCCATCTAAAAATCTCTTTCCTAACTGTTGTATATTTGTCCTTGGTAACGTTGTTCCCTTCAGGGAAAAGTAATCGAACCGCTGAAAGATTTCCATAAGGATGAGGTGAGAGCGCTTGGTCGGGAACTTGGGCTCCCAGAAGAGATCGTTTCTCGACACCCCTTCCCTGGTGAGACAATCAACACGTTCTAGTTTTACATCTTTAGTTTAACTAAAATTCGAATAAAAGTGATGTCAGACATCATGCTTGGATTGTGTTTGTTTTGTGTGCTGCAGGTCCAGGTTTGGCCATTCGTGTTATCTGTGCTGATGAGCCTTACGTCTGTAAAGACTTCGCTGAGACCAACAACATCCTGAAAATCATCACCGACTTCTCTGCTAGTGTCAAAAAGGTGAGCGCTTTACGTGATCGATCTCCAGAAATGAAATTCTGTCATCATTTGCTCACATTCTTGTCACTTTAAACCTGTTGATTTTTTTCTAGCAAAACAATAGAGCACATTTTGAAGAATGTTGAAAAAATGGAAGGAAATGGGTGCCATTGCTGTTCAGATAAAAACTTCCTTCAAAATATTTTCTTTTATGTTCTGCAGAAGAAAGTCAATCATATTTGAAATGACAAGAGGGAGGGTAAACGATGGCAGATTTCATATTTTGGAGGTTTATTTAATACCCCTTCTCCTTAGTGAAAATATTCCCTAAGAAATGACACCACTACTGCATCATGTCATAAGTCTTGGCTGAATCTTCAAAGGTGTCGATGTAAACAGCTTGAAATATAAGCATTAGCCCTGGACATTTTTTGGCTCCAAGTATCATTCTACTAAACTCTTTATTTGGGATTCCATGGGTTTATCATTAATTTATCATACTGGAATATTTCCTAACCCTTTGTCTAAATTAAGGTTCGGAAAAATCTTCCTTTAAAGAGTTTTAGTCCTCAACTATGCATAAATGACACTCAAACTTTAAAGAATGCAATATTAGTTTTATTTTTTACTTTTTTGATTCGCACATACATCCACATGTCTTAAAATTTTCATTAAGCATTTAGTTCCTGACACTTTTAAGACCGTCTCCCATTCTGCTCTGATTGGTCAAACGATCTACTATACTGTAAACTCAGCATTTAGTAACCGCATCACCACCAGTGACGAGATGACATCATGTGTATCCAGTTACTTCTGAAACCGATGTCTGATGACTGGTTACGGAAGTAACTGGATGACAACTACAATCCTGGTGTTTTCTATAGACAATAACTCGCTTTATCTTGAACTTTGGGATTTGTAACTTTACAGATCGTTAATAGGTACTAACACAAACACAAATACACAAAGGAAATGTAAAATAAGGTATTGAATCTTACTGGCACTTAAAAGGGCAATATGACTCTTTTCCATACCGCATCCTCTTCAACCAAAAGAGAATAAAGACTTTCTGAATCTGAATTTGCAGCCATTGGATCGGCTCTAAAGGGAGGGTCTATGATTTCTGATAGGTATAATTGAAATGACCAAAAAAACATACTAGAGCAAAAGGGTCTTGTCGCTTTTTTTGATAGTTCCCCTCTTCAAATGCGTCATCTGTCGCTCTCGGCCAATGCCTCCACACATCAACAAAAGTCACAGCCCTTACTTCTGATTGGCTGCACAATTTTTTTTAAACCCGTATGCAACTCATTTTTCTGAAGCACTTTTGAAAAATCACAAACCCTATCTTTAAGCCCATAGTAATTTCCTCATCTATTTGGTGCACATGCATTCCGCAAATCCCAGATGCGCACGTACAGATAAGTTCGATGTGCAGAATGTCAGCTAGTGGACTCATGATTTACTTGAGCATGCGCTGTTGTAAAGAAAAGAACATCATGCAGCCGTTGCGCAAACGCAGATAGATCCACAATACTTGCTGCTAAAAATATTAATCCTTGTGATGTGTCTTTTAGCCACACACCCTTCTTCAGAGAGTGAAGTCATGCATATCAGATGAGGAGGAGGAGAAACTGATGCAGATCACCAGCCTTCATTCACTAAATGCCTTTCTGCTGCCAATCAAAACTGTTGGTGTCCAGGTGAGCTTTATCAACCTCACATATGTCTCAATTCGCATTGTGCATCTGAGATGCAGAAACGGCGGTGTTCTGTTGACTTAATAGGAAAAGTGTTTGTCTGGTCGCTACTTGACTCTTCAACTGTGATAGTTATATTTATACCATCTATAAAAATGAAAGAAACTCTCCTGTCTGAAAGGTGGACCTGTCTGCATGCATTCATTCATTCTGACTGCTTATTTTTTCTGGACACATGTTTGCTGACTGACTGTCTCTCGCTCTTTTTATCTCTCTCTCTCACTTGCTTTGTTACTGTTTAGGATAAGATGTAATATTATAGCTATTTAGAGTTCAGTTTATATCAAGGAAGCTTCTATATATCAGAATACTGATTGCCTTGCGCTGATGCTGCTGCCGTGCAAGATTCACGATGTTTGTATTTCTAGACAGATTTATGTTCGACTCTTTTACTTTAATGTGATGTAAATGTAAGAGAGAACACATCAAGACAGAGGCAGCGAGTGTCTCACCGCAAGCTTTATGATTCATGGGCGTTCTTATTATAAACTGCCCACTGCTATACCACGCTGAGCTAAAATTACCTTCAGACTGCTGACTCACATGGCACAAAAGTCTTTCATGCTGTGTGCTTTGTGTGAGTGAAAAAACTGTTAAAGTGTGTGGACTTAAAGAATAGTGTCCTTCAAAGCTTAAAGAAACTTCAAGAATATTTTTAGCTTGCTTAAGGAAGAGAACATGTTCTAAATCATGTCCCATGGGATCTGTTTGCACAGGGTGACTGTCGCTCATACAGTTATGTTTGTGGGGTGAGCAGTAAAGAAGCTCCTCATTGGGATTCACTGATGTTTCTGGCCAGACTTATACCTCGAATCTGTCACTCCATCAACAGGTAATTGCATTTCACATACGCTTTCATCCAAAGCGACTCACATTGCATTATACTTCTACTGAAAAGCATTGGAAAAAATTGGAAAAAAATGTTGTCATTCTTAACTAACCGTCTTTTCACTTGAGCCTGTATGTCTTTCTTTCTTCCCCAGAACACAAGAGAAGATATTTTGAAGAATGTTGGGAGCTGGCACCCATTTTCCGCTGTTTGCTTAACAACATTCTTCAAACTAAAGCTAAAACTATTTTTCTGTGCAACCTAAAATACGATTTGAGGCATTATACGCAAATCTTTAATGTTCATTGTCTCTCCTATGCAAATCCACGAAGGACAAAAGCTCAAATGATAAATCTCTTAGTGTTCCAAAGAAGTAAACGGTCTCGACAAAACGTTAGAATTAAATGTACTCTTTGGAAAGAGTAAATTATTGCGTGAGCCTTGATAAAAACCTTGTTTTTGTCCTTCCATTCACAGAGTTGTTTATGTTTTTGGATCACACGTAAAAGAGCCGCCCTCTGACATCACTCCCACTTTCCTGACCACTGGTGTCCTGAGCACGCTGAGACAGGCCGACTTTGTAGCACACTCTATTTTGAGGGAGTCTGGTAAGAACTGAACGTCTGCCTCACTGTTGTCATAACCTTTACAGATGCAATACAGATCCCACCACAGCTATGACAACTGCAAGAGTCGAGTAAATGTTGTCACCCAAGCTGTGTGTCATTCGTCTGGGTAAATGTCATTTAGCCAAAGCTTTTTGCCTTCTGTTCATACATTAGAACTGTTTAAAGTGTTACAGATTGCGGGATGTTCAAGAGAGTGTGTTACGTGTACACACAACAACCCATTACAGAAATATTTAATCCAAGAGCTAAATAAAATGCCCTGTTAACAGCAAGAGTGAGGTTTAAATGGGGGATTGTGGACACCTAGTGGTTGAAAGTGTAATGCAGAATTTACTGAGAAGTGTGATCAAAATATACAAATATCAACAGGGCATGTTAGGGCCGTGCAATTAATCATCAAAATCAAAATAATAGAGTTAAAACAAATTGTGTAGATTCATGTATTACTAATATGTTTTGTCAAAATTAGTTTTAAATCTATTAATGGGTTGAATATTTTGCTGTGATTTATGATATTATTGATCATTCATCTATTTTTTTCTTATTTATGTTCATGTGTGTTAACGTTAAATTATCTCCATCTCTAGAATTGTCAAAATTATTCTGATTAGAAGCTATCTTGTATTGGTCGATCATGTATTACTCCTGTATGATCTTTTTGGTTTGTTGAATACAAATAGCGATATTCGGAATAATGTTTGAAATTCCCGGACAGCATTGACTCTTATAGTAGGGGAAAAATATAATTTTGTTATGTTATACACAGAAGACATTTTAAATAATTAAGGACAATAGAAAATGTCTATTGTTTGAATGGTGGTAGTCACTGTGTCCCAGAAATCTCAGTTGCTGACATATTTCCAAATATCTCTCTTTGAACAGAACGAATAAATAAAAACATGTTTAGTCCAACCTGTGGGGACTAATTCACGACAGTATTTTCATTTTTGGATGGAGTTTCCTTTTAAGAACATTGTAGTTCAACTAAATGGTCACTTGGACGACTGCATTAATTAATTCACATGAAAATTACTTTTTAAAATGAAACAATTTTATTGAATATAATGTCAAATTTGAGTTTGTATAAATAAATAGTGAGGCTGGGAAAAGGGGTCACTTTCTGTGTTCTGTGTTGTAGAGTCAATTCATTGGCACAGGGGGCATTTGCTCCATCCCAGAATAGAAATGGCTCAGACTTGGGGTCTGTTCAGAGTGTAAAGTAGTTATTCTGTGCATTTTTCCAGGTTACTCTGGCAAGATCAGTCAAATGCCAGTCATTCTCACCCCACTGCACTTTGATCGTGACCCGCTTCAGAAGCAGCCCTCCTGTAGACGGTCCGTCGTCATCAGAACCTTCATCACCAGCGACTTTATGACGGGTATCGCCGCTACTCCAGACAACCAAATCCCTGAAGAGGTGAGAGGTTCCTAAGAAATATTACTACGGTCATATTAAAAATATATTTGAGCTGGATTTGTGGGCTTATCGTTATGGATACTGCAGTTCTGATTTATTGGATCAATTAACATCCACATCTCGTCCATGTGCGTACATTAAAAAGCATGGCTCACACCCTGGATAACTTCCCATTATCTTTTTGACCGCAGGTGGTTCTCAAAATGGTCAACGAGATCAAGAAAATCCCCGGTATCTCCAGGGTGATGTACGACCTTACCTCCAAGCCACCAGGAACCACAGAGTGGGAGTAGAACAGTGGACTTCATCATGTGTCCTATCCCTATCTTCTCTACCTCCCCCCTCCCCAGTACTGCTACATTCCCTACGAGCCCCGTTCTCTCCGTTCCCGCGACTCCCCCCTTTAGTCACGCCGGCCTGCCCTGTCACTGTCCCACCGAGATGGAACATTCCCTACGCAGACAGGCTGTACTGTGATCGGTGTAAAACTGACACCGCTACTTCACACCCGCCTCATTTTCTGGGGTCGGTTGTGATATTGGTATTATTATAAATGTTGTTATTATCTTCATTATTGATGATGATAATGATCATACAGAAATTAAGTTTTTTATATATAAGCTCTCTGTGTTTAAAGCATTGTGACAGGTCACTTCTTCATAATCCGTTGTAGCTACTATAGGTCGAAGGTCATATTAGGGCAGTTGACTGCCCACGTTCAGCATGACACGAACAAGCTGTTTTTTTTTAAACAAAAGTACGGATACAAACGCTGTTTCCTGCCTTCTTTCAAATCAGTTTCACTAACCCGGCTCGTGCAGTGTTGATTTAAAGGTTTAGTTTTCTTACCTGAACTCTTCTTTAATACCACGTGACCAATCGTTGTTTTCAACTTTATTTGCCAAATACAGATCCGAGTGTCATAAGCGCTGAGCTCCACGCTGTGGACAGCATGGATTGGTGTAACAGAGGCTTTGCTGTGAAGGAGACTCCGGACGCCGGAGAGCTCCTGGAATTTGTGCCTGTTTTATATTTTTTGGTTTTCAGGGATGTGACTTTATTTTATGCTGCATTGTTTTCCTCTCTTTTCTAGAGAATGATTTTGACATTTAGGACATAAATTCACAAACATAGTTGAGTTGACCCGGACTGGATTTTCTTAAACAGTATATTTGTATTGTTTTACAGATTCAAAACTAATATACCGGAGAAGTTTCGTAAGATCGCTTTGGCATTTAAGCAGGCTGGACCATTTTTTTTTAAAGGCTTAGTTAGGCTAATAATGATAATTCTGTCATGAATAACTAACCATCATGTTGTTCCAAACCTGCATATATTTTTGTTTGGTTTAACACAAAGAATGATATTTAGAAGAATGATAGCCACTAAGATTTCTGGGGTATCGTTGTCTATTTTTAAAAGATAATTGGATTGTTTCTGGTCTATTGTACACAAAAGAAACTGAAGAATTTAGGAAAACGGGCCGTTTTATTTTTTCAACTCTGTTATTCAATGATATCTCAGATGCAAACGTTCTACTAAATATCTTTCTTAGTGTTCAACAAATAACTTATGCAAGTTTAAGACTTAAGGATGAGTAGTGACAGAATGTTTGTTTTTTTGGCTTGAGTATCTCTTTTCGTCCAATGAACGTATTTCACGAACTTCGTCAACCTGTAATTTATTCTTCTCGAGTAAATTAGTTTGAATAAAGAATGTTAAAGTATTTTTTACTGTGAAACAACGCAAAACAAATTAAGAAAACAACTTTTTTCCAGCAAAATCAATAGTGTGCTTTTTTTCACCGATAAAGGCCTTTGTATATTTCTTGTGCTGGGCAGAGCAGTAAAGGCACAAGAAAGAAGATACACACCATGACTCTTATTCTGAAGAGCAGAAACCATTTGAACAGGTCGTATCCTTTAAGCCAGTTTGAGCTTTACACATTTTAAAATTTGAGCTGCTGTCAGTGTAGGAGTCCTGTGAGTTTGGTTTCAATATTTCACTCCTTTAACAAACGTGTTGTCTTATATAAATATAAAGAGAATGGGAGGGCTTCCATTGGACACAAACGTCCAGTCCTCGGTCTAATTTATGATGTAGAGAATTGTGAAATGAGTGACACGCTCGGTATTTATTGTCTTGAACGATTTCATTTCACAAACTGTTGTCACAATAGCAAAAAAACTCCATGCAAGATCCTTGTCTTAATTGTTTTTTCTGTGTCACCTTTAACATAATGTATATTTTACATGTCTATTGAAACTACACGAAACAAGTTCCTAGTGGGTAAACTGCAATATTACATGATATTCAGTTTAATTTATGCAATTCTATGTTGATTTCCCCCTCCCATTTTGTTTAAAAATGAACAATGCTGTTTTACCTTAGTATTGTGCCTCAGACCAAGCCACCGCATGCAGTTTGAAGCTGATATTTGTATAATGCAAACTGAGCTTTAATAAAGAACTCTGTGTTCAGATTTCGGTGTCATTCACAAATAACTTTTAATTATTCAGGTCTTATTAGCTGAATGTTAGGATATTCAAATTTGGAATTGATGTAAAAAGCCAAATGTGTATTAGCAATGGACTATTGCATTATCATACTTGTACTCAACTATTTCAGGTCTCGTGGCATTTAGAATATACATTTTATTTGTTGATTGCACGTGAAAGTGTAGCAATAGACGCAGATTAAGCCGGGGAAAATAAAAGAATATTATAAATTCTCATTTAATCTGCAATCCTAAATGTCAGTCCTGTACAGTGTCTGTTAAATTTCAACTTAATCGAAACTCGGGAGTAAAAAAAGTCATCAACAGCCTAAAATCAAGGTTTTTTGTAAATACACGTAGAAATAAGACTGCTGTATTGCTTAAAGTGAAAATGATTTTTTTTTGCAGTTCTTAAGGTCTAAAAAATGTAAAGTATGTGTTCAGATATATGAACAAACAAATAAATTCCAATGATAATGAAGAGACCATTGAGAATGTAAAAAAACGTAGATAATATCAGTATTTTGGAATTTAGTGTCCTGCTTTTGACAGATTCGTATACATCTTATCTATTTTAAATATCTTGTGTTTCATGTATACATATTGTGTCTGTTGGACTGACACCTCTCGAGTTTACATGATTTCATTTTTTATAAACCATTTCTATCGGTGACTCCTTATGTTTGTCTTTGCGTTAAGCTAATATTAAACATATTTTGTATTTAAAATGATAGAAAGTAGCCTGTCAACTTTGGAAACACCGTGTTTTCTTATCTAGATTTTTTTCATATCCTGTAAAGTGGCAGATTGACCATTCAGTCCCACTTAGATCATATCTTTATTGCTTGCTTATAAAATATCCATACTGTCAAATTGGGGAATTATTAAATTTAATATTTCATTTGGAAAACATTACCACACATCTGATGCTTTTATCCAAAGTGACTCACAAACAAGCATTCTGTATACATATCATTGGCGTCCTTTCAAAACCTTGTACGTTCAAAGTAGCTTTTTTCAGAAAATGTGAAAATAATGACACCAATATTTAATCATACTTTAAAACTCATAATGACAACAATGTTTTTTTTGTGTAATTACATTTTGAAGTTAATAGAAGCAGTATATAATGTTCTTCTTTCATACAGTGTTTGTGTACCATGCCAGACTCTTGTTTGTGCCCTCAAGTGAGCCTGTGTGGCGTTCCGTCCTTTCACCTGGGACAGGGGTTCAGGTGTGTGCCTTTGTGCTGATTGAAGGACATGTAGTGACAAGCACATCCACACACAGCTCCATCCCAAAGGTAACTAAAGATACAGTATCCTGTTGTGTTGTGTTAAATGACAGGGAGAGTAAGTGCTGTCACTGAACAAGCTGATGCTCGCCCATCACAATTAACTCAACACCCCGGTGGTGCTTGTGTTATGTACCTATATCACCTTCACCTGTCTGTATAGCACCTGTCTCACACTGTCAGAGATAAGGGATAAATAATACCTGACATGGCACAGTGGGGATGGTACCTTTTTATAAAGGTCCTAAAATGTTTTATTTGGGGACCGATGTATGTTTGGTACCCGCATGTATCTGTGAGATGCTAAATGCAAGGGTTCTATTCTCTCTTTACAGTTGAAGCAGTGGTTAAACAGTTTTTCGCAATATTTGTTTATTTAAAAAAAAAAAGATTTAATATACACTGGAAAAAATATTAGAAAATATCTCAAAAATAAACATGTAAATTTATTTAATATATCTTTTAAACACATACAGTTTTTTCAGTGAAAAGTATTAAAATAATTGATTTGAAATTCAACAATTACTTTCTTTAAAATTAAAAATTAAATAATATTTCCTTGACAAATATGTATTTAAAATATATAACAATATTTTTGGTGAGTTCTAACAGAACTATTTGAGTTATTCAATGTAATCAGTGTATTTAAGTTATTTCAAAACATTACAATTTACTCTATAAATTTATTTGACAATTTATTTTACTTTATTTCACA
The DNA here is from genome assembly GCA_033220385.1 of Triplophysa yarkandensis. NCBI lineage: Eukaryota > Metazoa > Chordata > Actinopteri > Cypriniformes > Nemacheilidae > Triplophysa > Triplophysa yarkandensis. The sequence goes on along the minus strand of CM065669.1, from coordinate 17,446,012 downwards.
TAAAAAAAAATTATGTTTAGAAGATCCATGATGTTCATAAATGATAATGGATACCCCTGCTGCTAAACCATCCCAAAATTTGGATGGGTTACAATGGAAATTGTCTGAGTTTAATTGAAAACTATAATAGTCTTTACTGGTTATGTGTTGTGGATGTTCTCCAACTAATATGAATCAAAAGAACAACTAACAATCATGAAATCCTCCTGGCATACGGCTGACGTGAAGAAATGATAGTCAATAATACTGGAATTAATAATGGAAGTCTTTCCAGCATGGCATCATGGTCTCCTTAAGTTTTCATGTTAAACTTTATAGTTTATTCTAACTGTTGCACTAACTCAGTCATTGTGTGAATCTACATTCAGAGTGTGTTTTATGAAGTTGTCTTATGCAATCGTTCGAGTTCCCAGAGGAGATGATGGGAAGTCAAGCGTCAGTAATGCACAGAGTCTGCTCCTCTGCCAACACATGTACACCAGACCAGTTTCTTCTGCATGGTCTTACACTAAAATGGAATTAGCTGGACTGTATTCAAAAGAACGCTTCTTGTTAGGTTTATGTCTTATTTTCTGTTTGTGTGTGTCGACTGATGCTGAGGCCAGCTGCAAACTCAAGGCCAAATTTAATCTGAGTGGATATAAGGATGTGGAGAAGAAGACGGTGGTGGTTGGTGGCATGTTTCCAGTTCATAAACGACTGGATTCAACTGACGGCAACACCACGAACGCTCCAGAGTCCTCGGGATGTGAGGGGTAAGATTACACCTTTTATTAAAGACTGCGGATCTGAAGAAAGGTTGCCAAGTTGTGAGTACAGTATAGTGCTTGTTTATGTATTTGCTGATATGGAATGAAGAGTTATTTGGAATGACATTTATCGTTTTGTGATGTCATTGTATTCTTTGTATTATTTTGCCAATCACACAGATTTTGGTTGTCTTGGTTGTGATGACAGTTGCAGGTTATTCTCCTGAGAGATCACTGTTACTTTCCATAAACTCATTACATGACCTGTCAAAATAACCTGGACACAGATCCCTCAGTGGTGTCAACTAGTATTACATTACATAATCCCCAGTTGCAGATATTTATGATGTATTTAAATAAAATAGTACGAATTTAGAATATCATTATTGATTTGACCATTAAGATTTGCAAAATATATATACTAATACATTTTGACAGAATTGAAGACACAATATTAGCAAATGACACGTTTGCACAATTTTTATCATTTATTATTTTCTCACACACTCATATTGTTCCAACCCCACGTGCATGCATGTTTTATTAAAAAAACACTTATCACATGTCCAAAAATACATATCGCATGTGGTTTTGGAAAATTTTCGGTGAACCGCAAATGAATTCCCATGGGAAACTTAAGTATTACATCTGAAGTGGGATTTGTAGTTTTTTTTGGAGGGGTTGGGGGGATAGATGGATCCGGGGGGGGCAGGTTTTGTGGAATTGTATGAAATAAAGACATTTTTTATACATTTAATGCAATCAAACATAATAAAATTAGACCACCAACCAAAATAATTTAATTACAATTCTTATTTAAAGCTAAAAGGCTTTAGAATCACTGGACTAAAGTTTATTGATTTTCCGTGGCCATGTCTCCAATGATCCAATAAATTCCTAAAGAAAAACCTCCATTCAGTTATCCTCACTCCAAAAGCCATTGTTCTTGTACATTACGACAAATTCACTACCTATTACTTCTTGTTGATACCAATTTTAGAATTCTTTAAAATTTTAGATTGTATTTGTATTAAATGAAGGCAGAAACATCCAGGCTTTTATGTGGATAAGTATTGCCCCATTTTTGTTCCTTAAGGTTTCGTTCACACTAACAAACGGTTTCAGCATTGTATCAAAAGCACAACATAATATTCGTACGATGTTATTCAATCCAGCACGGATTATTCATCTAAATCTAGGACACCTTGCAATTCTATTCCAATTCTAATGTTCGAATTCCCCCTCAGCTTTAACTACCGTACTTTCCGCTGGGCTCAGACCATGCTGTTCGCCATAAAAGAGATCAACGCCAGGACAGACCTCTTACCCAAAACCGATCTAGGATATGTCATCTATGATTCCTGTTTCACCATTTCCAAAGCTGTGGAGGGGACGCTAACCTTCCTGACAGGTCAAGATGAGGCTGTGCCCAACTACAGATGTGGAGATGGTCCCCCGCTCTCGGCTTTGATCGGGGCCGGAGGTTCTGATCTTTCCATCGCCACAGCCAGGATCCTGGGCCTTTACTATTTCCCACAAGTAACCTTGTTACTCAATTTGATCTGTGAGGTCATCTGTGATGATATGATTTACGTTTGTTTTTAAATATACCTAAATATGCTGTAATATTTAATATATATAGTGTAATATTTACTTAAATATATTTTATTTTATACATAAAAAATGCCAAAATATGTAATAAATGTTTTTCTTTCAATTCTGCTAGATGAGCTACTCATCATCATGCTCAGTTTTAGAAAGCAGATTTCAATACCCCACCTTCCTCCGCACCATCCCTAGCGACGAGCATCAGTCCGTTGCCATGGCGCGCCTCGTGCTTCACTTTGGCTGGACCTGGGTGGGTACCATCGCCGCAGAAGACGATTACGGCAAATACGGCATCAAGAGATTCAAGGAGCTGGTGGAAGAAGCTGGGGTTTGCATATCCTTCTCCGAAACCCTACCCAAGGTCAGCAACCCCGAGGCCATCCAGCGCATTGTGCAGACGGTGCTGGACTCCACGGCTAAGATCATCGTTGTGTTCTCCTCTGATGTGGACATGAGCCCCCTAGTATATGAACTGCTCTCAAACAACGTCACCAACCGAACCTGGATTGCAAGCGAGGCCTGGGTCACATCTGCTGACATCTCACATCACCAGAACATCCTGCCGGTTCTGGGAGGCACGATAGGGTTCGCTGTAAAGCGAGCCACAATACCGGGCCTGGAAGAGCACCTGTTGCAGATCGATCCCTATCAGGATCCTTTGACGGAAGAGTTTTGGGAGAAAGCCTTTAACTGTACTCTAAACTACCAATTGGCAATGCAGAATCCCCAGACCAGAGGCCTCTGCAATGGAAAAGAGATGTTAGGCAAGTTAAATAATACTTTCACAGACGTGACACAGTTGAGGATTACGTACAATGTGTATAAGGCCGTTTATGCCGTGGCGCATGCCCTGCATAATTTAGAACACTGTGTACCAGGAAAAGGCCCATTTGACAACGGCACCTGTGCTGACATTGCGAAATTTGAGCCTTGGCAGGTAAGACACAAATCAAGCAAACAAAATATTTAATGCATTTAAATTGATTCATCATAATTAATCGAGTCCAAAATAAACGTTTGTTTTAGTATAACGTATGGGTGCCTTATATCTATATAGAAATGAACAGACATACATGTAAATATAGCAAACATTACATATATACATATACATTTATGTTTAGATATAATTTGCATGATGTATGATTGTATTGAAATCGGTTAATCATGAATAATCGGTTCACAAGTGTGAAAACATCATCATAAATTATAACCTTAATCATAATTTGTCATGGGTACAGTGTTTACACTTGTTGTCCCAAACTATTTATAGCTTCAAACTTAACAATGTAACTCAGTTGTACATAATCTATGAATTTTAAACTTTTATTACAACTCATATAAATTATCAACTGTTAACTTATAATCAGTTATTATGTTGGTTGTTTTTAACCGGTAAGAAAAGTACGTAAAGAAAAATGCAATGTTATATTTTAGACAGAGGTGGCGATAGAGGCAAATATTACGCCTGGCGGCTTTAAAATGTTAGTTATACGGATGGAATGGTATCAAGATAGACTAAATTTATTTTTTATATATGTTACATATGTATATTTACATTTCTGTCTTCTTAAAGTAGTTTTAAATTCGACTTTTTTCGAATATGTGTTTTTCTGATTCGTGCCAGTAACCAGATGAGCTACAGAAAGGTTTTTCCTTATTGGTTTAATGACTCATTCATGTATTTTTGTGTTCTTTTTAAGCTGATGTACTACCTGAAGAATCTCAGATTTAAAGTCCCTCACACCGGAGACGAGATTTACTTTAACAATGGCGACGTGGATGGCTTTTATGAAATCTTAAATTGGCAGAGTAATTCAGACGGAGGGGTTATATATCATCCTATTGGTTATTATAATGGCACAGTGGCCATAGATAAGAGGCTGACCATCGACAACACTTCTATCATCTGGAACAACGATAATCTGGTGGTAAGGAGAATATGTTATGAGTGTCGTGTTTAATCTTTTAACGAATCACATGATAGACCGAACCATTCTCGAGAAGGCCTAAATACAGCATCAGAAAAAATGAGGAGCCCATTTAAAATTTTTAGCACTTTTGGTCATTAAAAGTCGTTCAGCATGACAAGACACATTAAATCAAATGTAAAAAAAATTACAACATTTTCTAATTATTTCAATATATATATATATATTACTGTTGTATTTCTTAAAACCTGAATAATTTCCGAAAGTTTGAAATTTTCCTCCTTTCTGGAAATAAATACTAATTGAAACCATATTTTGGAATTCTGGAATTTAACAATTGTCTGAAATAATGTTAAAAGTTCCCAATATAAAACAAAAAATGATCCTTTCCCAAACACATAACTTATACCTTTATAAAATTAGAATGTGGTATAACATTTGTTCTGCGGCTGTAGGATGAAAACAATAAAAAAGTACCTAAAATAACCTTTTAAATAGTATAAGACAAATAGTAACACAATAGAAATCCAAACACTTATGATTAAATATTAAACTACCATTGGAATTATGTGTTTCTTAATGCTGAATACATATCACTTTAAATATAATGTTAATCACAGATTTTAAATTATACTTCTTCATTTCATAATTAATTTAATTAATTAATTTTAAATGTTATTTACATATTTTTCTTTATTATTATCTTAAAAAACAAGTAATCAGCTATGGACTAGAGACTGTTAATGGTTTGCTTTTAATTGTTGCATGTGTAGTCTCTATTAGGAATATAGAAAACAAATTGTTGTTCTTCTGCGCTGTACTGATGAGAAACATCATGTGGTTCTGTGTTGTTGTGTCACAGCCGCCACGCTCTGTGTGCAGTGAGAGGTGCCAGCCGGGAACCAGGATGGGTATCCGTCAGGGAGAACCTGTTTGCTGCTTTGACTGCATCCCTTGTGCAGACGGCGAGATCTCGAACACAACAGGTCACGAGTTCATCATTATGTACTTTGATAAGAACGACTGAAAATGACCAAATTATGACAATTTAACCAAACAATTTGAACCACTTTTCTAACAGATGCGAGAGGTTGCATTCAATGCCATGAAGACTACTGGTCCAATGCCAACCATGATGAGTGTGTGCCAAAGACCATTGAATTTCTGGACTTCTCCGAACCTCTCGGGATCACCCTTATCGCCATCTCTGCTTTCGGTGCTCTCGCCACTATCGTAGTTGCCATCATCTTCCTGATGAACATAAACACCCCTCTAGCAAAAGTCAACGATCCTCTGCTTAGCTTCACCTTGCTGTTCGGTTTGGTCATCACCTTTCTCTGCTCCATTGTGTTCCTCGGAGAACCTCAGATGTGGTCCTGCATGACCAGTCAGGTGGCACTGGCCCTTGGCTTTGCTCTGGTTCTCTCCTCCATTATGGGTAAATCAGCTCTTCTCATGCTGAGGGCAAGGGCGGTGAAAGCTGTCAAAAATGCCACCAAGAAGGCCAAAGCGGCAGCTGCGGCTTCAGAGCAAAGCCCCGACACCGCCGTCATCGCCCCGGCTATACCGCAGAAGAATGACGTCGACCCCATACATCCCAGACACCAGAGAGCTATAATGATAGTGTGCACCCTGATCCAAGCCGTGGCCTGCACCGTGTGGCTCATCCTGGTTCCCCCGCACCCGGTGAAGAACACGGCCGCTCAGAACATTAAGATCATCTTGGAATGCGATCCTGGAAACATCATCTTCATCTGCTCCATCTTTGCCTATGATCTTCTGCTGGCTGTCGTTGCTTTCGCCTTTGCCTTTACGGCGAGAAAGTTGGAAGACAACATCAGTGAAGGCAAGTGTGTGACTTTTGGCATGATGGTGTTTTTCATCGTTTGGATCTCCTTTGTGCCGGCCTACTTGAGTACTCGGGGGAAGTTCATGGTGGCCGTGCAGATCTTCGCCATCCTGGCTTCCAGCTTTGGCCTGCTGGCCACTATTTTCATCCCAAAGGTCTACGTGCTGCTTATCAAGCCTGAGAGGAACAAAGAGGAGATGATGATTCCAAGGGTAAAATCTCGTGATGCGGTTGCCAATGGAAGCTCAGCGTCTATAGCCAGCACTGCTAACGGCAATGGCACCACCGTATCCACGGTGTCTCTAGATGAGTAAATTCAATCTCTGAAACCATCTGCTGTGTCACTTTGAATGTTCAAGTCCTATTTTTATAGTTTGGACTCATATAAACGATACATTTAGACATCAGATCTGCGACAGAATAGGAGTTACAAACCTTTAAAGTGGTGGTTCAACCAAAAATAGAAATTCTGTCACCATGTACTCACCTTCTTGTCTTTTTAAAACCTTTAAAAGTTCTTTCTGCAAAACCCGAATAAGATATTTCAAAGAATGCTGGTAACTGTAGAATGGTGGGGCTTATTTACTTGCATCGGTTGCAGTGGAAGTGAATGGGCACTGCAAGAATGCTTACCAACATCCTTGAAAATATATATTTTGGGTTTCCAGAAGAAAGAAAATCAAATGTTTGAAGTGACAAGAAGGTGACAGTTTTCATTTATGGATAAAAGGAGTCATATTAAACATTTTTATTATTTTTTTTTTTTATTATTATTACAATCTCTATGTTTTATGACTTTATTTTATGAATGTGACACATTTTTAAAAGCCCACACTTTTGGATATCAGTCTCTATGCCAAGTTTGAAAAAAAAGGAAGGATGAAATAAACTTGAAACACATTCAGGGTGTTTTTTTGATTACCCTGGCTTTTAAAATGACAAGAAGCAGTCTGTGGCCAGCTCATAAATGAAATAAAATCCTTTCAGTGTCTTAAAGACTTTAAAATACAGAAGTAAACATATAATGCAAGTCCCTGACAGCAGGTGGGAGCAATGAGACTTTACCCGACAGATATTCTCCATGTAGATCACTGTCCTACTTGCTCCTATTTGTTGAATAAAATATTTACTGCATAGTTTTGCTATAATACAAGGATGTATATTTTTGTGAAACTTCTCCAAACTATGCTTGATTTTATATATACAATTTCTTAAAATATATTTGAAATGGACCATTAGAATAAATGGGGGTTTAGTTATGTGAAAGGCGAAGTTAAATTCAATATAAATTGTTTAGAGCTATGCTGAATTTTGCACATGAAACTTATTTCCTTATTTCATTTGTTTCTCATCTTATATGTACTCATTATGTGTTTTGCTAGCATTTCTTTGTCTTCCTAATAAAGTCAACAGTTACACTAAATATTCTACTTTTTAATTTGATGTTGAAAATAATATGCACTTTTCTGAGACACCCAGGAGGATCCGTTATTTAACTTGATAACTATTATATCAGATTATATTATATCATTTGCTCCGTTCTATTAGGCCACTCCAACAATAGTCAGCAGACCATAAATATATATGTTATTTAAATTATTTGTTAAATAACTATTTGTCAATCACAGAACAATCTATAATGATGCATGCAATGGCCTACGTTGACCAACCAGAATTCCTCCCTCCTAGTTGAACCAGCCGGGTACCGATGAGTGATGATGTTCTTCTATAACTGGATGTGTAACAACACACCTACTGTGAGGGGAAGCCTTGCATGCCGGAGGAAGACCTTTAGGATTGATATATGTGTGTGTGTGTGTGTGTGTGTGTGTGTGTGTGTGTGTGTGTGTGTGTGTGTGTGTGTGTGTGTGTGTGTGTGTGTGTGTGTCTTACAGTGTGTGTGTGTGTGTGTGTGTGTGTGTGTGTGTGTGTCTGTGTCTGTGTGTGTGTGTCTGTGTGTCTTACTGTGTGTGTGTGTGTGTGTGTGTGTGTGTCTTACTGTGTGTGTGTGTGTGTGTGTGTGTGTGTGTGTGTGTGTGTGTGTGTGTGTGTGTGTGTGTGTGTGTGTGTGTGTGTGTGTGTGTGTGTGTGTGTGTGTGTGTGTGTGTGTGTGGTATAAACAAAATGCCTGAATAAGGGTTTGGCAAAAAGATTAATTCAGGACAACAGACAACACGAAATCCAGCTGAAGTGACGGGTGAAGGTAGGATTTTAATAAGTCATCAGATCTTTGCGAAGTAATTACAGCATGAGATTAATAATACATGAAGTCAAACGGGTGTTTTTATGAGGCATATGCTTGCTTCTATTTTAGAAGGCCGGTTTCATGTTGTGTGTTGTCCTTGAGAGCTTTTTTGAGAACTTTTAATTTAAAGCTGCGGAACGTTTGTGTGGTTTTATGAACTAGGGAAAATAAACGAAAAATCTACGAACGTGAAATCTATGATTTAATAGTGATCATTTTGTTCTGGATTATTTTACATGTGAATTTTTTTAGAAGGACACCATCTGACTCATTTCCATGATCTCAAATCATATATGAATAAATCGTATCGTCTTTTTTCAAGCGAAAAAATTGGTAAAATTTTTTATTTACATTTTTTTACATGACACAGCACAATAGACTATGTTGACTTGAATAGAAAAATCATATTATATGCTGTTAATAAAAAAAAAACTAAGGAGAAATATGTCTAAAACAAGAAGAGTATGCGACGTCATACAAATTATGTTTACGCTTCACGTAAGGATTTTCGCCTTTACTAATCTTTAACTCGGGTTATTGTTCTATATAAGGCTTTATATATTTTTTAACTCAAGTGTTTATATTATTCCCCATAATCGAACACAGATAAACAATAAAAGTGACATCTGGTGTTCATCTCTCTCTCTATAAGAAATCAAATACATCTTACTTAGTTGATTTAAATGCAAACATTTAGACATCAGTTTGACTTCCGCTTTCGCCCCGCGGCGATGGGCGTGTCCCATCAAAACGCCAATGCTAATCGGTGCACGTTGTGAACTTGCTACGACTGTAAACGCATCGTTTCAGAGAATATGTACGTCATACAACGACGTCACAGTGTTAAATTAACCAAATAATTGTTCGATTATTAGCTACCAGTGTCTTTCGACAAAGAGCCAAATACGTTCACAATAAGAAGTTAACCTGAGGAGAATAAGGATGTTTACAACACGCTCTTCCTGTTTACGTCAGTCGATATTATTTGGACAAAACAAGTATTGTCCTGTGTTTAATGTCGAACAGTTACATATCGCAAATTTCTTCGAAAAACTTTTTGTTAAAAAAGACGTGACTGACATATGTCCAACTAAAATGGAAGGCGTTATACGTTAGCCTAGCATGCAACTTACCGCAGCAAAGCCGCTAACACTAAATACTAACGTTAATAGTTGTATTATGGTCCTCATAAGATGTTCAACATGGGGGTTAAAGTTCAAATATAAAAAGTTGCTAACTTGTATGTATTGGATCTATACGTTATAACGCTTAAATTGGGAAACGTAATGTTTGCAGGTGTACGGGATAACTGTTATGGCAGATAAAACAGAAGGACTACAAGAGGCAGTCACCGAGTTCCCAGAAGTTTAAAGATGTCATACAGGTGAGTGAAGGACATCCTGCCGTTTGAAATCCATCTGTTACTAAAGTTAGGAAGCGGTATATTGTGCTGTAAACACATGCTGTAAATCCTGACGATTCATTCCGGGAAGCGCTAATAGATTGTCTTCATTGATCCAAAGAGAGGCCGCATGTCGGAGGTCTCTAACAGGTCCTGTGTTGACGTGTGCTTTGGCCTTTTCACACAGGTGCCAAACAAGTGTTTAAAACAAGTCTCAACTCATGAAACAAATGCAAAAGTGATACGTTCTCTTGTAATAATTCAAACGTAAACGTTGATTTATGATTTATGACATTTCTTAATCAAACGAGTGCTTTATTAAACTTGGGACATAGTCGGCCCATTCAACCCCCTTGCGAAGGTTGAAATAAGCACTTTGTATGAATGCATCACAGTAGTGATGATAATATTTTAGAACAGGAGAAATCGTTTATCTTACGAGGCGACACGAGAAGAAAACATATACAGAAATTACAATCGTGTTCATTTTTTAAATTTTTTAATTATGAGATCATAATTATTAAACACAATTGGTAACATGAGGATCAATAAAGAAATAACTCCAAAATCTGTGGATTTAATAACACATATAATAAATAACATTAATGTTTTAGTAATACAAGTGTGAGTGAGAAAGATAATTTCACGATAAAATTATTTCTTAATTATTATAAAGGAATCAAATAACTTACATCAATCTATACATAAAACACGACCAATAATTGTAAAAATTATGATCAATTAGATGATAATTGCGGGCATAATGCAATACAATTTTTGTCCTCGATTAATTTGTTGTTTTAATAATTGTTGAAAGCCAATATCAGAATTGGAATAGTTTTGTTGTTCAAAATGCCGAGATATTGTTTATTCGTTGGAAATATTTGGTAAACCTGCTTAGGGTGGATTAAAGCGAGTCATAATTGGCAGACCCGAACTCATAACACTAACTGGGCATTTCGGATCGGCTAGTTAAAAGCACCGTCCAGTCTCATGCCACTTTTATATTTTACAGAGCTTAGGGCTGTCACATTACCAGACTCTTTAAGCGATATCTGTCAAGCAGTCTAGATATTTCTGTGTGGTATTATACAGGCACAGGCACTCTAACACAGTTATTAAACGGGATTAAATTGGACTGAAAAGAGACGTTACTTTCTACCACTCAAACCCTATTGTGCAATCTGTCACCGTGACAGCAAAGAAAGGGTTAGGAATATGGAATTCGCTCGATTTGAATGGATGAAATGTTACGATTTGCTACCTTCTGGTATTTGAGTTGCACGTTTAATATTTTTTCCGAATGTATTTTAGAAATGAAATCAGATAACGGATGTCATGATGGACGGCATAGGTGTCTGCCTTCTTATTCCAGTAGGAGGAACAGCTCAATGATACGATGTTCACTTATACGCTTCATTCATTTTGTCTATAAAGTAAATGAAGGCCTCATTTTATCAACTTGCAGAATCAATTTGAGTTGACATCACCATTTAAACAAAACCTTTAATGTGAGATAGGATTTGCTACTCAACGAATAAGATTTAAGACTTGAATTTTTGGTTTTCAGGTTGTCGTGAGATTTACAACAGAATGTGTGAAACTGTGCAGAATGAATGTTAAAGTGTGTATGGAAATAACCCGAGTCTGGGGAACAGCTGTTGTCTGGAGTCAGTAATGAGACACCAGGTTTCTTTACACTTTGGCTTAAGAATCTGAGATATTTTAGCATTGACAGAGTGTGAGACTTCGTGTACAAACAGGGTATGACATTTCCTGTATGTTTCCTTCCTCTTAATATTTTATTAATAATATGTTTTATGATCTCTGACGCACGGTTTCCCATTTAGTGCGGTCAGTTTGGAATGCATATGCTCTGCATAGTCACAAGAGATCAAATTATTTCTCAGACGCCCTTGAATAACAGGCACTCAAGCATTCATTTCATTATTTCTTCTCTTTTCATTTGAATCTTTTTCACTATGTAAATAAAATGAAAAAAGGAAAGCCAGGACAGTTATATTTGAAACTCTCTTGGCTATGAGACAACATTCTTTGGGTTGATGAGTTGAACCTCATATTACTCTTCTCTATGTTGGGGTGCGCAGAAGGTTCAAGAAGAAAACAAAGATGTCTTTTATTCAGGGAGGTTAGTTTCTGCTAAGCAGTGTTTTATTCAAACTTGTATTAAGATACTAAAACTGATCCTCTCCCTGCAATTTCATCTATTTTCATTTTACCAGCTATAGATTCATGCCTAAAGTTTTTAATGATAAAAACATATAACTTTTTATTATATTTTTTATTATAATATTTCATACCTGTGATTTCCTTATCTCCCCTTTTTCAGATTCATTTTTGTTCATTAAAGAGACATATTATGTGGGTTTTTGCAAAAATTAAGTTTTAGTAGTACACTATGCAACAGAGGTGTGCTCTATTTGAATTTCATATATATATAATTTAAATCTATAGGAAATAATAAGTAATAGAGAATTAATTGATTATTAAGTTACAGGACACATTACATTTGACAAACGACTGAGCGTTGGGAAAGTGCATACAGAATTGGCACATTACAAAAGCTCTGCTTAGAGTCATATATCACCAAGAAAGGAATATTCTGTCATTATTTGCTCACCTTCTTGACATTTCAAACATGTATGACTTTCTTTGTTCCCCCAGTTACCAACATTCTTCAAAATAACCTTTTTTGTGTTCTGCGAATAAATAAGTCAAACAAGTGTCTAACGACAAGAGAATTGGTAAATGATGACATCATTTAAAAATAAATATATACTTCTTTTATTTGTAATTCGGACCTATTTGTACAGCATTAAGGATTTAAAATTTGTCAGTGCTTGATGTATGGGAAAACAATATGCCCGAATTATTTGGTAGTGATATAGTCTTAATCCTGTAAACTAAACTTTGACTTTCTTTGAACTAAGCATCTTTGACATTCTTTAAATGTAATCCAACAGAATTTAACTCAACGTCCACTGAAGTATGGCCGAATCACTTCAGCTTCATTAAATGTACACCTATTGTTGTATCGGCTATTTACCGCTTCATTGTCTCCTCGACTATTGTAAGTCGCTTTGGATAAAAGCGTCTGCTAAATGACTAAATGTAAATGTAAATTCAAGCCTTAATCTTCAATTCTGAAAACTTTCGCCATGAATCTCTTGAGGCAGTAGAGTCAGACTTCTCTTCACCCTTCCTCATCTCCTTAGAGAAATAGGAATCTTCTCTTATCATGCATCTTCTATATACCTGGAGGGCAACTCTTTCGCTCTTAAGGTCTGCATGATGAACGATTTATTTTTCCTCTCACCTCGTGTGTGGGGATAAACTTAACACAGGCCAAGTATCTGTATTTGCAGGCAGGTGTACAACTTTAAACTGAAATCACAAATATTCTTAGATCATGTTAAGCCGTCAGGCGACCATTTGGTTTTTATTTGTATACTGTGGTGTATTTCTGATCTGTGTTGTGTTTGCTGGCTTAGTAACAGGCTCTTCAGTAGCATTCCAGTTATGGCATGCCAATCATCAAAACACGTGCAGAGGTCAGAAACTTTGTTGATGAATGTAAGATGATGTAATGGTCGCCAGTGGTGTGGAATTGATGGGAGGATGTATTAAGTTACCCTGATATGAGGAACTCAAACGTTCAACGGTTCTCTCACCTCTCCCCTATGATTTAATGGTGTCCACCTATGCCGGCATCACTAGCTCGCACTTTGGGATTTGGATGTCGCACTTGCCGCTAGTCAGTCCGCTCGAGACGTGAAAGACAGAGTTCTCACCTTTGTCATGGTGCCAGAGACTGACCTACCTGCGCTCAGGTTTCCCTCCCACGTCACGTCCAAGGTCCGTTCAGCCGGGCTCTTGTTTCTAAAGCATCTCTGTTTTGCCTCTCTCACTTTCCATCTCACAAACCTTTTTGCCCAGACTAAAAACCAACACGCATATACCCTTATCCATGATCACCGTCCAGACCAGATAGACATTACCTGTATCAATTATTAAGGTTTGAGAGCGGCACTCATCTTAGGAAATGTGACCCTTAAGGTCAAGGCCTTTGAGGTGCAGAGAATCTGAAGGAGAGGCATTGAGTTACTCTAAAATTCATATTTGATTACTCATTAATTCCTGAGTGAAGTGTGCCAGACTAAACATCATTAGCTTATAGCAAAAACCAACTGAAATCTCATTTTTGCTGATGTGAGCGACATGGGTTTGCGCTAGGAAATCGCCTGTGACGGTTTTATGGGCCGCTTGCCGTTTTGAACCTTGAACTTGAAATCGAAGTAGGCTGACAGTTTTGGTGTGAATGCAGATGATGTTACCAACTATATCTTTCCTGGGCTCATTAAACATCGATCACTAGCGATTCGTGCCCATTGGCAAGTATGCTGGCAGATTCCTAAAATTGATAAAGCGAGCCTGTCATAGGGCGTCCTTTCCGTAGCCTTAAGGTGAGAGAGTTTTTTTGTCATCTGATGTTTTTAAGCTCCTCTGCTGAAGTATGAAATAACTTCTTTGTTCATGCGAGGAAGGTTTCACAATTGCAAACTTTTTGTTGCTGATGTTCAAGAAAGGATTCATTTTTATGCGTTTTTTCAAGGCATGAGAAGAAAGTTTTGGGAGGGCAAGCAAAGTAATTAGCCGAATCATTTCCATATGTATGTGTTTTGGACCCTGGAGGTAAGCATGAATAGATTAGGAAGATTAGTTTGGCATGATATTAACTGCTTCTTAAATGACCCAAGGGATCTTTTTAATTTGTTAATTGCTTCAATTTGACCATTTGAAGATGTGCTAATGATCCGTTTCATTTTGCCATGTAAGAAGCAGATGTTCAGGTGTGAGAATGAATGAGTGTGCTTAAAGTGTGTGTGCTATTTTTGAGATCGCTTGGATGCGTTGCAGACTATATACTAGACTTGAGAAAGTAGCTGTCACAAAACCGATCCTTAATGCGTCATTAGGTTTAATCCCTTCTTATTATATGACAAAATTGCAAATACCCAAAATGCCATTACAGTTGATGATAAAATCACTGTTTAAACAAAAATGTTAAATATGGGATGTTTCTGTTTGTTTGGTGAGTCTCGCTGTAAGCTGAGGTTTAGAGTAAAGTACTGTCTAAATATTACAACGAAAATCTAGGTTTTAAAAACTGTGAAATTTAACATGTTAGGATCTTGAGAAATATACTAAATAGGTTTACTTTGAAAAAAATCTTGTAATAAATGGATAAAGTAAAGGTAAAATTTACCAGTAGATTTTCATAGTTTTTATGGGCATTTCTGTTCAATGTAAAATGCAATTTATTGCCTTGCGAAATGTAGAATACAAGAAAAACCTCGCTAAAAAATTAATTGGAAAATATTGTGCCCTACAGATTGTTTTTGTACAGTATTTAAATTAAAAAACCCAATTCTTTTAAAACTTGGTCATCACTATCCTTTCAAAACCTTCAAATTCTCTGTTTGTCAGGAAATGGCACATATCTTGTTGGGTCATTGCCGGGTGAAATGTATGCTGTCATGAAAGAATAACATGTCAAATCATGTGATTATTTTGTTGATAATAATAGAAGATCCACCAATATGAATAAAAACAGCCAATGAAGAGGGCTGAAGTATCCTATCAATGTAAAGAAAACAAGAAAATGCAGTGAATATAAAATGTAAGGAACATCCACAATCTAAAAATCAATATTCAACGTTTAATTAATAACATTAAACTTAAAAAATTAGTTGCAAGTTAATATAACCACCAATATTTGGTATAGTTTCTTAATTAATAATTATATTCATAAAAATTCAGTTTTAAGGAATTAACAATAAAAAAAAATGTTTGGCCCTCTAGAAGGCCCAACAGCCAACAGTCATATATTTAGGCACAAAACTCCATATATGTTTGCATTAGAATGCCATGCTCCTTACACTCAACACCAGTCTGACGGCTTTGACTTCTTCCATGCCCACCCCAGCCCTGCCCAGTCTTGGAGTCAGACCCAAGAGCTCAGCCAGATCTGGTTTCATCCTCAGCACTCAGGGAGGTTATAAGAGACGATGAGAAGCTCTCACGCTCACATTAAAAGAGAAGCAAAAGAAGAGTAATGAATAGAGAGATAGAAAGAGATAGAGGAGACTAATACCTGACCCTTGAGTTCCAGTTAGTCAAACAAGAACTTCATTAGGGAACTACTCAACTTTTCATTGAGAAGTCTCATCGTACAGTGATTAAAGCCAGACCCCCCCAGACTCTCTAGGGGGGAGGGCGCCCTGCCAGCAATGATTGCAGCTCGCAGCAGTTCGGTGGGTCGGGGGGGACCCGAGGACCCCTCCAGGCACCGCAGACAGTCAGCTGCTTCTCTGGCAGGGCACCGCGGCCAGCGTAACTCTCAGGAGAACACCCGCGATGAAAGGCATTCTCACAACCGGCAGGTGGCGCTCTTGCGGGCCAGGAAAGCTTTTCTTATCAGGGAGATGGAGACCAACTGGTATTTGAAGCTGTGTGGCCGGGCCAAGGAAGATAGCATAGCTTATCAGACTGGCATGCCATACCGGTGAGTGCTGAATGTAGAGAGGGGAAGTTATGTTAAGGTAGGGTCCATGTCATTTATGAGATTCATCTTTCTGTTTGTGTTTTAAGGTGGCAAATTGCAAGTAAGTGGTGCACTGGACTGGCACAATTTTTCTTGAGTTTAGTGTGTACATGTATACATTTATTAAGTAATATTCTATTTATATACAATTTAAACATACACTTTAAAAATGTATTGATTTGTATATATTTTTTCTTACAAACATACATGTGTCAATGTATTTATACGCACAAATTTAACACACACATATATTATGCCAGGGATTAATGATAATTAATTCTTAAGCATCCCTTGTGTTATATCCATTTTTGACGGGTCATTGGATCATTGTTTTATTAACGAAAATTTCACTCGGCTATAGTTGACTATACTGTATATATATACTGTATATATAATATATAATAATAAGAAATGAATATGAAAAAGTGACATTGATATCAACACTCATTCCTTTTTTAATACTCTACAGATTTTATTTTTATATTATTGTTTATATTATTTTGTGCAGTTTTATTTGGACGTTGGATGTTTTACTTATAATTTCACTGCAAATTCCTTTATTCCTTTATATTCTTTTTATATATGTATGCTTCTCTGGCTAATTTCAGCTTAAGCTATTTGTCTTCAAACTTTTTTTCTTCTGTATGTCTTGATGAGAATGTAGCATGCAGCGAAGGTTATTAGATGAAAATACAAAAATTTCAAAAATGCAAAGAAGAAATTCATATTTCACATTAATGTAGAATTGTACATGAACTGCATTTCTTGTGGAAATCTCTTGCGGTGTGTACAGTTTATTTCATCCCCCTCTCCAATATATTTCATATATTTGAGTACTTTGCTTTTAAAACTTGCATGATTAAAATCAATAAAAAGAGGAGCTTTTCATGTGCTTGCGATGACAAGGAGAACCAAGGTTATCAGGACAAACCACTCCATTAAACCCAAGGCCTTCAATTTGTTTTATTGTTCAAATGGTGACTCGCCTTGCATCTTTTATGATGCTCATAAAAAGGCATTTTACAAAATAGTGTTTTATGACTTAAACTTCTTTATTAATATATAGTACTCTTCTTATTTTTATATCTAGTTAAATTCTTTCTTTGAGATTTGGACATATAACACATGCTAGATTGGTGTGTATCGTGGCTTGTGTGAGCCTCCTACTCTCGCACAAGCATCTCTGAACAAAAATAAGTGAAAAAATATATGTTTAAAAAAATGTATAGCACTTTTTAAGCTTTCCCTCTAAAAAATGTAAAAGGTGGGTGTAGCCGCTCAATACGATTGTAGTTGTAATATAAATATATAAATAATGCAATGAAACTATTGTGCTGGAGGGCATTACATGACCTAGAAATACTGAATAGGAAGCAGATGAGCGTGTGATTTACTGCTAACACCTCCTAATGTATATTTAATCTGTAAAAATTCCTGTTTGATTTTTATGCTCACTTTCTTATTGTTTGTGAATATTATTTAGTAAAGTGGTGATCGATTCAAAGCGTTTGTTCATGATTTATTTCTTATAGAAGAGAATTAATTACAGTTTTCACAGTTCTCCTTCTGACCTCAGTATGATGTTTTTAACTGATAGTTTGCTGAAGTGAACAGCAGAAATTCGTTTCACACAGCTCATATTTAACAGCAATAAGAGCTGCGAGGCTCATGGCATATGGGTCACCGGCGGACGCCGCTCTTATAGCTATAACCTGGGACTGTTCTAATCCAATGACCAGATCATTATTTTCAATTGAAAGAATGATGGGAGGTCTGTGCCATATGACGTCTCGTGAGTTTTAATTGAAGCTCTGATGATATTTTGTGTGTGACGAGGAGTTCCAGGTAGGGTTGGGTATCGTTTGGGCCTGAAAAGCCACAAAATGGTGTATGACGCAAGAAACGTTTTTTAAATCAAAGAAATTATTGCAATTTTAAAGAATACATAAATATTTAAGTAAATATTAAACACACATATAAAAAAACCTAATCCAACTACAATAATTTAAGGGATTCAAATTGTAGCAATTTTACGTTTCTCTGGCACAATACAGCACATCTCCGGCATGTACCGACCCGAGTGTAGCGATGTCGGCATGTGGATTTTCATTTTAAGATGGTTGAAAAGTTTTGTCCTATTCCCTTCTGATGATCAAACTCCTCTGAGGTCACATAGCACTTTACTTTGAGACTATGCAAAGCCAAACCACTGCCAAACTTTAGATTTAAAGTCCTTTTTTGTCACCTTCTCCACGTCCGCATATGCCATGCCTCTAACTTTGTGAATTGTTTTCAACTTTTTTCTACATTTTGGCCAATCGACACAGAAACGACCATCTAAGCAGAAATTCATCAGACTGATCAACTTCACACAGTGTTGTGAAAACCATGCATGAGGAAAGTTATCAGACACTGAAATGAAGCACCAAAATTCATGTCCTGATTCTGTCCGGGATATATCGGTCATATTGGTCGGGCATCCAATCCTAGATTTAGGTGATTTTCTTCTGTACTGTATGTATCTATTTTTGAGAAATAAAAAATCTATTTAAAAACAGAACAATTAGTTTTAAGTTTAATTGAGTTTCACTGGTTAACTGTCATAAGTATGTAGTAATACACCCTTATTGAAATAACATTTTATCGTCCAAGCTTTGTTTCAATTGAGACTACGGTCTTAACGGATATTTATAAGAAAAAAATTTTAAATCACAAAGCTTTTATGAACGAATGTTGTGTAGAACACCAAACATTTTAATTACGTTTTTATGTCAAATTATCTAAACTAAAAACATTTTTAAATGTTGTATATATGTAAGTAAAAAATAAATATGATTAATTTGGATATTTTTATAAGAATTCATATTACAAATATGTATATATCTAGTAAATATAAACAAAAACAAAATGTATAATATAAAGTTAAAAAATATTTTAAATTGTAGAGAAATAATCAGTTATTTTCTTGAAGTTATTGTTTCTAAAAGATTTCATTGTATTATTAATAATTTTTTGTAATATTTAATATTTACTGTGTTTAACTTCTTTAGTATCTGTTTTCAGTTATGATCGGGAAAACAGTGATGGTCACTTTGGTAAAGGAATGTCACGTATTACTGGCAGGTGATTTAACCCTGCCCTCGGACCTCTGCGTGCTCTTGTGAGTGTGAAAACTCATTTGGTTATTTATATGTCAGGTCCATTGCCTAAAAATAAATGCATAGACAAGCATAACATACAAAACCTTGACTTCCATTTCTGAAATTTCCTTAATTCTGTTTTTGCCAGATATCTCAATAATTTGCCTGTTGACTTGTGATGAGATTGTTGCTATGGTTGTGGTTTTATATGTGCTTAGAAAAGTTTGAGGGATAAGTCCATCTCTATTGGATTTGGAAAATGTCAAAGACTTGCCGGCCTTGTGTGTTTATGTTGGCTGCTCTCCATGGAATTTTGGAGGGGTGCTCACTCACGGAGATGCACAATCGTGTTGATATATCTGGATATGGGAAAATAAGTCTCATTCCCACAATCCGCCGTCGCAAACATGATGTCATAGTTGTAGTTCCAACACTACGCGGGGGTCAAAGGTCATCTGTTGACAAGTTCTACTGTATGTGTGAGGAGGCATTGCAAGAATGGAAGGGAAAATAGTAGGGTATGAAATGGCAAATGAGGGAGGGAGAGAGAGAGGTGGAGCGACGTAGATGGAAAGGGTGGGAGGGCGGGATGGAGGCACAGATACAGGCAGGGAAAAATGGCCCAGATTCCCATGGTGTTTATAACAGAGTGAAACTAAGTCGATCAGCTGCATTGGGATCTGTGACCGATGAGTCTGTGAGAGATACGAACGAGAGGATATTCATTTTTTCAGACAGGAGGATTCGGGAATAATTGTTGAGGCACGTGGTGGAGTAAATAAGAGACAGAGATGTACTTGTACAAAGCCACTTGTCCCGATATTCCCAATCCAAAACAGAAAGGTGGGCAGAAGGCCGGCGGAGAGAGGGGGCAGCAGCGGTGCAACAAACAGACCTCTGGGGGGAAGATTTACCCTCCGCTCGTGTGCTGGGGAGGGCTGCATTCAAACTCTCAGCTAGAACTGAAACATCTGGAGGAGTTTCTCAACGTACACACGCTCTCTTTACAGGATTCCGTCCGAGCCAGGACTGGCATGAACTACAGGTTCGGTGTTTCTGAGGTTTCATTTGCCAGCCTGATTATGAGATCATAATCAATGTAATTTATCAGTTTTATGAGATCATAATCAATGTAATTTATCAGTTTTATGAGATCATAATAAATGTAATTTATCAGTTTTATGAGATCATAATAAATGTAATTTATCAAAAATTGCATGTTACCGTGCAATATCGTTTTACAGACGTTTAAGAAGTAGGTGTACCCCAGACTGAAAATTCTATTATTGTTTTATTAGCTAATTGTCATTCCATCCCGATATTTTCTTTTTCTGTGAAATACAAAAAAAAAATAATGAAATACAATGAAAATAGCTGGTTAATAATTATGGCAAGTTCCAAATGATTTTTTTTTACATTTTAGTACATATAAGTACACATTAGTAGATGTTTTTCCGGATCAGTTAACTTCTGATCTGTGTTTGTGGATCAGTTTTGCTACGCTGAAGAATGGGTTGTCGGAAGTACTTAATTTTATCTTGTACATTGGTTCCACAAAACTAAATTAAATTTCTTAATATAATGTCTCTTGATATTTAAAGAGAAGTTATGTTGAAACACCTTTATTTATTCATGTGGAAGCGATGTAAAAAGTCAAGTAATTAGAACAACGCGTTCTTGTAGTGACTAAAAACGTTAACGTAAAAATGTTAACGCAAATTGATACATGATATAATAAAATTATTAAATTAACACCATTTTATTAATTAGATTAAATAACCTAGTTGAATGGATAATTTTGTTGAAATTAAGTTTAGCCAAGTAAGAGTTCTAATAATACTGACTCAACATACTTTAACTTGGTAGCTTATGTCATTTAGATTTTTTTTCTAGTTATCAAATATAATCCACAGGGATTCTCTTCTTTGCAGATGGGCTCCGTAAAATAAGTTTGGGCCTTGTCCAGCAACACTAAAAATGGGTTGTTGGACTTACTTAATTTAATTGTGTACATCAGATGCACCATATTAAATTAAGTAATTCGAACTTAAACAATTTTCGGTATTCTTTATTTTCCCATTTTTGTTTTAACAGTCTAAATCCCCATCCACTTTAATTTTATGGAAAAGAGCAGCTTAAGTTTTTGTATACGTTTCTTCTTTTATACTCCACGGGAAAAAGAACACAAGGGGGTGTGTAAATAATGTTTACAATTTCATTTTTTAGTTGAACTCTTTCTGTACTGAGAGTAGGATGAATACGTCGTCTTGAGATCTTAAAAGACATGCTGTTCTTCATCTCGCCCACCTGTGGTTGTGTATTAAGTTCTGCACTGAGTGACGTCGTGGGATACAGTTTCCATTGTTCTCATTAACGTTCTGCACGATTTAATTTTCCCGCTGGGACATCTCAAAAAGTCAAAAGCTCTGGTTTTTACTTTGCTGTGTCTTTCTCTTCTGTAATTCCTGGTTTGCGGCCTAGCCCACTTGAACTTGATATGTTTGATTTACAAGCATGCCTCCCACCCATCTGTCCTCATAACCGGGGACCGGGGATTTGCACTGGCTTTTTATTAGTCTGTTCATTTAGTAGGGCTTTGTTATGGTCTTGGCTGTTCATTGCACAGTGTCCTCTGGGCTGCATTCTGGAAATAGTTCACTGTAGGTCACTTTGCTGGTCAACCATTGACATCATGAGCCCGATTTGGCTCCAACAGAAACAATAGATGGTACAAAAGATATGCATTGACTGATGTTGGTGGCATAGGTGAAAGGTGAACATACGGGTAGAGTTTCTGTTAAATAGGACATTACTGGGATGTTCCACTTTTAGATAACATGTGATGTGTTAACGAGACCTGGAGGGCATATTGAGTCAGCGACTGTTATCTGCGAACCGGCTGCCGCAGTAACGGAATGGGTCTTCTGGATGACATGAAGGTAATTTGTCTCGACAGTTTTCTTTTTCTTCTCAAAGCTCTTGCAACAAGCAAGTAAACACGTACACAGTGTCTCATGACAGCCAGGGTCACATCAAGGCATTTGACCCTGGCCACAAGAGCATCATGGCATGCGTTGGAGCCTGATCGACTGACTTCAAACTCAATAAGTCCGGTGACCTCATCCCGTTGAACTGCAAGGCAACGACCCAAAACAGTTCCATAGGGGTAGTTGAAATAACCTCAGAAAGATTGAAGATAAAGCGGTTTTGCTTGTATCGCTGATCACATAGAAAACAGATCTACAATATTTTCATGGTTGCAACGTTCAGGGATTTGCATTCTGATCCAGGACCAAGTTCTGTGGAGAGAACTTTTATAGGACATCTTGAGTTATGACCATAACATCTGCTACATACTGTACGTTTACAGGCCAGAGCGCTGTTGTTTAATACACTTTTATGGACAAGATATGCAGATGATTCATATCTGTTTGTCAGCTGAGGGAATACACTGCTTGATATTGACTGGAAAGAACTTCAGGGGATAATCTATTCGATCTATTTCCCGTCAGCGCTCTGTGTGCTGCTTTATTTACTGGCTTAGGTCTGCACAGGCTGCTGAGTTTTAGTTATTGTCCAGACGCCGTTCACAAGACATTTACAGAAGAACATTGTGGTTTGAGTTTTACTACACTGTCATTTAATAAAGGTGACCTGTCAAGTTGGATTCGTCAAGAAAGCCCACAGCGAATGCGCCCGTCCCACAGTTTATTTCTACTTCATTGGCCTTCAGAAGACAGCACTGTTTTTGCCATTTTGGTTTATCAGTGTTTTTTCAATTCCCTGTGGTCGATAATTTTAACCCTTCAAACGAATCTTGAATATAACTTTATATGTTAGCTTTAAAAAGGTGTTAGTTACCCAAAAATAAGTTCAAGTTCAAGTCTGCTTTATTGTCAATTCTTCCACATGTACAGTACATACATACAGAGAATCGAAATTGCGTTACTCTCAGTCCCCCGGTGCATACAGATAACACTAACGGTAAATAAATTAAAACTATACAACTATACAATAAGGGAATGTGAAGAAAAGACATAATAGAAAAAGTAAAATAAAAATAAGGTTAAATAAAAGCAGCACAAGGCACATGGCAGATAGAGTGCAAACCAGTGAACAAACAGTGCAGATAAAAAGTTTTTAGTGCATAAAAAAAATAAAATCCCTGTCATGACTTTCTCTGTAGTTGTTACAAATCTGTATTCATTTCTTTGTTTGCTTGAACACAGAAAAGATATTTGGCTAAAAGAATAGTATGACTCCAACACGCCAAGATTGTATAGTATTCTCAAAGATTCTTCAACAGGGGCAAGACAGCTTGGGATGTTTGCATTGGGTGGTATGAAATCTCTCAGAAAATGCCAGTCACTGATCATTTATTCATTCTGGAAAGCTAATAAATGATTGAGGAACGATCACCAGGTGTCCATTAAATACTTAATTGCCTTGGCAATTAGATAAGGGATAAACCTGAGAGAGAGAGAGAGAGAGAGAGAGGAGAGAGAGAGAGAGAGAGAGAGAGAGAGAGAGAGAGAGAGAGAGAGAGACGAGAGAGAGAGAGAGAGAGAGAGAGAGAGAGAGAGAGAGAGAGAGAGAGAGAGAGAGAGAGAGAGAGAGAGAGAGAGAGAGAGAGAGAGAGAGAGAGAGAGAGAGAGAGAGAGAGAGAGAGAGAGAGAGATTGAGTGCGATCAGTCCCACAGCATTCAGATAAGACTGCTTATAACACACTATTTGTTTTCAGTCTGACTGGCATTGCTAAATCATAATTAATTATTGAAAAAAATTTGCAATGTGGTTTTAAGGATTACTTTTTCAGTCAGATTGTAATAAAGAGATAGAATATGTGATATATGCACAGAGAAAATAGTGCCAGCTGGTGCCCTAACTGAAGTGTTTTTGAGACATGATTTGAGGCCCGTACAAAAGGAGTCCCTGCTTTCATCTGAAATCAAAGACGGCTGTCTTGCTAGCCAGAAACTCGGACTGCATCCAAGGCACCATAATGACATGTTTAATCATTTCGGCGAACTTAAGCAATCTTACAACTTGCTGTTGGTAAATATGGGTCTTAGGTTCTTATTCAAAGGAAACTGATTTTGCAGCATTCGGAATTTACAATCTTTAAGTGCAACATGTATATCAGAAGTGTCCATACAGTTATCACCGTACACAATACTAGGATAGAAAAACTTATAATTATCCATATGCATTAATCTCGATACTCTACATATTTCAACTTTTTGTCAATTAATTTAATTTGCCCTCAATTTAAGTCACAGAAAATATTAGAAAAAAAAAATATTTAAAAAAAGACACTAGCACTTTTATAGGGATAGTACACCCGAAACGAACCTGCTTGAAAAATTCTGCACTTAATTTAAAGTTCACTTTAAACTGAAAAATCTGTCATCATTTGCTAAACCTCTTATCTTTTCAAACATGGATTTTTTTATTTTTTGCAATAAAAATATTCAATAGAAAGTTAATGGTACTCATTCGCTCTTATTTTCATGAACACAAAACCATTGTAGGCGAATATGTGCCGTCAACAAACATTCTTCAAAATAACTTTTTCTCTTCTACAGAATTACAATAGTCAGGGGTTTGAAATGTCAAGAGGGTCAGTAAGTAATTTTATTTATTTCTGTTTGTTACACCCAGGGTTTACAATTCAGCCAAAGAGGAAATATGTGAGAGGGGGAGCTATCACAAATGTGGGAGACCCTTTTGGTATGGGACCGTGTTTGTTTGGCTCTTTTTGACACTGCCTTTAAGATACAAAATTTGTAATTTAATTATAAAAAATATGCTTAAACTTAAATAACTATCTTAGGCAAGGTTCTCTCTGTTAACCGGTAATGCTGCATGAATGCATTTGCTTTTTTATTATCGGATTAAGATGAGAAAAAGTAAGAACTTGGTTACAAACTAAAATATTTGTATTAAAATTAACCCAAAAAAGATATGTACGTGTGATATGTGTATATATTAAGCATATTTTCATACGTTAACTTAAATATTATTTGTACATTTTTACAAAATGCAGTTGTATTTTTAATCATGTCCCACTGAAAAATTCATTTAATGTTTTGAAAGATTTTCTTAAGGTAACTTAACAGTTTATTTTTGTAATATCAATAAATTAGTTAGAAGGTCAAATTACAATAATAGTCAAAAGTGCCTCAGATCTTTCTGCTGTCCTACATTCTTCAAAATATCACGTAAGTGATGTGATCATGATATGGGATTTAAAATCAATAAAACATCTTTCGGTGTCAAATCTTGCAAACCTGGCTGGTCTATTTCTGTCCCTGTCTTTGACACAATAGAATTAATCCTTTATGTAACTTCTGCTACACTATTATGTAACCCGATGACAATTAAACGCCGGCTGACAAACAGCCATTGCCGGAGTTTTCCATTCAAGCATCTCTGTGTTCCTGGCACTTTACAGTCATCTCCTTTGTAGCTCATTACTTTTTCAACATTATTAATGCTTTCTGTCACTCTTTTGACATTCAAGCCTCAATCAGACCACGGCAGTGTGTGTTGGCGTTGTAAATAATTAAAATAACGCTCTGACCACCTCACGGTAATTGAGATGTTCACACACCCACGACACTCTAAATGAGTTCACCACGGGCGTACCATTGGAGATCAGCGATCGGCGGCCTTTCGTACTGAAAGTGTAAAAAGAATCAGGATGATAAAAGCAAGATCAGGATCCTTCTGAAAACCTCTGGAAAGCAAGAGATGTCCATTGAGACTCATTAGAAAGTGTCTAGCTGAGCAGGTTGGGTATTGATGGAGATAGAGGATGTAACGGTATCTCTCTGCCTGTGTGATAATGGCCTGTAGGTGTTTATTATGGCAAACAGTGGGCATACAGTATATGTTGGAGGTTATTAGGGTGCATGGTGATGTTTGTACCAGCTCTGATCAACAGGGGTTGCTCTAACTCTTATTTGTCATGCCAGAGTCTACATGATGGGTGAACATGAGAAGTTCTCTGCTTGGCATTTGCATTATTCTGTGCTTGTTAAAAGTTTTTTTGGACAATAAGCACACAAAAAGGGGGTTTAAATATAAAAAAAAGGAGTGCACACAAGCTATAAATGTTAAAGGGATACTTCATGCAATAATAAATCTGTCATGAATTACTCAACCTCAAATTATTACAAATCTATATATATATATATATATATATATATATATATAAGAGGTCTTTCTGAAATGACAATTAAAAAAAAAAGAGTTTGTAATGACATTTAATTTTCTCATTTCTCCATCAATGTTTCTTATTGAATCCTATCTTTACCTATCTTTTCTTGTTTAAAATATACTACAAGATGTAGTTTTTTACAAAACGCTATAAATCCTGAACCTGCTTTTTGCCTAAATGGGACATTTCCTCTCGGCCAATCATAATTTGTTCAATGCAATCCATCATGGCATTGCTTTAAAGTGTTTGTTTGTGTTCAGTTCTTTATAGTCTAATAAAACTTTTGATGGCCTGGATGAGCCGGTGAGGCCTACACCTGGGGTTAAAGAAAGGGGAACGAACATTTTCATATATTTGATTTATATTTATTTATAGGATGAGTCCCTGATGTCATATGTTTCCTGTTATCTTTTTTTAGACATAAAAAAATTGTTGGGAAAAAATAAACTTATTTAACAATTATTGTTTAACATGTTAACACTGAGCCACTGGACAGTTTTAACGGGATGAATTGAATACAAAATGTATGTGTCTAGGAAAAAAAAGTCATTTTCCTCAAACAATTAAAATTGAATTACAAGTATTTTGGCAAAGAGCTCTTCATATGTGTCCTGTTCGACACAAAAAATATATTATGGTTTGCTTTCCTAAATTTTTTTTACATGTATTCTTTTTTCTGTCCAGGTTATGCACGAATTTGCGCCCAAAATCTTAGCTGCTAATATTCTCCCCTATATCTTTGTTTGTATTCAACAGAACAAATACATTTATAAAGGTTTTAGAACAACATGGTGAGTCCATCATTTTTTCAGATTCAGGTGGAGTATCCCTTAAATGTACAAACTGTATTGAAAGGTCAACTTTTGACTTTGTATAGTGCCCATCATTCTTGATGATAACAAACCATTATAAAGGAAATAAAAAACTGAAATTACAGATAACATGACATTTCGTTTTGTCAGACCATATATATATATACACAACACTGGAATAGTCCATCTTATATATTGAAACACATTGATACAAAGGTAAAAATCAAATAAAAACTATTTGAACTGTCGGAAGGTTCTAAAATTGTTCATTGAAGTATAGACCTGAGCTTTAACTAGTGCTGATACTCCAGGTCAGGAATCATAAATCATTTCTATATCCTCAATAGGCCATTGCCATGCTGGAATATGTTAGTGATGCATATGAAACCGCATCCGAGGATTTCCTCTTTCTATTCTTCTTGGTATCACACTTACTCTTCCGTCCTGTTTGTGTGTGACAGAGGAAGAAAAAGCAAAGATACGAGCATTGCCTTTGAGATCACCTGTAGTATT
The DNA here is from genome assembly GCA_033220385.1 of Triplophysa yarkandensis. NCBI lineage: Eukaryota > Metazoa > Chordata > Actinopteri > Cypriniformes > Nemacheilidae > Triplophysa > Triplophysa yarkandensis. The sequence goes on along the minus strand of CM065669.1, from coordinate 17,417,919 downwards.
TATGCTTTTGTGATTCCAGATGGGAGAGAAGCATCGCCCACTCACACACATACACACACATACACGCTTCATTGTGTGGCACTTTGCATTGCCGTGGCAACGTCACATTGAGCCTTCTCCATCCCCTTTGACTATACAATCTGTTTCACCCACTCTCTCTTTTTTATTCTCCCTCTCTTTTGCTTTCTCACACACTATTTTTATGTTCATCAAACATGAAAATGACTTTGACGTTGTGTCGTTACTCTTAAGAGAAGTAGTGACTTATAAACCACATTCATGTTATGTTGATTTATCTGTGTTTAAGGTATAGTTCACATTAAATGGAAAGGCTTTTATAAATGTCTTTATTCTGCTGAAGATAAAGGCAGATATTGAGAAGAATGTGAGCAACTGGGATTTCTGCCGCACGATTGACTGTTCAACAGAACAAACAAAAAATGCAATTATATTTTCTATTAAGATAGAATAGTGACCCATAAAGTCACGTCAGTCGTTCCAGTTGATTATTTCTTCAACTTTTCTCATCATGGTCTCCTCATCATGAGATTCTCCCATTGAGATTAGTCAAACTTATTTCTATGAGACAGCAGAAGTCTTATAAACAGCTGAAGGTCAGGGGAACGGCTGCGTGTTTTGTTGTGGTAGTTTGTTATGGGCCTACAGCGGACACCTACACAGTGTGAAGTGTCACTGTAATGGTGTTATATAACCTGTACTGTATCACAGAAATGTATAGATTTGATAATGCACCAATTTTGTCTCGGGACTGTTTGTCCAAACATTTACTTCGATGCATGTCAGATCTTTGCACCATGTTGGTACATAAATAAACTAACAAAACTGTTTAAAGTCCAAAAACAATCAACCATATTTGCCTTCTTATTCTTAAGTGCAGTGTACTATAAACAAGCGATTGAGACAAAAAAGTGATTGACTGAAAGGCACAGTTTCACCCAAAGAAAATATTAGCATTTATTTACACTCCAAAAAGGTTTATCTGTGTTTTTACGTGAAACAATTCACAAAAGAAGAGTAATGAAATAAAGTAAATATACATATTTAATATTGTGTATTTGTTGTTTAAAAATTATAAAAAATATTTCTATTGGATAGCTGTTTATCACAACTATACATTTCTTAAAAATGTATATTACATGAACATAAAAATTGTACTCAATTATTTTAATAATGTCCACTGAAAAGATCTACATTATATTTTTAAAGGATTTTATTGGTTTAATATAACTTTATTTACACCCTTGTGTCATTCAAACCTGTTTTTTGTCTGTAAAGCAAAAGGTGATATTTTCAGTTAAGTTGCTTGGCACCAGCATTCTTCAAATTATCTTCCATTGTGTGTCACAAAAGGGAAGCAATTCAGCCTTGTAATGGGATGTGCAGCAATGAATTATGAAATATTTATTTCACTCAAAACTAAAAATATTGTCATATATTTAACCTCGTGTCATTCCAAACTTGTATTTGATTCCTTGTTTTTTTAGATCTGAAGAGATATTTTGAGAAATGCCCATACAGCGGAAGATAACAGGGACACGTTTGCATCAGCATTCTTCGAAATATCTTCTTTTTGTAGATAAAAGAAAGTCACACAGGTTTGGAAATACGTGAGCATGAATAAATGATAAATTAATGTTTTGGGGAAACTGTCCCTCTAAAGAATCATTGCTTTGCAGAAATCGTGTTGAACCTTACTATTGCTTGGTGCTACAAAACGGTCAAAAAAAACTGGAACAAATGTTGTAGATCCAAGCTAGGATTAGTTTTATATCTTACACTGTGATGGTAACACGCACCTCTGTTTTTTTGAACAATTCAATTGATTTTTCCCCTTTCAGTGAAGTTCTGTAGTGAATCTAGGAGTTTGTGTAAAGCTCTCCTGCACATCTCTCTCCTCTCTGTGTTCTACGGTGCAGTGTGTTCCATTTGCAGTAATTACACTCGTGAGATTGCTCAGTGAGATCGCACAACTCTCATTAGACGGTCTTTCTTTCTCATTACTGCCGAAGCACTGTGTGTTTGATGGATACGATGAGGCTGTGTGTTTGTGGGATGCGAACGACAAGCTCTCTGAATGTAAGCCTGATGAGTGAAATACTCCAGTATGCAGCGTGATGAGGTTACACTCTTTTAAACATCTGCTTCATTAATTCAGACTACAGAGAGACACGGTTGTGTACGCATACAGTGATAATTCTCAACTGTGCACGTTAAAGGGATCATTCGCCAAAATAGATGATTGCATTAATTGTGTAGTCTCATGCGGCTTTAAACCTGCATGGGATGTCTTGTGGAACACAAAAGCAGATATTTTGAGAAATGCTTTGGGCGCGTTTGTGTCAATGCTGTGGAAGTCAGTTGGGGCCGATGTTGTTTCACTATCAACTTTCTTTAAAATCTCTTTTTTAAAACAAAGAAACGATCTCATGTTGGCAATGACACGAGGATGAGTAAGTGTACTTTCCCTTTAAAGCGATAGTGTACTCCAAAGTGAAAATTGTATCCTCATTGGCTCATTCTCTGGTCGTTTCTTTGTATCTTTTGACAGCAGAGAGGAAGATATTTTGAAGAGTTTAGATAACCACATCGCAGTGGCCCCTATTCACTTCTATAGTATGGATGAAAGTCCAATTTCAGAACATGGTTCCTTAGTATTGACATTCTTCAAAATATCTCATTTTGTGTTCTGCAGAACGAAGTTATTTGGAACCCATTGGATGAGGAATAGGATGTCACTTAAGTTCATATGTGTGTCACTTTTGGCAATATAGCGTTGTTTAGTTAACTATAACTTTAGCTACATAAACTTTCTATGTGTTTTGCATATATATATATAACAGTACTTCACCTTACGGAAACGGACAAGCAATAAGATGAGGCCTAACATAGCATTCTGTATCCATCTTATATCAAGATTCGTTTTTTGTGTTTAGTTTAGAGGATTAATGTAATAGCAATCCAGCTGTATTGCCCTGCAACCGGAAAGCAAATATATCATGAACTTGCAGGTTGTGTAACCTTCACACTGATCGCTTATGCTCTTCATTTCACTCAACAGTTCAACAAAGCAAAAAAACAGATGCTGCCAACAACAAATCCAGACAACCAATCAGCTGTCAAAGCAGTCTATTTTACATTTGTTTGTCTTGTGTTGTTGTAATGCCATGTCAAAATGTGTCATAGGTAGCCTCCAGCAAATCCATTACCCAATTTAATCTTTTATTTCAAACTTGTGTTCCTGAATCTTGCTCCTGGATCAGGGATTTTTATCCTACATGTGCCAGAGATGTCTGGGCACATCACGCTTTAAGAACGGGCATTGAATTTCGGTTTAAATATCGGAGGCCGTCGATATCAGTCCTCTAACTACTGCATTGACTTTCTGTGTTTAACTGTGCTGTTTGCTACCGTTAGATGTCATCCGTTAGAGAATAAAGAGAAGGATTGTGTTTACAGAAACAGGGACATTAAGGAGCGAGTGAGATGGAGAAAGAGATTAGTAAAGAAAATGGTCTCTGTGGAGACGTGAAAAACGCAGGGTCAAAAAATTGTAATTTAAACAGCCCGCTTTCTCCAGTTTTGAGGTCTTTTTATCCCTTTAGACATAATTTCAATGACCTTTTCCCAAACCAGTGGATTTACTAACTGCAAAAACTGCAAAAGAAAATATATATATTTTCCCCCATACACTTTAAGTCACCTTCTGTTTTTGAGATTGCCATGTCATATAAAATAAGTATAAAACTTTGGACTTATGTCATCTGCCACAAAGTGTTTTATTTTTTATATAATATATAAATATCTATAATTTTTTAATGATAAATATTATTTTTACAGATTTTTACACCAATAGCCAGTTTGCAGTATACAGTGTTTGGCCGATGCCAATTCTGATGTTTTAAGTTTACATAACTGATATGTAGGCTCTTCAACGGACTGTTAACATTAAAATATAAACTAGAGATGCTGCCATTGCTATATTTCTATATTTTTGATACATTCTAAATATAAATATGTAATAAATGGAAGTACTTAATAGTTACATGAAGTATCATCACACGTCCTCACGTGTTGACATCATCAGTTGAGATCGCTTTGCACTTAGTACCAATAGAATCATAAAACGTGATAATGGGCCGATAGGGATCTCTGGACGATCGATCGGTGCATCCGTAGTACAGTATAATATAGAACAGCATGCTTTTCATTTGCTGGAAACAATAATTTCATTAGTGCAATAAATAACCCTAAAACTAATCTGTCATCATTGGCTCACCTTCTCTTCATTTCAAACCTGTAGGAATTTTTTTTCCATTACTTATTGTATGGAACAAAGCCCATGCAAGTGAATGTGTTACCAACATTCTTCGAAAGATCTTCTTTTGTGTTTTACAGGACAAAAGTAAGTCATACAGGTTTAAATGAACGAGTTTGAGTAAATGATAACCGCATTTTTTGTTAAATGTTCATTTTAAAACACATTTCCGCAAATGAATACGAAATTGTGTAACAGGGTTTCAGTAGGTAAAACATGTGAGGTGTAAATGTTGATGGTCAGAAGCAGACACTTTAGCTGACTGCTGGAAACAGAGGATTTACAGAGAGATGCGCTTTATTGCTCACCTCTCATCGTTTTTCATGGAGTTGATGTTTGTGCATGTCCTACAGGACAGATAAAGTGTCCGTGTGTGTATAAGTGTGTTATACCATCACACAAGTGATGTTTAGTACATTTTTTTCCTTCCCCCCACATTGCAGGGAGCTGAGATGGATGCTGCCTATCCTTTTATACTCTTAACCTCATTTGACAGCGTCGGGGTCCTAACATTCTTTCTGTGACATGCACAAAAAAGCACAGTGAGTCTTCCGATACGTGTTGTTGTGTTTTTTATTGCATGTGACACAACTATAGCAGAGTTCTGATTTTAAAGTAAACGCGGACTGAACAATACAATGTTGTTGCTTTTGCAGTCGCTTACCGGATGCTGAGTAAACCAATCCATCCACGTTAAATGAAGAAAGCAGGAAAAGTCAATAGTGCCTCAGCCCATGGGATTACACAAGAAGCTTTTAATTATACGAGCTTCAAATATTCTCAGTAATCCCATTAGTTCGTTCAAGCATCAAGGTATGGGTGTCTGGTAATAAATTGGCTTTGCAGAACTCGGGGACACTGACGGCATCCGGGGTTATCTTGTGATGTTCCTCTATGGGTTATATTTGTTCATGTAATTAATTATTATAAGGACAGTGTTCGTACAGAGCCATTGGAACTTGGCATCATGCTATCAGAATGTACGTAAAACTCAATGTGAATTTCAATCATGTGGGATTTATAGTTTCCATTTCTTCATATCTTTAAAATGTTTGAGATATGCCTTTTCATTGCTTGTTTCAGTTATCTCTCACAAACAGTTTGTTGCTTAGCTGGCTGAGGCCGTGTGAGTTCTCATGGCTCACTTAATTGAATGTAAGAACGTTGAGAAATAAATTGAAAAGGTTTCCTCATCCATTCCGGAAATAACATCAAGGTGACCAAGTCAGACGTTGTTGGCACGCAGAAGAGGACAAATGAATATATTTCATTGATAATGTTGGCTCCAAGAGCTCTTTTACTCTTTAGTGATATACGGTAAAATAACATTTTGGATCCATTTAGAAAATTAACCCTTTTGAAATGTATGGATTTCAGTGCACATTACACAAAATATCTTGAACTACAAACATAAGATCTCCTTACACAGAAGGTTTTATCTATTTTTTATCATCTGCTCTGTGACAGTGGAAACACTCAATTTATATTTAACATATATATTCAAATGTCAATGTATATTCATATAAGAAATTATACAACTTAATAATATTGTGTTTATATACATTCATGTGTGCCTTCAACATACACACTTCCTAAGGTAAAATGGTCTCATAAGCTGAGTTTCCATCCACCATTTTTATTTTGGTCTTTTGAAGCCAAATTTCATAATCGTGTCAGATCACGAAAGAAGATATTTTGAAGAATGTTTTGAAGGTAATTTGAGAGAAAATGAATGGATGTCACTGCTGTTTGGTTACCAACTTTCTTCAAAGTATCTTCTTTTTGTGTTAAACAGAAGACGGAAAGTCAGCGAGAATGTTAATGACTCAATTTTCATTTCATTTGTGATATGATTGCAAAACTAGGATCATTATACTGTCATATTTCCATTCAACATTCGGTATTTCTGCCATGAGTTCTGGTCAATCAGAAGTGAGTTAAAGAGTTAAGTTCCTTTCCTCAGTTACATTATCATAGAGGATAAACGGATCAGTCACCCCTTACGTGTGCGGTCAGAGAGACGGAGAGAAAGATCTTATCATGCTACGCTGATCTGCCCCTGATACAGTTACTCAAAGCTAATTATTATCATTGTCACACAGGTACTGATGTGAATCAAAAGCTATTGTGAGATAATGGTCAGTGTTGAGTAGAGGCTTGATATACCCACACTACTAAAAACACTCATGAGACATGAGGATACATCAGGATTGTTTATTGTATAGTTAGTGCAGTACTGAGTATTGTCAGGAGGGTGGCAGTATGTTTAACAGCATCATTAAGTCGAGATGTAAATAAGGCCTGTGGTCCACAACCTGAGCAATACACATAATCAACGTTAACATTTTATTATGGCTTTTTTATGTTCTTATTGTATGTAAGGTCTCGATTTAAAATAAAATAAAATTATTTTTAAAAGTAAATTATTTTGCCCATCCTTACCTCCATGTCTTTATGTATTTAACAAAATAAAATTATGATAAAGGCAGGAAAGTAAATAACATTTCAATATCACTTTTATTAATTACATTTTTTAGTTTTTATAAAGTAAGCTACTTATAAATGTTATCAAGTTTGATTTATTTGTATTTTGAAATTTGTACATAAATTCTTAAAGGACGTTTTTAATCATGTTTAATTTGTTCCTATTCTCCTACAAACGCTGTGTCTATTAGTCTCATATCATGCACATATTTTATGAATTTTCTAAAAATAAGGTGCTATTAGTAATCAATTATTTAATGCATTATGTTAAATTATTAAAAGCTAGTTAATGCATTTACCAATATCAACAAATAGAACCTTATTTTAAAGTGAAATAGGTTTCCAAAAATATTTATTTAATTAAAAATCTACTTATTTTAAGAAAGAAAAATGCAAAAGAAACCTGATTTAAACTCAGGTCTTTGTTCTTGAGCAAGCCACCTTACCCCCGTTTGTTCTGCAGTAATAATTGGCAACTTCATAATACTTGTCTCTTTGGATATCAATGTGTGCAAAATAAATTAGTAATAAAGTAAATTTACACTCAAAAATGTAGTTTTTATGTTTAACAATTTAACACAAAAAGTTTCAATTTAATAACTTTAAAAATAAACAAGAATTATGTTTAGATTTTGCGTATATGCAAAATATAACTAAAATATTTCTACTTGTATTAAGCCAAAAGATTAGTGGATATTACAAATATGTAGTTGTTAAATAATATTTTTTACTATTTTCCATTGAAAAAACGACATAAAAGTTAATATACCTAACTTCTTATTCTTGTGATATTAACTAAGCCACATGAAATATTTTAACAGTGCAGTATACTCAAAACAGGATAAATCCAGCTTCACTTTTATGAACTCTGTGTCACTTCCTTTCCTTCTTTGTGTCTCTGAAATCAAAAGCATCAATACACAGCAGCTTAAAGCTCAGAGCATCACATCACCCTGACATCCAAAAGAAATCCCAGTCACCAACACGACAAACAGCTCAACCCAGGTTTAAATGTTCCACGTAACACATGTGGGAGCCAAGAATTGTTAAAAGGTGTATAATTGTGTAGAGAACCCACTAAGACCACAGGTCCGTGCGCTATCTGTTCTTCGCAAGTGAATCTGAGAAATTAGAGGCGCTGTGAGATCACCATTTAAGAGAGAGAATTTAAAGCTTAACTGAAAATTACTGAGCAATAAAACATTTTACAGCAGCTCGGTGAGGAAACGACCTCTTTATGAGATCATTTTATTGCAAACATGTTCCTGTCTCCACGGTTGCCATAGACACGGCTCGATATCACATCTTATACCATCATTTCCTACAGCTTCCTGGTTTAATGAGCAACTTTCCGCGAACGGTAGTGATCATCACACTTTCAAAGCTTCATTGATGAATATTGATTGAAGACCCAAGGGTAAAGATTTAATGGATAGCTTGTGAAATCGTTGAAATCGACATCGGGCGGTGTGTGATCTAGTACGTTGTTTCTGGTGATAAGTGGGATGGAGGTTGTGGTCAAGGGGTGATGGTAAAAGGTATTTCAGCCTTCATTCTCGGAGCTGGCATAAATCTCATTTCATTGTGTCAGGATGCTAACAGGCTCAGAAATCACGGATCCCTTCTGATTCTTATTCCACTTAAGAACCTGTTCTAGAGGAAGAACTTTATAATTCAGCATTTAAATTGAGGTCAATCGATTAGTAATGGCTTATAAATTTGTTTTTAATAGCAAATGTGCAAGAATTAATACCATTCCACGATCTTCTCTACTTTGAGCCACAATTTTTCTCGTACGGAATGTATATTGTGTCTATACAAATGTACTTGTTTGCAAATATGTGGTGTGTTACACTTATACTCCTTTTGCACAAATAGCTATTGTCTAACACACATAACAACACAGTTGTGTTATAAATATTTAAAGTGATGGATCACCCAAAAATCCTGTGCTCTTGTCGTTTCAAACTTGTATGACTTTATGCCATACGCAGAACACAAAAGAAGATATTTTGAAGAATGTTGGAAACTGACACCCGCTTGCTTTGGTTGTGTCCATGCCGTATGAGTGGATAGGTTCCACTGTGATATTTGAATTCTGCAGAAAACAAGTCATCAAGGTTTCAAATGATTTGCATGTGATGGTAATAATTTAAATAAGCATTTGTATGGCGTCACTGTTTGTGAAGTTAACTTTTATTAACAGTTAAGCTGTAATACACCAATGCATCACTTACACACTGATGGGCACTCATCGTTCAACAGCTTTTCATTTGGCATTGGTTGTTCAAAGGCTTGGCATTGAAAACGTGTTGAGTGTGTCTGCGTGTACACAGGTGTGAGAAACTTGGTGTGTAGAGAACAAATGCTAAAGAGCAGTGCTGCGAGATTCACTGGGAAAGAGACCGAGCGAGGGAGGGAGAGAGAGCGAGAGAGAGAGAGAGAGAGAGAGAGAGAGAGAGAGAGAGAGAGAGAGAGAGAGAGAGAGAGAGAGAGAGAGAGAGAGAGAGAGAGAGGAGAGAGAGAGAGGAGAGAGGAGAGAGAGAGAGAGAGAGAGAGAGAGAGAGAGAGAGAGAGAGAGAGAGAGAGAGAGGAGAGAGAAGAGAAGAGAGAGAGAGAGAGAGAGAAGAGAGAGAGAGAGAGGAGAGAGAGAGAAGAGAGAGAGAGAGAGAGAGAGACAGAGAGAGAGAGAGACTGAGAGAGAGAGAGAGAGAGAGAGAGAGAGAGCACTAAAACAGACGTGGATGTCTGCCTGCTGCTCAGTACAGAGATGAAGCATCAGTGCTGAGCTCTCCATAAAACAGATCAGTAGAGAAACCAAGAGCTTGAAGGCATGAGTGAAGGCAAGTGTGTGAGAAAGAACTAGTGTGGACCTCAGAAGAGAGGACAGAAGTGTGGATTTATGCTTGAAGATGAAATTGTGTCCTGTCCGGTCTTGACATCCCTCCCTCCTTTCCTCCACCTCTCCCCCTCCCCTTCAGCAGGCGGGCTCTTTGTGGCAGACCATGCGAGGAACCTCTCAGTGCTGTGGGAATCTCCTCATCTTCTCCGGATAGTCCCCAGCTCAGCCTTTACTGAGTCGTGGAGCAAAACAAGGAGGGGAGCAACTTTCGGACTGTGTAGACGGCTCCTTTTTCCTTGCGTTCAATAATTGATGCGGTTTCTCTGTTGCCTCAGTGACAGCATCCCCTGGAAGAGACCGGTGAGGTAGTTTGGGACCGTGACCTCCACATGATCCCCCAGCGAGTCCTCTTTTGAGTTTCAGACTGCATTGATCTTTCTCATCCACGAGGGCCAGCATGCAGGTCTCCATCGCTTGCACAGACCACAATCTGAAGGGCCGCAATGGGGACCACGGGAAACAGAACGCCACCAGCCCCAACGTGGTGAACGCGGCCCGAGCAAAGTTCCGCACCGTTGCCATCATCGCCCGGAGCTTTGGCTCTTTTACCCCGCGACACCACATCTCCCTCAAAGAGTCCACTGGCAAGCTCACTGGCATGAAGTACCGGTACGTCTTTCTCTGCCTCCGTGTCTGTCCCACTCAGAAACACTTTCTGACTTTCCATTTCTGTCAAGTTCACTTCTTGTCTGATCTGACTCTGTTTAAGGATTCCTCCAGCTAGTGAAATATTCCAGCGGTCAGTTTTAAGAGTCTCAGCGGTTGCTTGATGGGGAGGTTGATGATGAATTGTGGTGCTCCAGGTGATTTATTTGTCTCTTCACTGTGACCGTACGGTCTGTTTCTTACGATCTGTGTCAGTTTGTGTGTGTGTTATGTCATACAGTATGAAATGTGAGTTTGACCCACTGAAGATCTCTCGGGATTCTGTTCCCTCTCTGTTCTACAATAGACGGTTGGGAGATTGATGCATCCATACGTGCTGGGAATCGTCAGGTTGCTCTCTACCTTTAAAGCCTTAATAAAATACAGAACAGATTTTTAACCTTTCCAGAGTGTGATTGTGTGGATGGGAGTGTGCATTGGAGAATAAGAGTGGGATGTGTGTGCAGGTGTGTGCGTCTGTTTGTATCTGCAATAGCGTGGAACAGTTATAAATGCAATTGTGTCTCTCGCCGGAAGTCTTAATTCAGCACTTCAGACGTGCTATGAGCACCCAAAATAACGTGAAGGGAACGTTCACCCAAAAATACAAACTCTGTCACTTAATCACCCTTGTGTTCTGTAAACATATCTTTGTTCGGATGAATACATGCAACCAAACAGTTGTTGGTTAACATTTGATAGCATAGTAAAAATGATCAGAAAATTAGATATTTTAAATTATGTACTTACATGAAAAAAAAACTACGTGGCAATTTTAACTTGTCATTTTCTTTACTATAGTCGTCAATCGTAACAAAAACTGTTTGGTTATAGACAATTATCTTATTAACTACAGGGTGTGGGAATCTATTCAGGTTATAAGACGAATTAAGATGCCACAGTGGTGTTCTTGATCTGTATAATTGATTTTTTTTTATCCATTGTGAGAAACTGCCGAGCATGCTGTTTTCAAGCTTGTTTGAAGACATTTCGTTGTCTTGCATCAAGAGGTCATTTTGGGACATTTAATTGTTTGACAAACTTATTGTGACTACAAATGTTTGTATTCACGTGATGTAAAGAATCTGTATAGTTCAATAATTTCAGACATGATTTGTTCATTAGGCATTGTATTGTGAATAAACAGTGGTTTCTGTATACAGAAAGTTGATTTAAAGGTGTAAAGTTTCCATTTTTATTTTATAAAAAAAATAGTGGATCATCCACAATCTGATCTAGAATATTTAGTAGAATTTCCTTTCTATATCTGAACAAATAACAAGATCCATCCTATGAAAATTGACTATTAAAAAACTGTTATACAGATAATCAGATAACATAATACCATACTCTAGGTTGTTAAAGCTTGTGATGATAAATTAATTTGTGTGTGCGTCTGTGTGTGCGTGCGTGAACATTTGTGTTTGTGCGGTGAGATTGGTGGTTTGTCTCTAACAGAAGAGGCTGTGATATATTTTCCTTTGTCGTTACTTTTGATCCTCCAGAATAAGTCCCTTAGGATTTCATGACCTCAGATCAGCCTGTCAGTACCAATCCCCCAGACAACAACTCCATACTTCTAAAAGCCCGAGAAAAAATACGTTTTTATGTTTCTTGTTCTTTCCAGTGCATAAACATTGATAAAAATGTATACAATCCAAAACGGCAGGTTGTGTCAACCCATGGTTGGGTAACAGAAACCCAACATAATTGAAATCCCCACTTTGGTACAAGAGCCTCAAGAGACGGAATATTTGAATTGCAGTATATTGTATGAGTGGGGAATCCAAGCTTATTCTTCATCTCTAGTGATACAGTAACTCAGAATACAGTATGAATGTCTCTCCGTCTCTCACTTTCTCTCTTTGATAGGGATCTCTGTGTAGTTGACAGCCCATCAGGACAGCATTAAAAGTGCAGGAGACCGCACCAATGCAACATACAGTGTACAGGAGCAGATAGACCAGGATTGTGTTTCTAAAACTTATAGCTTTTCATGTCCATCATGACTTCATTGTACGGCCCTGACAGCGATCTCAGGAAGAAGTTTTCTATGACCACTCTCATTACAAGCGTATACATGCTCAACCATGGTAAACATCACATTGACAGAGGTCAATAGGTCGAGGATTCATTGTGACTGACCCTTTAGATCAGAACCAAATCTAGGAAGTTGTTTGGACTCTTTCGATCCAAAATCTCATATTGGATCAGTGTGGTTGTGATTGCTGAAAATATTAGTATCCTTAAAGATAAAACCTGTATCCTTTTTTTTATTTGCCGGACACAAATAAAGATATTTTAATCTTAATTATGGGTTACCACTCCAAATCTAGCATGAAAGTCAATGGGGACCGATTACAATGAAGTTCTGGACCAAATACTTATTCAATCTAACAATCTTTTTATTTTTCCAATGAAAGTCTGTAGTACACTCCTAAAAATGAGGTAACTCACGGGTCATAGAGGAACATTGGTTTCATAAATATCCCACACAACCGATGAAACTTTTTGGCTCACAAAGGTTAACTTATACCTAATTTTTCGGTGAAAAAGGGTTCTTCAAGTTTGGATTCTAAGGAAGGGAAGGCGCTTTAAAGAACATTTGACTAAATGTTTTTTTGGATCCACAAATTGTTCTTCTATGGTATTACTCTTAATAACCTTTTAAGCCCCTTTATTTTGAAGAGTGTAGATGGCTAAGACATTTACATTAGCATTTAATGACAGAGCCAGATGCGTTGGTCGTCATGGCTGTTAATTTAAAACTGCAAATAACAATAAAATGTATCTTTCCTGCATGCTTGAAGTCACCAAACAAAGCTTTAATGGGTTTTGAGGCAACAAAAGCACCTTCAAATAGGATCCTGTATTCTGTGATATTGTGAATTCAGATCAGGCAAACTGAGATAAAGAGACCCGCCATTCAGTCTTTATCTCAATGGCTCCAGAAGAAACAAAGCTGTTAGAATAGCAAATTAAAAAGTAAAAAGGAGACCTCCTTTGTGAACATATCGTTTGTCACAAATGACCTTTAAAGGAGTTTGTAGGGAGAGCTTTTTTGGGTTCACCGGGCATCACAGTAGCTGTAGATTGAAAGGTCAAATCGAACAGGCCCAACCATAGATGCGTTTCATTATTAAAGGTTGTGTAAGCAATTTCAGCTTTTCTTAACAAACCCTTCAGTCTTCTAAGACATTTTAGTTAACTTGATAAGTGGTAGTCTCAAACGTACAGAACCTTTGGGATCGTAAGGTGAAATTGATCAGGCTCAACCGTGGATGAGTTTTATTGTTTAAGGTTGTGTGAGCATTTTAGCTCACTTGATGTCAGCTCCGATATCAAACGTGCAATGATTCAATGCTCAAGCTTAGGGCTTTCACAGGGACCTCTCGGCTCCCTTAGGACCATTGCAGAGTATTAGTCAGTAAGTAGTAATGCACAAACCAATAGACAAAATCTCATATGTACTTCATCAGATTTCTATCTCTCTTTTTCTCCACGGATGTGTGGCAACAAACTGTTCGTAACTTGGGTCTTATTTTCTACATGAATGCCCAGGGTCACTTGACCTCCCGCAGTAGCACTGAGGCTTAGAATAAGAGGCACCAAGAGCCAAACTCGCACCACTTGCCTGATGAATAAATCATGCAATGGACGCGCAAGCAAACACAGAGAAACGAAGTATGCACACTTCATTAAATGATGACAGATAATGGGATGGTGGGATCAATTCCCACTGAGTCCCACCGAATCATGTTTGAGCCATGATACACTTGATTAAGCAATATTACGGACCTAAATGATAGCAGGCCTTTGAGCGACACCTAATCAAGTGTGAAGACACAAAATAAAACCAACATATGTTGGTATTTTCCATGTTGATATTGTGTATTCCTAGGTTTATTTTGACATATGCTTACGATAAGATAAATTAATTTTAGAACTTTCAAAATTGCGAGACCAGCAGTTTGATTATTCTGCACAATAATGTGCATTGATTTGTGTTATTTTGAGATTATTGCGAAAGGAAGCCCCTGGCGATGAAGACCCTAAAAGCAGTAGGGTTATTTGTTAATTGTCATTTATAAACGTGTTAATGGAGAACATCTTGTTGTTTGGTGGCCTCCAATGACCCTGCGGTTAAAAACTTCAATTAGCTTGAGTAGTTTCCATGACAACATTTAGACTTTGAGGTATGTTGTTTGTAATTGCCCATTATTGTATCCATCAGATTGATGTTGGATGTCTGATGTTCTGGGTTCAGTATTATGATTATTCGCTTGTGATTCTTATGTTGACAACATTCCTTCCCTTAATAGTAACATTTTCTATATTGGTGCTTTTTAAAATATTGGATTTATTTACTTTCCTTACCTAAAGTATGCAGGAAATTTAGCACAACCTCTTGTAACACTTTGACTTAGTGGAAATGGTTCAAACAAAGTCAAATTTATCAAGTTTTATTGTTGGTGTTTATATATGCTTTAATGCCATCCATGTGCAGATGTATTATTTTTGACCATTACTAGCATTTCTCCAAAAAACTAGTTTTCACCCAAAAAATTTTAAATGTGTAATTTTATTCGTCAGAGTATTAAAATTATCATATCACAGTATTACAATATTTCATGATTTTATATTTTTAGTGTACATTTAAAAAAGATCCAACATTATATTTAAAACTGCAATGTATTGCTTCTGGTAGTCATAAAATATTCACTATATGCCCTTAGCGACTAAAATCCGCTACACTTATCCTCATCATGTAGACATAAATCTTTCATTTTCTCTTTTCATAGTGAGAACAATTGGGGTTATTCTTCACATTCTCACTTGTCTGGTTCTCTGACACATACGGAAGGGTTGCCAGCTGCCATCGCCTGGCTACAATGAGCACATGAAATGATTATAAAGATATGGATTGTGACAGGATGTAGCCTGGGGTTCGTTGGACATGTTCCTCACACCTCCTTTAGGTGATTATGGGCTGTCATATTCATCTTCTCATACTACATTCATCATCCACGCATTCAATCATTCTCAAAGCTTTCTATTAATCCTTCATACACTGATGTGTACTGATACGACAGATTTGCTAATGCCGGTATAAACACATATCAGCGGTGAACCATTTTTTATATATCTCAGAGGGTCTACAGATGTTTATAAAGAGATGCATACAAATGTTACATATTTTGATATACGTAAGATTTCATGTACAGTCAATGGGTGGTATGAAGCAAAGCTTAAAGTGTTTTTTCCTATGATAATCATCAAATTGCAGAACATTTACATGCACAAAGTAAATACAAATGAAATATCCATGTGCAAAGTGCAAAGTGGAAAGAGACCTAAACTAGGCCTGCTTGATTATGACAAATGAGAATCACGCTTATTTTGCCTAATGTTGAGATCAGATTACTTAACACGAATACACACTGAAATAAGTTCATAAAATTGTTAATAAAATCGTAAAATAAAAAAGCACAGTTTTTCTCAATAGTATATAAATATTAAATCATTTGACAAATTAAATACAAATACGTAAGTTCAAATTAATAGTATGGAACAACAAAGAAACAAAATGCAAAACTGAATGTGGCATTTTCATTGCTTTAACTCGATTATTCTGTTTAATAGCGCTTGAAAGACAAATTTGAAATTGAAATTCTATTACGATTAATTACACATCCTTACCACAATGCGATATCAGAGACAGGAAACTACAGTGTTGGTTGCCAGATGCAACAGATGCTGAATTATTGGTAAATAAACAAAAGTGATCATGTACTCACGCTCATGTTATTCCAAACAAAAGAAGGCATTTTGAAGAAACATTGACTCTACACATTTCTCAAAATATCTTATTTTGTACATTTATGCGTGTATATGTGTTCATTATAGTATATTGTCATTTCTCTCATGTGGACTGTATATAAATCTATTAAGGTTCAACTGTCCCGCTTAATGTGAGTAGGAAGTGTTGTTTGTGTAGTGCATTGTGTTGCCGCTGTAAGTCATTCAGAGCTTTCAGTCCTGTTATAATATTGCCATAGAAGGCAGCTGTCTGTGTAGGCAGAGGACAGTGAGATCACTGATTCTGGAACGGAGTTAAACACTATATTGTTAATTCTGTCGATGCCAACACTTCTATTGTCAAGACATGGCATGATTTTTCATCTGTTGGGAGAATGTGTGCTTTACATGCGTAGAATTATCCCTCTGTGTATATTTATTTATTTTTGGAGATACGGATGAGAGGTTTTACATTAAATGAAGGGCTGGTGGGCACTGGAGCTGGGTTTGATAATAAGAACGGATGTGTTTTCCGGGCACAGGGTAAGTGAATTTTTGTGTGCCGATGCAGAGCTGCGTTTAGTGCAATAAGAACGTAAATACACACCCACAACAAGTGGAGACCCCCAGGAAATGTATAGTAGTCCTAATAAAGTCTAGCAGTGAGAAGAAAGGGACAGAGAGAAGTCTAATAATCTGCAGTGGGATCATGTGGATGGGAGTGCATTTTGCTCATTGGAGCTTTGAAAACATGCCATTATTTCCTCCCCCTCTTGACATTTCCTTTAAAACGTTCTTCCACTGCAGAAAACCAAAGGAGATATTTTGAAGAATGTTGGCAATCGAACAGCAGTTGTACATCCTCGTGTCCGTGAAGAGTGAATCAGCCTTCGTACTCCCTCTATGAATAAAATTGTAAAAGATGATGATCCATCATATACTTCTGCCTACTAGAATTTATAAAAACAAAATGCTGATCCCAACAACTAAATATGGAAACTCTGAAATCAAATTGTACTTTGTGGCGGCTCAAACTGGAACAGCTTTTATGATTATAACCATAACAGAATTAATGCCGTTGAAGTTGCATTGAAATGTCATTAGCAGAGATAATGAGTGAGAGAAATGCAAGATTTTGGCTGCTGTTTCAATCAGATTTAAAGGCTCTGAACTTTTCTGTATCATGTATTATGTATTTTCTGCTTTTTTATTTTCTTGTTCACAGCTAAGTACTGTGTGTTTTTTCTCTTTACAGTGTATTTCTTATAATGGTTCAGTCTATTTATTTTCTTTAATGCTGCAGCTTTTTAGTAATATTAATACCTCCATTTACATTACACTTATTATTGGGCAGACCAAAGCGACTTACAAGTATTTTTGCAGCTGTCAATCATCACTGCAGAGCGAATGAGATGTCCTGCTCAAGGACGCTTAAGTTATTATCTGCTGACACTGAGATTCAAACCCACAACCTTCTGCTTCCAGTCCAACTCTTTAACCTCCAAATACAACTTCCACCTGACCACACCTAAAACCTGATGCTGGTTTGTTTCCCCAAACCTCCAGTACAGCTTTATCTACAGCTACAGCCGTTTCTTAAAAGCCTCATTCACTAAGTAGTATGATCACTTAGTGTCATCATTCAAACACATTGTGTGCAGTATAAATAGATCTTTCTGATTGTCTGCATGAAACAAAAGAGCAACGCAAAATAATGAATATTGATGCGATGGCATTGTAGACCATTGTATCTAAAAATACACAAAATTTAGGCCCTTCTTTATAAGTGGGGACGTCTCAATTTCATGAGATGTATTATTACTGCATAGTCCTCAAAATAAATCAAGCGTCCCTCATTTTAAAGTGAAATTGAATTTAATGGCTTGTTTTGGGTACATTACATGGTGAAAAAGAGATGTTTAGAGTAATTCTAATCCTCCTACTAATTTAAGGGGTCAGTCGTGTTCTGGTGGTTAGAGACTTGGGCTTGTAAGTGTCAGCAGACAATAACTGTGTCCTTGAGCAACATCTTACCCCTTTTCGCTCTGCAGTGATGATTGACAACTGCATAATACTGTTAGTCGCTTTGGATAAAAGAGACTGCCACATTAATACATTTAAATGCAAATGTACTCTTGTGCAGAAAATCCAAATAAGCGCAGTTAAAGAAGACCAAACACACATAGTTCTAAGAAATTTGGACTTCTTTTGACCGGTTCATCATCTCCATTGTAGGTTCTGTTTGCTGTATTCTGTAACATTAGGCTTTAACACAATGGTTACATAATACAAGCTCTTGCATTTAAATTTCAAAACACGTGATACATGAATTCACCAAGGAACTCTTTATACAGAGTATAGTTTATTACAAAGCAGATGTAGATGCGGCCATCATCGTGATGATGATCTTTGCGCATCTGTTACGTTTCCAACCACAGAAGCACATATAAATTCTAACTCCAGAGCCCCTTGGTTTATAATGATCCATCCCATACATTACACACATTTATCCTTAGCCACATCCAGTTCCCCATATCGAATCGGGCACTAACATTTGGGAAACCTTGTTTTCCATCATTTATTCTTGTAATTTATTCAGAACCTAGTCTCTCCTCAACACCACAGCAAACAGAAGGGAGAAACCTCTGGTGGTATAGGTGAAAATATCTGGATGTGTTGTTAGCCATGCTGTCAACTTTCAACCTCTGGATTAAACCACCCATCTCTTTAAAGAAGACGTGTCAGCCATCCTGAATGCTCAAAATGATTGACAGGCAGCGAGGGCCTCAAAGTCATCTGATTGGCTGAATAATGAATGAATCCTGAGGTCAGATTCGTTTCACAGTTTACTGAGCCCAGGGTTGTGAGAGAGACAGGTCTCGTGACCCTTATTTCAGTGATATCTGTCAGGTAGCTGCGACCGATTCGCTATGCCGGCCTATAAATAAATCGCCTCTGGCTCCATCACAAACAACACACATATGGGTTTGGGATCCATTTGTAAATATAGTAAAACAAAAGTTAAGAGTGAAAAAAAAACATATACATAAAGTAGTAACAGAATATTTACTTGAAAATCAGCAATTGTTGTTGATGATGTATAGTTCGATCTTGAGTTGGAAAAGGTTTGGGAACCGCTTTTGTACCTGGGTTTACCCGGACTTGTGCACTGCAAATCATCTTAACTGCGTCATTTAATACTACACAAATTAAATATAAATGATGATTATAAACGATAAATCGCAGAATTAAAAATGTATGTTTATATACGTCTGTGTTCTGTGCATATTAATTTTGTTTTTATAAACGCATACATGCACACATATAAGTATATACATTTACGAAAAATGATCAGTTATTTATTTATTTATGTTAATTTACTAGTAAAGTTCTTTATAAAGGTTTATATATTTTTAAATTTTTATTTTCCTCAAATATGTTACATATTTACATAACATATACAAACACACAGTACAGTAAATAAAATATGTTAACAGTAACTTTTATTTTGTAGGCGATTAATCATCCAACATCCATATAAATATTCTTAAGAAATAACATATAGGAGCTTTTTTTTCATTATTTAACCAAATGGCACGTCTCATTGAAACTCGGTCTAAAAGTAGACATTTGTTTTCTTGCATTTAGTCTGCATTTGTTACAAATGAGTTTAGATAGTATTTCCTGTCATTATCCCAAAACATTATGTTATAATGTATACCAAACTTTTATTATTTCAAAGTAACCCCATCAGGACTTTGGGAAGATCAGCCATATATACTATATCAAATTGAGTTAAAAGATCATTTTTAAAAACTTCTCTTGAATCCATTGATATTAATGGTTCTCAGATTGAACCAGAAATTAATTTACAATAACAAGTACATGTACACATTAAACAACTCAGAGCTAGTTTTTAGACTCCCACAGAGACCAAACATTGCTCTCTTCACCTTGGCAGGTTGGACATGTGCTCACATAATAGGGTAAAAGTGTTCTGTTATACATTTTTCAAAATATCAAAATTTTTGTTAAAAAAAACTAAGGAGTTGTAAAGTTAATTTTCTCTGATATGGTAGTTAATAAGGTCCAAAGACCTGTTTGCTGTCATATATTCTTTAAAAATGTGATTATGATGTCATTGGGTTTTTAACCTGTTTGGTTATAAGCATTCTTCCAAATATCTATTGGTGTAGCAAAGATTTTATTTAAAGGTTCCGTTCTTTGTGACTTCAATTGGTGCATAATGTTGTGTTAGACTATAAATAATATCTATTAATCTATTAATGTCAAGCAACATATTTCAATTAACAGAAATCGCCTAGATCGAACGGGAGGTTGTTGTCACCCCTCTACTTCCTTCTTTAGTGACATCAGTATCACGATTAAGCTTCACCCACAAGAAAACAAAAAAGGAGTGTGGTCTTGATGTACTCCCACGGAGAAGAGGGAGATTTGTGTTTGTCCCCATGCCATCGTAACACTGTTATTTTTATCCCAGAGTCCAATCCCCTTCGCCTGGCCAGCCCAGGGACGCGGTAATTAAAGATCAATGTTATCGAAATTCAAGTGCAGCAATTCAACCGGACACCATTGAATGTTTGTGTTTGGAATTATCAGTTTAAATTATTTGTGGATTTTATCTAATTTTAACTGTTTAACCACATGCTGATTTAGACCGGAGCAAATCGTTATTCTATGTGTAGGCAATTGCAGAAGTCGTGCTTGCATAAGTTGTACTCGATCTTCTTTTTTATACCCTGAGTGCATGCCTCCACACGTAATATCCAGTGAGATATCCGGGCAACATGCGCTAAGCTGCTGTTGAATCACAACATTGGAACCCCTGGCCCAATCAGAACTCATTAAGTATTTCTGAAGGAGGGGCTTAATCAACAAAAAGAAGTTATCAGCTGTTTTTATGACAGTGAACACAGAGGTATGTAGATAAATAAATGGTGTGAAAAAAGTGTTTTAACATGTTAGATTGCACTCTGTAAACCCAATCAAGGCTTCAAAAGAAACCCAAAAAAATGGAACAGTTGTTCAAACATACATCATCAAATAATAGTGCTTGATATTCAATACACCTTTAAAACTTTTAGCAGCTTGGGTTGCCCTGGACGTTACCGATTGAAATAAGATCTGACAATAAGATCAAGAGATAATATTTAAATCTCATTTAGAGTCTCTAGACGGCATCACCAGGGTATGTGTAGGTGAACTATTGCTGATTCTGGAGATGAAAATTTCCACCCTGTATTTCCCATTGTCCCAGACCTCTTTACACAGAGCTCAGGTAAGCAGGCTCATTTATTATAGACTATTTCCAGAACCCTATTGCGGCAAATTTGACATTTAATACTATAATGCGTCCCATGGAAACATGCTGAATGTGTCGGATTATGAAAAGTTTCTTTAAGTTTTCGCCAGATCAACTCCTGGAATACTCTTGTCATTTTGGGCCAGGGTTGTGCATAATTCATGATTCATGATTCAATGGTGAACATGTTGCTGATATCAGTTCGAAGTGTCTATTGAGCACCACTGCATTCATCTGAACGCACACAAACAGCACAGTTGTAAATCATGCCAGTCCCGGAGGGCATTTCAGTTCTTTTTATATCGCTTCATTTGTTTATTTTTCTGTTTAACACTATAGAGACAAGCTCTTTTGCTTTAAGGGATGTAAATACAAAAACAGGTCAAACATAAGTTGATTTCCTTCTACGTGCAGATGGAATAGAAAAAAGTGTGTGACCACTTTGGACATCATTATGCATTCACAATACAGTCGGTCTGTCCATGAGCCACTTGATTTTTCATAATTTGGCTTCGTCTCAAAATAAAACAAACATGGAACTGAACATGTCTGCCATTATTCATCATAGCATTCACCAATTATTTTTGGAAAGGAGTGTGCCAACCGACAGCACCCACTAAAGTGAGATTCAGGGGATCTCACTCCAATTGTGGATTTATCGAGCTTTAATGCGATCTTTCATGCATCAGCTCTTGAATAATAATGAGCTGGAATTCTGCTATTTCTCATTATTTTTTCTTATCCTCCACTTGGATGAATCATTGTTGTATGTATTTTATACATGGGTAATTGTGTAGTCGCCAGTCACACCAGAATTGGCTTTTCTGACGATCCAATGTTCTGTAAATTGGCATTTTATTGATTCCTTTGCCTGAGGTGAAAAGCAAACGAAATGGGAATAGCAAAGCCTGTACGTTCTTTTTGAAATAAATAGATGTGGAGAAAAGATTCACACACCATTCCAAATGTTCATTTAATCAGTGTTTTTGTTGTCATTTCAGTTTAGTGTCCAGCTCAGTCGAATTTTAATTCTTTCATTTTACAAACTTAAGGACAGACACATTCACCAAGAGCAATGTGACAAGACATAAGTTCACAGAATAAAAAAAAAGACTTACTTTATCGACTTTACTTTAAGATACCCTAAAAAGTAAGTCCTCGTGATTAAATTCTGATTTCTCTTAAAATTTAAAAAGTAATGCTAAAACATGATTTAATCATGTGAAACTAGTGTAAATAATAAAATTAAGTACTTCCAACGACCCATCGTTTTTGGTGTGCCTATAAATGGAAAATGTTTTTTTAAATGGTCTATTTATATATACATTTACATTTATTCATTTATTCATTCTGCAGACGCTTTTATCCAAAGCAACTTCAGTCATTGTCTGCCGGCATTGGGATGTGTACCCGCAACCTTCCGCCTACAAGTCCAATTTTCTAACCATTGTACCACAATATATATATATCTATCTATCTTGAACTCTATGGCTGAATAATTCCTGCAAGTTTTTTCCAGACTAATTGAACGTGACATGCTAATAATGAAGGGACTAAAATGTAATAATTAATGCATCAATAATCATTTGTTTCCCATTTGTATATTGATTTATTAATGACTATCTTTGATTTCCTTCTCCTGGTAAAATGAGAAAAGGTGCCAGGAGTTCCAGGATTATGAGTTTGTCTGCGATGGATTTGGAACATGTGTTTGCTTCTCTCATCAAGTGTCTCATCGTGATCCACGGGAGCTTGTTGCTCTCCTGCGCAAAACTTTCACGAAAACACTTGCATAAGCCGCGTCACATAAAAACTCTAATCAGCTTTCTGTAATTTACTGCCGTCTCAGCTTTTTAAACACTTTTAAAGCAGACTCGACAAAACGTATCTGGCTGTGGAGAAACGTAATGAAAGCTTGCAGATACGATGGTTTTGTTGAGAAATGATCAGATGAGACAGCGTTTGCCTGAGTTATTCTCTCAATTCCTTGGGAGTCCTTTGATAAGACGCACAACTTCGTCTTTTATACTCTGGTCCTGAGCTTATGTAGCTGATAAAACAGTATTAGACGTTCTAAACCCAGGGTTTCTATGCGCTCTGTTAGCCTGTTTCTGAAACTATTTTTGTTCATGGATTCCTCAAATAAAAAAACATGCTGATTTCGCACAACATTTTTGGCCTGGCCTATTTTCCGTTTTTTTTCTCTGACACGGATTCTTTGGTGTCTTACAAATGTTGTCTTATCTAAGTTTACTAGAATAGAGCCTCAATGTACAGAAATACGTCTTTATTTCTTTTAAAATGGTTTAAATTTTTTTAAACGTGTACAGTATGTTTCAGTTTAAACTCAATTGTCATTGTAAGACCTTTGCTGAGGCGTACTGTATTAAGCACTTTTTACACAATTTTCTTGTTGATGCCAACAGCTCGGACAAACATTCTTATTCTCTAATAAAGGAATTATTATTGCAGACTCGTGATAAATGACCTAAGTGGCGACTCTTCCTTCATTTTCTGCTTTGCTAAGCTTGAAATTGGTGTCCTGTTTACCTTCTCTGACACAGAAGCTGAGGAACATTGTCTCTAAAGGGGGTATAATCAATCACAATTTTAAGGCAATCTGCAGCTAAACTTCTAATTATCCTGCAGAAAGCCCGCGGCTGGTAGTGTTTACTGAGACCATTCAATGCTAATGCCCGGCCTTAGAAGAAAAACAAGTGCCAATTTAGTCCACCGGGAAAGAACATTTCGAAAATGTCAGGTTGTTGAATGGCCTTGCAAAATTGGTAAGTAATGGTGACATTGCATGATGATATATTTTGTGTCTAATGTAGGGAGTTAAGGCTATAATGGCAGGTTTTAAACCGTTTGTCATTTTGAAATTAAAAACTAATTTTGCTTGACATTCTGTTTGAAATTAGGAGTAACATAGTGGGGCTTGGATGACGATAACATTTTCCATTTATGCTTACCATCCATCGCAGCATTTAACAAAGACGTTGTCAGCCAACTAGGGTCGCAAGTTGCGTCATTGTAGCATAGTTCAACGAATCAAGTTTTCCAAAACCATCGACCCACGAACCCTAGCAAGCGGCATCGCACAGTCGTGCGGTTAAACCTAAAGGCGTAGAACTGCAATTCTTATGACATCATAAATCTCTAACCAATCAGATCAACAGGTTTGAGCAATGTCTGGAAAATAAATATAAATTGCTATTTGAAAAGTACAAGAAGAAACATATTTTGAAATGATCCTTGCGTTTTTATATTGGGTTAATGACAATTTGTGGCCTGCGTGTAAACGGTGAAAATTGATGGCGTGTATTGGTTTAGGTAGAAGGCACAAGAGAGAGGAAATGAGAAATGGATGTAATTGCCAACTTTCTCATAAACGCGAGCTCATTTTTCGGACAAATCTCTCTCCCTGCTGGAGTTGTTCTTTCATTCAGATTCATGCGATGACCAGTATGTGATGTTAAACGGCTTGCCGTGGCATCGCTCGCCCACACAAGGTGATGAAGTCTCGCCGGAAGCTAACGCTGAGCGGATGCTTGAATCCACACTAATGCGAGTGTTTTTCTCTCCCCCTGCCCACTCTATCCAATGTTGCCTGGCGACCCTGTTTCTCTCCGGCCTGTTCAGAGTGTAATTATATTTGTGTGAAGCATTGTACAGTAAGTACAGTCCGTACAAGTGTGTACTTGTGTGCGTGTGGTCAGATAGTGTCCTCTAAGTCAGTTTCTCTGATGGAAAACTCGGGAATCCGAACAGCTCAGTGTACTTTGTGGTTTATAGCTGTTGTGCTTTGAATCAGATGTAATGCATTTTTGAGTCGCTCTTGAAATATTTATTCATTCGGGCCTTTGAAGATGCGATTTAAATAGTCGGTGTTTAATAAAATATGCAACAAAATTGTGTCTGGTCAGCTCTTACATGGACTGTTCAACAAAACAATTTCATGATTTACTCACCGTCGGGTTGTTCCAAACCTGTGTGAATGTATTTCTTTTATTGAACACAAAGAAAGATATTTGGAAAAATGTAAGAAAATGGTATTTCTCTGACAGCATTGATAATCATACTGGAAAAATATTTTGTATTGGGAAAAAATATTTATAGATTTATAGCTTAAGTCATTTTTTGGTGATATACTTTTTAATGAATAAAATAATTCAACAAGATGTAAAAACCATTCTCTGGCAATATAACATTGATAACTTCTATAATAACTGAGTAATGCCATCTCAAAGATTCACATCATAGTGAAATTAATAGGTCAAATCAATGTTTAATGGTCGTTTTTTTCAGAATTTGAGTTGCCGACTTCACATTTTAACATATTGTTATACATATGTTCTGTGATTTTTTAATAATTTAGGAAGGTAAACAGTTTGACCATGGCACATTGTACCCCTGTTTTAAGTGTTCTGCGATGATAGTCAATGGTGCAAATATTCTTCCAAAACAAAGTAATAAAAAAAACTTAACTATTCTTTTAAGAACCATGACACTCAATGATGCATAGCAGTTTTGTGACAGAATGTGCTTATAAAAGAGCTTAAATATTTTGTGTGCCATCACCTGACATACCAGTGTAGCAGAACATCATGTCACATGAATGGGTGCCTTTAGAAATGAATCAATAATTCATTTTTATAATCACTGACCTTTGGTGTTACTTAAATAAAGTAGACCTTAGCTCCAAATGGTGATAATCTATACCTAGGATTCCTCCTCACGGACATGTGTGTGATGGGGAACTGGCTTCATACATTCACTGTGATTTGGCAGAAAACACTTTAAAGACATTTCTATTTGTTGTAACAGTTAGTCAGTAGAAGACTATAGTCTCAGACTACATTACACCCACAGGTCGCCCACAGTCTCTTCTCTGACAGTCGGATGCATATTGTGCACAATAATGGCAAGTAATGGAAAATGGAATTCAATATCTTGAGATCCATCATACTGTGCCTATGGCACAAGTAACCTATGGTTCTGGCCTTACGGTCTGTACCAGATATGGGATAAAAACATAACTTTTGTAGGGTGGCTCGACAAAATATTAACCAGAATATTTGGGCATGCAGACCAGACTTTATCTTGCGCATCAAAAGAGCAACGTAAGAAAAGTGTTTCTTTGACAGGAATATCTGTAATATGTATTTGTGCGTGAGATGTGGTTATAGTAGTGTGATATTTGGAAAAATGTCAGCAAATTAGATTTCTGCGGATCATTGACTACCATGGTAAAAAAACTTAAAATAATGGTCAAAGGTGCACAAAAACGTGTTTCTTTCCTGAATCCTTAAAAGCATAAAACAAATGTGTTCAACCAACCAATAAGATTGTATTATATTTTTTCTAGCATGATATGAATGGTAACTCCACTCTACATCTTCAATCCTCAAAAAACATTTTAGACAAAGCAATGAACCAGAAGTGCAATATTGTATTATAATATTCGTGTACAGATATACGAATCTATAAAAAAACATATGTGAATAACAGGATGTGCATTTATATTTTTATTGTGTACGTAAGTATGTAGCGAATGTATGCAAAATGCTGAAGAATATATATGACTGTACAAGATTCTCTAAATATAATATTTATAGTGATGCTATTCTGAGAAATATACAAAATACACTATAGAATAAAGAGAATGTGTAAAGATACCTTTTGTGCAGAGTATAAACAATATTAACAGTGATCTTTAGCAATTTATTGTTTTATCTGGTTCTTGTCAAAGACAGTCCTAACCATAAAGCATAATGACCGCAGAAGTCCATACGGGGCTCAGGTGTGCTTTTCTTGGATTTTTATTGCCTATCACACACACGAACACAGATGTTAAGGCACAGAAGCACACACACTTCCTGTTGTTATAACCAGGGCAAACCATTTTGGTCAGGCTCACTATGACCCAAATATTGTCCCCGTGTAACACCATCATATTACACCATATTACATGACCTTATATTAGATGCCAACAAACACAACACAATCACAATAACATTTGGTAGAGAAATGAATGACATCAATGCAGTAATGGCTTTCGACCAATGCATCAATGAATCGTATAATTGTTAAATTGTATAATTGTCTTTTTGTAGGTATGTGAAGCATCACAACATCAAATTTCATCGCACAGTCAATTGTTAGTTGTCGCCTACCGCATCAACTCTCGGATTGTCTTGACATCAGTTCAATTCAGCTGTTTTACTCTCATCATTCACTGAGAAACATCAACGGAGCTCCGCTGAAATAAAATGCTGGCCAGTTTCTTTAGTTCACCCAGACGCAGTTTGTCATGTCCGGCTGAGACAGCGTCTCTCTGTCTGTGCTCCAGCATTCATCTAATGATGATTTAAGCACCTCCGTCTCACTCTCATTTTTTAATGCTCAGCATTTATACATCGCTTCGTTTAAACTTGGATAAACTCAACATTGCCTAATGAACCGTGTGTGTCTGTGCTGCTTCGAGGGCCAGGGGTGACCTCGGGGGACACGGATCTCCGTGATGCTGTGTGGATTCCAATCACATTGTGGAAAAACACACAGAAATAATAAATTGCTTTTCTTTCTTTGCAGGGTTCGTTTCTCTTTGTTGGGTTTTTCTGCACTGCGTAATGCTGCGTTTGCTTTTGGTGCAGACATACTTTTGAAACATATTTCTAGCTTGCTCTGCCATTTTTTTGGTGCTTTGCTGTCTAGATGACTGATAGGTCTGTCTCCAATGGTCGTGTCAGTTATAACGTAGAAATGCAGCAGGTGTAGAGAGAAAGAACTGCAAGGCCTGTAGAAATAGAGTCACACCGGAGACAGACAAAGTGATGTCATATTACTGAGATTGATTCGCTTACACTGGCACACTGAGTCCAAGACAGGTTTATGATGTTAAACATTCATAAAGCAACCAGTCAGAAGATATTTGATGTTTAAGTAATGGTCCGGATTTCACTGTCGGAAGTGTTCTTTTCAAAACTATAAAGCACAAAAAATTGTTTTATTTGAATGTTCATTCTTGTTAGGATGCTTATACGGTTGAGTCAATCATGCCATGTTTCTTCTTATCATTCTGATTTTGCCATCCCAGGTATTCTGCATACTATTGCACACTACTTCAACGTTGCTATGAACTGACATATAGATCCCTAAAAACATATGGTTATGATGCTTCCATAGTTTATGTTAAAATACATGCCGTGTTGGTTCAGGTCTGCTGCACACGGTGTGCATTGCTGATGTGTGTAATCTAAATCGATGCCGATTTATTATATATAACAGTTTTTATCATGCACTTTCATTCCCCAGACTTGATGCAGAGGAATAAATTCACACTGATCGTCGCACAGAGGCGATACACTTTTACTGCAGAATGTACCGCCTTGCGTTTTCTCGCTCATCCTTATTTTCTTCCTCTGTCAGCACTTTCCCGCGTTTCCTGCCAAAGTTTGTCCCTAATCCCAAACCACCAGATATCAATAAAACTCAACATAAATTGCTTTAATGGGGTCATAAACGGAAATACTTAAGGGGATTGAACGTTACGATCCCATTTGTGAGCCAGAACATAAGTAACACTTTGCAATAAGGTTGCATTATTAATATAAGTAAGGGCATTAGATAACATGAACTTACAATGAACAATAAAGTAATAGTTCACACAATTCATTTCATGATTTAAATCAACTGCTTAAAATGTTGCAGAACATGAATATTTTGCAAAACACATCGCAAATTTTGATCAGTGTACAACTGACATGAATCGTGTAATGGAGTTGGATCTGTGTTGGTCTGGTGGTTAGAGAGTTTGGCCTTGTAAGCAGAAGGTTGTTGGTTTGAATCCCAATGCCAACAGACAATGACTGAAGTGTCCTTGAGGAAGGTCTTACCCCTGTCCGCTCTGCAGTGAAAATTGACCACTGCATTACACTCGAAGTCGCTTTGGATAAAAGCGTCTGCCAAATGAATAAATGTAAATGTATGTCAGGAATTTTGAACCACAGTTTGAACTACAGTTAATTGCTTGCTATTGATAAAACAGAGATGTCTTTTAATAAAATGATCTCATTGTGTCTCCCTCTCTCTATTTCTGTCTGTCAGGAACCTTGGGAAATCTGGATTGCGAGTGTCATGCCTCGGCCTGGGTGAGTACAACTTTATCAATTTCAGCAAATATATTTTATGCTGCTTGTCTCTGTGTTCTGTGCTGCTGTGGATTGACAGATAGCAGCAGGCTCAGATTTTTGAGGGCTCACTGTGTAACAGTTCATTAATCATGTCAAGCGCCATGCTGACTCGAGAAACTCTGCTTAGTGCGCTTACACACACACTTTCATGAGCACACACATACAATCTGGCTGTTGTTGGTGGCATAAGGACGAGCGGTGACTGTACAATGGGATATATGTACACTATTACTAAAGCTGAACTTTAGTAATCGTGTGTGTGTGTGTGTGTGTGTGTGTGTGTGTGTGTGTGTGTGTGTGTGTGTGTGTGTGTGTGTCCGTGTGTGTGTCCGTGTGTGTGTGTGTGTGTGTCTGTGTGTGTCAGTGTGTGTGTGTGTGTGTGTGTGTGTGTGCGTGTGCGTGTGCGTGTGCGCGTGCGCGTGTGCGTGTGCGTGTGTGTGTGTGCATGTGTGTGCACGTTTGTATGTGTGTGTGCGCGTACCTACGTGTGTATGTGTTTGAAAAATATCCAAGAAAATCTAATTCCTCGGTTGTTGGGCACAAAGATTCACCTGGGAGGGTCTTGGTTATTTTGTGTTTATTGACATTTATAGGGTTATATTATTGACATATTATATGTCTAAGGAAATACGAAACGGGAAATATTTATTCTACATCAGTCTGCTTTTACTGTTTATTTTATGAATTTTTATTTATTCAAAATTATTATTAATATTACTTTTCTCTATTTTTGGAGTGTGTGTGTGGGAGTGTATGTGTTTGTTACTGTGACTCATGTCACAAAGTCCTTAAGATGTGTTGGTAGCTGACTGTGAATCTGTTTAATCTCTGAAAAGCGCATTGTATATTCTTTCCTACTGATGTTGAATAAAAATGTCCACAAATATGAACAGTTGCAAGAATCTTAAAATTTAATTATGCCCTTATGATTCTTCTTTTTTTGTGTCTACTGCCTGTTAAAACTGTGATATTTTAAAGTGAATATTAAACTGAACCCTAACCCTAATTTGTTATAATGCTGTGGAAATGATGTCATAGGAACCATAGGACTTTTATGATTTTGAAGAAATGGACAGTGCAGACTGGAGTCATGAAAGCTTGACGAAGATTGAGTTGAGAATGCGGTCATGTAATGCATGTATTACATAACTTATATTAAAAAATAAGGAAAAGGCATATGTCTCAGTCTCTTGCAGGAAAGGGATAAAATGATTGAAATATAGAATCAGGCAGGTTAAGAATCCAGCAGTGAGATTGTGTGGGTTTGGATTGAGAACACATGAGTACAGGCTTGTGTTGTGATCAGGTTTATATAATCTGTCTGTCGCCTTTTATCTTTTCTTACGCTTTTTCAAGCAAATACAGTTTTCCATGCGGAAAATTTGAAAGGCTATATTGTACTTATTACAAATATAATTATATTTTATGACATATGTATAAGAGAGAGGCCGTTGACTCAAACCTAACCGAGGCAAGAGCAAATTCTACGATACAAATGAGACATTTCATACACTTTAGCTAACTTTTAAAGTGGTTACATATGATAATGTTGTTCCAACTTGTTCTCACATGGTTTTACTTGCAAGCAATTTGCGGCATAGCAAGAAAAGCTGCTGTTTTGTTGTATTGCTGGCAATTTTTAAGTTTTAATTTGATGTTGCCAACTGGATTAAGAGCAACTGTTTTAATAGCAGATGCACATAACACTGGGTTTAGGAAGTCTGGTGTTCAGATGTTCAAGGATTGGGTTTAACTATTGATTTCACAGTTTTAATCGATCTTCAATTCAATTCTGAGAATTTCTCAATTTTTAATGCATGTGCCCTAGAAAATATAATATGTATTTTACCCCTCAGGAAGAAGGTGGCACCATTATTCAAGCTGAATCTACTTTATTTCTTGAAGCTTGTACATTTTTTTATGGACATATTGACATAAAAGGCTTTATCCTATCTATGAATTCAGAGGTAAGGTGACCTTATATTATGAACCCTTATGTTTCTTTCACCTTAGAATAAGCTATTTCTATTTTCATACACATAGGGCACACACATGAAATTTGCCATGTTGCGACATCATGTTTTGTATACATGACTCGGAGATTGCTTGTAAATTCATCCTTTAAATACATCAATTTGTTATTGAATTTCGAGTTGTTCATGACTTTACGGTTTTACATATACAATGTTTTATATCTTACCCAATGTAAAAGAAAAAGGTAATTCAAAACATAATTGTGGGGCTCTACTGTTAATATGACAGTGTATTTCATTTATGAAGCTGGGAACGAAGGCTCAGTTACCAGCTTAATTGATTTATATGTATTCCATTTCTGCAAAACTAGTACGGTACTTTAAATAAAAACTGATAACTAATCGCCACAGAATCGAATCGAAATAGAATCGTAACGAATTCATATTATATTATTCATACAATTATTTAATCGAATGGCCAACTTGGGCAATAAATGTTTTAAAAAAATATATTTCCCAATTTAATTACTTAAATAAGATACATGATTCAAATTGTTATCAATGTTGTAGGAAAGCTGTCTTTTGGATAAAGTGAATAGTTCAAGACTTGACAGAGATAGTTGTTAGGAGAATATACCGCAGCTGCCCAGGTAGCCGTCGCATCCAAAGGTCAACATGGTGCCAGCTGACTGTCTCTCATAATGCCACGAGTACAGAAAACGGGCACTGCAGCAGTGTTAAGGCCGACAGCACGCTCAGAGGATGCTGACCACCACAGATCCTGTCAAACCGTATTAAACTAAGTGTGGTTTCAATTTAACACACTGACAGCTTTACTCAGTGCTCTGTGACACTACAGGACCAGGTCAGAGATTCTAGAATCATTCAAAAACAGCTATTTACACACATTATTAAATTCTCTTTCAAATTTAAAAATCTTCATTTTACGAAATTCAACATAATAATATCAGATGTGGCCATAAGGCATCTTTAAGACAAACAGAATAAAGCCAGAAGATGCTGTAAAAGTTTCCTCTTTCTATCATGTAATAATAGATGAAATGGATGATAGCACCAAATGTTATAAATAACTTGTATTGGGGTGAAAATGACTTGCAAAAGACTTTTCCACAGTTCAGTGTGTAATTTATTTATTCTTACATTTACAAACAAATTTATTTTATTATTTATGTCATTAAGAAATCTACAAAGCAAATTAATATATTTTCTTATTCCACTAATTCGACGCCTCTTCTTCCCAGGTTTGGATAAAAAACGTAATTTGTTTTATTCTTTTTATTTTTTATCGCATATTTGCTTTTATCATGACTTTTATGACGCCAAAAGTTTAATTAACTTTGTTGCATCTCAACTTCACGGTCCAAAGTTACTCAAAGTCTTTCCAAGTTTCACAGTCCGTAGACTCACCATTAGACAGCACGATGAAGCATTGAGTCATGAAATACCCAGCATGCATCACTTCTTGCCCTTTCTAACCCCTGGAAAACCTCTCAAGCCAGTGTTCCACTGAAGGGTTCCTGGTGCCAGAGTCCAATCAGAAAACCCTAAATGTGTTCACACTGCGTAAAAGATGGAAACAGGGTGTCAGGTCAGGGCGACATCCAATGGTACATGGAGTTAAACCACGGATTCTAACAAACAAAACATTTATTTTACAGTATGTTCCTTCCTTGTAAATCACACCCGTGATCTTGGCAGATTGGATGCGGTATTAACAATTCCCTAATGTATTGCAATAGAGGCTGATGAGATGAGATTATTGAATTCACCATATTTCTTTCAACCACGTCTCTCTTATTTCCGCTTTCCATTTCTTTCTCTTTTCCGTCTGTTCCTGTGGCATCGGGTTGTTGCTGCCATCTGCTCATTGATTGAAACTGGAAGATTTCTGCCAGTTGGATGGAGTTGAAAATTGGTTTGTAAAGTGAATTCAGAGGCACAGAAAGCAAGGCCTTTGTCTCAAGGGATCGCCGAGTGTGTTCACACGTCTGCTTGTGCACACAAATAAACTTTTGATTCATTCCAGCGTTGGTCTGTGGTTCATTTCCCAAACCCCGGGGAGAAAACCCGCTCACCTTGAAATGCCACTCATTCCGGGTTTCTCACAAGAAAAACACCAGAGGCTCGGGAAGGAACGTTTATTCCCTTAAACAACTCCAGATTTAATCACTCAAAATGTTCATTTTGCCGTCCAGATCCCCTGGGCTAAAGTCAAAAAGATAGATAGTTGTTGTGCGGTACAACAATGGGTTTTGTCAGATTGAAGTGTTGCATCCCATTGCAGGTTGCCAAAGTATTCCTGAGGTACTTCTTTTTGGAATCGACAACACATGGCGTGTGAATAAATCTGACCACAGGGGATTTTACACAATGAAGTGCTTGAGAGCCCTGATCTGGATTCATGACATCATCAGGATCATTTTGGTTGGCATCAGACTTATATAGGGCGTTATTTGGGAAGCAACATTCACAGTCAGGAGAAAGGAGATGAGTCCAACCAATTTGTTTCAGTTTACAAACAATTTTCACAATACATAAATACAATATGTTTTATTTGACTGAATTTTATTGGACACGGATACTTTATTCGGAAAACAGGCTTTTGTAATAGACAGGAGACTATTGATGGGCCGTCACCTTAGAATCATGATGTTCTATCTGACATTTTTATCAAATTTAACTAGTCACACATTCTAATTCTTTGACAACTTAATTACATTGTGCAATTTGGAACTTTTTTATCTACAAAATTGAATTTCTATAAGATTCTATCTGTTAGCCAATCCGCCTTTTAATGCATTTTTTTTTAAATCAGAATCAGCTTTCTTTGTTATGTGGTCGGGCTTTTCAGTGACAGACATATCTGAGAAACAGAGGAACACAAAACATTGTATAAAAGAAACCTCAAGGTTAACTGTTTGATTGACGTGAGAAGAGAAACAGGTTTTATTCTTTTGTTTTAGGTTTTGAAGAGATTTTTGTACTGATTGTACATCATCATAATGTGACTAATGTCTTAAACTTCACATAATTCTTGTAGATGGTTTTTATACAACACTTCTTTCTGATTCTGGACTATGAGTGGCTGAGACATCACCGGAACCAGTTTACTGTTCGTATCGCTCCGGCACTCGGCCCTTAAACACAAATACACAAATGCAGGGAATGAGCCTCCAGAGATGCTTTCTAGAGATGCTTTCTACATCAGCTTTCTACATCACAAGGTGGCCGTACACACCTAAACAAGTTGGTCGCCATCTGCCATGTCAACAGTCTAGATACAGAATGAGAGTTTCTTATGTTAACATGCACAATGACGTTAAAACAATGGAAAGGACTGCAGTGGAATGGAAATATCGCATTTACTTGTCTTTAATTTCGCAGACATTTCACACATATATTAGAAAGGGAATCACACACAAAGTCATTTACACAAGTATCCACACCTCAAGATCTCTTCAACCTCACTGACTTTATTTGAACAAGGTAACGATTTAGAATGGGGAGAGAGGCTTCTTATACTGTTTTTTTTTTTGCGCTGGAATTCAGCATGAAAGAAAGTAATTTCCTTTAAAAAACAGAAGGTTATAAAGAAACTTATTTGTTGTTTGTAATTTATCTACACACTTGTGCCGTTAAACTGTTGTATAAACTCAATAGGGCACTCACAGTCGTGTGATGGTGTTCTGCATCAGTGGCTGTGATTGTCTCCGGCCGTGCGGATATAGAGCCTCACAGTCCTACTCGAGCCATATTACATCACAACTATTATGTTAAAGATTTTGTGTTGCTAATTGAACTGTTTTATTCTAAGCGGAAAGGGTTTTTATCAGAATCAGAAAGTTCTATCTGCGTTTAATCCGTTCCAAAAATCCTTATTTAGAAAATTCAGATAATGTTGAAATTGAAAATGTAGAGCACATTTTGGATCTCTGATTTTGACTTATCATTTTTCATATATTAAATGCACAAAATTTGAAGCTCAATATTTCAAAGCAACTCAGAACCTAGATAGAAAGTTATAGTTCTAAGGAGACGATGCAGAGTTAACAAAGGGAACATTGAAATCGGAGTCATCTGCGGTCTATTTGATTGAGATACTAATGTGTCTGGCGAGAGAGAGAGAGAGAGAGAGAGAGAGAGAGAGAGAGAGAGAGAGAGAGAGAGAGAGAGAGAGAGAGAGAGAGAGAGAGAGAGAGAGAGAGAGAGAGAGAGAGAGGAGGAGAGGGAGAGAGAGAGAGAGAGAGAGAGAGAGAGAGAGAGAGAGAGAGAGAGAGAGAGTGAGAGAGAGAGAGAGAGAGAGAGAGAGAGAGAGAGAGAGAGGGAGAGGGAGAGGGAGAGGGAGAGGGAGAGAGAGAAAGAGAGAGAGAGAGAGAGAGAGAGAGGGAGAGAGAGAGAGAGAGAGAGAGAGGGAGAGGGAGGGAGAGAGGGAGAGAGAGAAAACTTAGCACTAACAAAAAGATTCTGTTAGGTCACGATGACCGAATACATTCTCCTCGTATGAGGGCTATGATGTCAATCATCTAGCAAAAAAAGGAGCATGGGTGAATTTAATGGTTTATCAAGGTCGCATTCAGGTGTATCTTTACAAAGAATACAGCATATTAATGCCATACAATTAAATCTTTATCTAGTTTTTGCAAGTGTGTAAATTTGGGCTTGTGAAATGTTTCTGTAAAGGTCTTTTATTGCTCAAAGCTCGTTGTTTTCACAAGTACTCTTGCCATGAGCGGTGTGACCTCATGCCACCGACCCGCTGGTATTCTCTCTTAAACATCTCCTCTCTCCTCCTCATGACGACCTTGTCCCTTATGATCTGCATATTCTGAGTTTTCTGTCCTCAGCTAAGACAAACAGAAAATAGCACACTTATATAAATGTCTGTATGTATATATTATGGAAAGTACTATGATTAAGAAAACCTAGACGAAGGCTGAAGGAAACTGAGGTCGAGGTCACAGGAGTGTTTTTGTTGTAATAAAGTTGGATATTTTCATGAATTTTACTTAAGCAGTTGGAATAAATAGGAAGATATTATTAAGATTCTCTCAGCGGTGTTTATGTAGGTATCCTCTTATTCTCATGTATTTCCCTAAATTGTTTAACATTGACCTGCTTTTCACTTTAAAGGGACGATTTTAAAAAGCTTCCCTTAACATTTCCCATACACTGCAAGATAAGAAATTCATAAAAGATGACGTATGACCGAATGCATAAGGTATATATGCTTTCTAATCTTTTCATTTATTAATCCAGAAAATGTATAACATCACTCTATATTAGACGATGTATGAGCGCATTAGGATTGTCAACATTCCTTTTAGTTTAAGGAAAGATTCCTTATTTTCAATCACAGTATCTCCACTTCAGGACAAATCACGCTGCTTCGCTTTCTCGATCCGGAGCGTAAAGCAAAAGAAGATGGTTGCTGATGTCAGCATCGTTATTCAGTGGAGCTTTATTAAACCTTCACTTGACCTCACAGCAACATCAAATGAGTGGGTGGAAAATTATGATAATTCCTGTGCTAAAATAGATCTGGATCGCTCATTAAAGCTCAATGGTGCAGAGAGCGTAACAGCTTCAGAAGAACATTTCCAGCCATCCTGATGTTGCCTAAGCAATGTTCCGTAAATCCAGGACCTTGGACACTGTCAGTCCACAGCAGCTTTACAGCAGAACATCTCTGAGTCAGACAGCAGCTGTTATTTATAAGCTCCGTTGGCTGAGCTTGTAACTTCTGTTCTGCTGGCTTGAATTTACAGCTCTTGGGAGTATTTTCTCTAAATCTGCAGCTGTTAGGAATCAGTAGAGCTTCTCTGCGGTGGGTTTACATTGCTGTCTTTAAAGAGCAGAGCCATAATTCAGATAAAGGATTGTCTAATAGAC
Organism: Triplophysa yarkandensis; assembly: GCA_033220385.1. Classification (NCBI taxonomy): domain Eukaryota; kingdom Metazoa; phylum Chordata; class Actinopteri; order Cypriniformes; family Nemacheilidae; genus Triplophysa; species Triplophysa yarkandensis. Next base: position 17,380,352 of record CM065669.1, on the reverse strand, counting down.
TAACGATGCTTTGGTAAAGATTGGGTCATTTGTAAATGTAACAAGGGTTAACAGATTTGGGATTCAGCAAATGTTTACAGTAAGTTAAAGCATTTGAAATGTAAACCTGACTTTTATTCTAAGGAAACACTCGCCCCAAAATGAAGTTTCGTCATTATTCACCAACCCTCATGTAACTCCAAAACTGTTTGAAATTCTCTCTTAAGTGGAACACAACAGTAGATATTTCAAAAAATGTCTCGGTTGTTTTGTGCAATGCATTGGAAGTCAGTGAGGACTGATATTGTTTGGACACCAACATTATACAAAATATCTTCTTTTGCAACACAAAAACGAAAATATGACGACTTTGGAATGAAAAGTGGGGAAGAATGACCATTATGGGGTGAACTATCCCTTCTAAGCAAACAGATTTAAAGAGCTTTGAACCATTGAGTTTTGCCCCCAGATGAATATGGTTCACTAACATCTTTTTTTTAATTTTATGGTTTCATTGTTCTATAAGATATTAAGTGGTTTCACCATTCTTTATAATTTTAGAAAACATTGAGAATACAGAAATGAGTTGGAAATGAATTATAATCTCCCTCTGCTTTCTGGTAGACTTCCATCCCACGCCATTCTGAGATATAATCAGACAATAATGAAATGAGTCAAGAGTTCTTGTGCGAGAAATATCATTTTATTATGAAACTGTGAGGCGGATGAGAGAGTGATCCTTAAAAACACATCTTCCAACTTCCTCAGCGAAACCTCATTATTCTTCTCTCTTCACAGGGACTTGGGTTACATTCGGAGGGCAGATTTCAGATGAGGTAAGGCCCAATTTTGTTTCACCCGAAGAAATAAAGTTACACACAAACAATAAACAAATATGAAAGAACGAATGCAAGTTGGAACAGTAGCAAAAGTGACAAGAAAAGCCCGCAGACGGTGCAAAACACTGTGACATTTTGTTATGGATGTTGTGTGAAGCTTGCATGTGCTCAGGCGCAGATATCGTGGCAGGGACAGTCGAATCGACCTAGAGGACAAACAAAGCTCAATTGGACGGGCATGGACAGTAATTTGGTTCTGAGGGCATGTAAGTTTGGAGAAAAGGCGCCTGCTGTTCTTCTGCCTCAGTGGAAGGGTTAACAAGTCCTCTCCACTCGGACGGCCTGTTCTTTCAATGCCGGTTGTCAGGAGAAAGAGCTTGAAATGCTGCCTTACATCATCACACACACTTCCTCCTGGCAGTAGAATGACTCAGCATGTCCTGCCAGCTGAGTCGACCCGCCTGAGTGACAGGGCAGTTTGTTTCTCTACAGTCATAAGAGATTTGTTTTCTCCAGGGCAATGGGATGTCAGACGGCAACGTCTGAATCAGGACTTTATGTTAGCACTTTGTGCGAGCAACACTTATAGTGTGAAAGTGTGTGTGTGAGTAGCGGGTAAGGTAAAGCAGGCTTTAAGGGGGTTTTGCTTCTGTTGAATGTGTTAAGATTGCATGGAATACTCTGAAGGCAAAAGAAGAACTTTTGAGAAATGTCTTAGTTAGGTTTCGTACAGTGGACGTTGGTTGGTCGCTGACATTCCTCAAAATATCTTCTTTTGTTTTCTGCTGAATCAAAAAGTTTATACAGGTTTGGAAATGCATGAGAGTGGGTAAATGAAGAACGTTTGTGAAATGGAAGATTGTTGTGAAATGAATCACAAGGTTAAGAACGTATTTATATTCAGCTGCTCAGAGCATCCTTCAGCCCACATATGATTCATTAGTCTGCGCGGAGGAAATTAAAGTCATCTCAAGGCTAAGCCCTTGCAGGCCACATGCCAAATCCATTTACATTATCACTCCGTTGATTTTAACACAGAAGAAGGTATTTTGAGGAATGTTTGGACTTTGTAAATTTCACAAAATAAACAGTTATCTAAAATCTTAAAATCTTTTAAAAACATAAAATAGAAAAAAAAGTTTAAACATGTCTTATACACCTTTTATTTATGGGTTTTAAGCAGACATATTAAAATTAATCAGATTTACTATTTTACTTACACAAGCACAACATTCAAACAGTATATTCAATAGGTATTGTATGTCGGTTACCAACTTACTTCAAAATATCTTCTTAAGTGTTTTGTAGAGGAAAGAGAGTCATGCAGGTTTGAAATGAAAGAGGTTGAGTAGATCAAATAAAGATGACAAAAATGTATTTGAAGGAGAAGTATCACACTGTTTCATGCAATGCATCGTGTGTCTACACTGCAGATTCTCAAGATTAACATAAGAATGGCAGAAGCTGCATGTGACACTTCTCCTCTAAGCCATCCGTCTCAGCTTTTTTCCATTAGTACTTGTAATTTATAGATTATTTATTTGGCTGAAGTGTTACTCTGAAGTCAAGACATCCAGGCATGAAAAGCTGGACTGAACTAGGATCAAATAAAAATGTGATTTTAGAGATGATTATAAATGGGATTTACTTGGCAGTGCCCACACAAACACAATCGTGTAATTTACACACATACACCTACCTATTCTCTCTCACCCTGATATGGATGTGAGATTAGGTAATAGCAAAACACTCCATGATAACTCTCCAAACGTATGGAGGCGATGAATTGGCAGCTGTCAGAATGAATGATAGCTCTCTAATGTGACACTGAACACCCGCTAAATCACATGTGGGTTTTATTTGTTCATTTTAAATGTGATCACAATAAACAACTGAAACTGTCAAACACTTATAAAATTCTTGTACATTCGTTCGGTTGGTTTTTGGAAACCAAGAAAGAGAGTCTTGCAATGAACAATTAACATACATTGTTGGATAATTCCAGCATTATGGATCTGACATTCTCAGTGAAAACGTGGAATATAAATGGTCAGAGAATGAATTTATTAGCAATATTCTGAATCATTCGTTTATATTTTCTGTTAATAAGATAGTGTCCATATGTCAGAAAACATATCAGTTGATGCATTTGTTTTCTATGAGGGAAATATGGAGGATGCGCTTTAAAATGTGCAAATCAGATCCAGTAATATTCAGAAATTGTATAAGGGATAGCAGTTGGCGAAACATTTAAACATGCATTTAAATTTGACATGTGCTTTCTGAATGTTACAATGATTTGATGGTAAGGTTAACATCTGGATTGTAAGCACAGAATGGAATATACGTTATCTTTAATAACTCTTTCTGATGATGTAAACACTTGTGATGTGTCTTACTTATGTGGGTTGAACTTGTTGTGGTACTTGATACTCCATGCGAATCTTATGCATTCCAGATGGCAGAGCAGCTGATGACTATAGCTTACGAGAGCGGGGTGAACCTTTTTGACACGGCAGAAGTGTATGCCGCAGGAAAGTAAGTATGATTCAGCTCTTACAATAATAATTCACTTTACGCCATGACTCAAAATGAACATCTCTCGGTCTGTTACAGAGCTGAAGTCATACTGGGAAACATCATCAGAAAGAAGGGTTGGAGGTACGGTTAGATGTGTAAATAAGTAGCCATGTAACTGTGATACAAAAACAAACTCTTCTGTGGCTTTTGTCTGCTGAACACAGCATCCGTTACATCGTAATGGTCAGAGGATTCCCTCTGCACTTATAATGGAAGGAGATGGGGGGCTTTGAACACTAGGCACACATGTGCACCGTAGTGTGGGTGGTCGCCATGGCAACTGATGACAATCCACGGTGATCACTTGTGGAATGACAGGAACATTTCAAAGAATTTTCAATGTTCACTCTGAACAAGAGATACTGGCTGTGTTTGCAATGCAATACCACTATTTTGCATACGATGTAGTACGTACCAAGTACTACATCTATTTATGATTATAATATTCCAAGCTCGAGTTAAAAAATAGCTTTTATGATTAAAGGTTGTTGATGAATTTTCTTAATTATTCATCTGAAATAAATATGGTTGTCTTATAATCGAGCTCTAGGCTTTGACGTGTCAGTAATGCAGACGCCAATAAGTGGTGCCAAAAACAAGTTTGAACGGCATCGAAGCCATCCAGTGCATTAACATTAAGCATTTAGCAAACGTTTTTATCCAAAAGCGACTTTAGGGAATCAACGAAGCTGTAAATCGCAAAGAACTTCCTTTAGTTAACGCCAGGCCTACAAATTCTGACAGTCGTCGAAAAGCTTCAAGTTTGTTTTTCATCTTAAGCAGATTGCAAAGCTAATATTTCGCTTCCATGTTAGTTACATTTTGATTTTAGGTTGACTTCCACATTAATAATATGGTCTTAATATATTGTACTAGAGATTATCTTTAAGTTCAATATAAAGTCTTTTTAAAGGTTATTAGTATTTACTTTACTTAATTTACATTAAATACTCTATATTAAAATAATATATGTAATGTGATTTTCCTTCAGCTGAATGCATTTTCATAATAAAAGATTTAGCCTTAAAAAGGATCAAGGTCATCTTATTTTCAGAACAGTACAATGGGAAACATTTGAATGCAATTTTGTTCAACTCTTGGCAATAAAATGTAATATTTCATATTAAATATTGACTAATTCAACTCATAATCCTGATGAATGATCTCTGTCCCAACTGTAGAGAACACACATGTGTAATGTAGGAACATTTTACTATTTACCTATCCCATAACACCTATTTAAGATTCATAATCCAATCTAGTTTGATCCTCTTGGGAAAAGTGTGACGGATGTACATTTAAGGTGAGGAAACACAAGACTTCCACAGCTTCCTGAAGAGAGAACAGATTTTGATTACTCTTTTTTACCCTCTCATCATTTCATAAATCTTTAATGTCTTTCCAGTTGATTCTCCTCTCATTCCCAGGTTTTAATTGCACCCCAACCACTTCCCTCATAACCCAGTTTCTCCCATTCATCTTTCATTTGCCTTTTCATTTCATGCTCTGATTCTTCATCATCCATCCCTCTTCATGAAGCTGATGGTATTATTTATGAATATTTTGTGCTACACAAAAATGACAATTGAGCGTGAAACTGTTCCCCTTAGTATCACCCACAGAAATCATGACACTAGAATCACTTGGAATTGATATTCTAATATCATGTATGTGTTTGGGGTTGACTGTGATTAAAGTGTGTCTTCTGTAATTTGTCTGTTTTTCACTTGGCTTCAATTATAAAATACTCTCATTATTATTTTTTTTTGCAAATGTGTTTGACAATTTAACAGTTCTGAGCATTGAAAGATCATTTACACCCATGTTAATATAGATGAATGTAGACCTACTGATTATTCCTAAAACAACTACAGGACAGATGTTATGTACAGTATGTGTCATCATAAAGCAATAACTTTAATGTCTCAAGTTTTGATAATCCCTGTTTATAACAGTAAAACACCAAACACTTTGAATGAAAATTTCTTCTATATGAATACATGTTAATGTAAATATTGTATTATCTCAAACCACTTTTCAAAATGTAGCTTTCTTAAAAGGGTTTTAAAGAAAAAATCTTGAAAAAAGTTCATATATATATAATGCACTTTTTATTGGAAAATATTGTACATTAATTATGGTAAAAATTGATACTAACAATCACTTTGTAAAACAAAATATTCTAAACCAAATTAAAGGACAATTTTACATTTTACTAAAGAAAAATAATTCATTGAACCAACTGAAATAACAAAGGGTGATGATCTTATAACTTGAGGCAATGAAAACAAGTTGACTTAAAGTGTCTCTCTGATTACAAACCTCATTTTTTATTTCCTTTGTGTGCTGAATACTACCTTAAATAACAATACGATAAATAATGTTTTTCTAGGCGATCCAGTCTGGTCATAACTACAAAGCTCTACTGGGGTGGGAAGTAAGTAACCAGTTCATGTCACTTCCTGTTTGCTGATATTTAAAACCTGTCACTTCACTGACCGCTCTAAAGAGCAGCACACCTAATGCTGACATGTGCGGATTCCCTCGTCTCCTAAATGCAATTACGCATCTTAGCTGAGGTCAGGAGCTGACCCAGCGGTTTCCATCGGTCCAGTGTTCGCTGCAGCTGGAGAGCCAGATAAGAATAAAGAAAAGCCACGTTTCATTTCCGAACAAATCCTCTCTCATGAATAATAATTGGGGTTTAAAATGCCAGGAAAGTATGAAAAGTAAACGTTTGCAATGGGAAACAGATGATAGAGAACTCAACAACTTCTGAGAAATACTTTGTCATAGCACACTTATTTCTAAAGTTTTATTTGTATCTTCTTTTCCCACAGAGCCGAGACAGAGAGAGGCCTTTCCAGGAAACACATTATTGAAGGTACGTTTCACATTTTTCCGACTGTAGGGGGGAGCAGGAAAAATTAACCGTGTTTTTATCCATGCGCTGTCAGAATTGTTTTGCACCCAATTCCCTAAAGGAATTATACAAACATGCCAAAACTCAACTATTAAATGCAGTTAGGCACTTTAAGGGTCAGGTGAAGCAGCCTGCACATAAATAAAATTGACTCTGTTGAGTGAAACGATTGACATTCCATATCATGTTGTAAATTTGAAGGCCTTGAAATTTAGTAAACCTACTGTTTGCATTTTTGAAAGAAGGTGAAGGTCATGGCACACACTGTAAGTGAAGTGAAGGGTTGCCAAGTATGGTGTTCCATGCTTGGAATTTGTGCTCTGCATTTAACCCATCCTAGTGTAAACACACAATAAGTGAACACACACACTGTGAACACACACACTGTGAACACACACCCGGAGCAGTGGGCAGCCATGCCGCGGCACCCGGGGAGCAGTGGGGGGGCGACGGTGCCTTGCTCAAGTGTCTCACCTCAGTCGTGGTATTCCCGCTGGTTCCGAGTCTCGAACCAGCAACCTTCGGATCCCGAGTCCAAGACTCGAACCACCGGGCCACGACTGCCTTTTATATGTAAATAAAAAATTATGTAAATCTGATTAACTCAAATATTTCTATTAGATTTCAAAAATGATGAAAACAATGATTTATAATATAAATATATGTATACTTTATGTTAATTAAATATTATAAAATAAAATATATATTTCTCATAACATAAACTAAAAAAAAGTCTTTGTTCATTTTAGAGAAATTAACTGATTATTTTGATGTTTTTCCTCTGCCAAAAGCTATATCCTGTTTTTAAAGTTTTTTAAAGTTAATATAACAGTTTATCATTGTGATATTTAAAGAGCCACATTAAATATTTTTTACAGTGTGAGGTTTGACGTGAGGTATATCTGCACAGCATCACTGCACCTCTGCATTAGTTCGTCTCATTCAAATTCTGCACACAAGTACATTGTGTACTGGATTTGTGCCCAGCTAAAATGCTTTTTATCATTCGATGAATTACCAGTGCCAACAGAACAAAAGAATGACAAAAAATATATTTTTTAAATGGAAATCAATTTAATGTCTGCAGTAATGTTAATAGCAGCACACAAGGAGAACTGGGTTTTGTAAGACAGGCTCATTTACATAGAAAGTGTGTGCACGATTGTGTTAAACTGTATTGTGCTTAGTGACTGAAACAAAGGTTTTAAACTGACATTCTTAAACAGCTTTAATGAGTTGTTCTCCCTTTGATTTAAAAAAAAAATCTTGTGTAGTACAAACACAACATTGTTCGGTCTTTACTGAAATGTGTTCAACGTTTTAGAATAACAGTCCAATGAAAAGAATAGTATAACACAACAGTTCTGAAACTTTAAGCATTTAAAAGAAATGAACTATGGTATCTTGAATGTTTTATCATCCAGCTTCTTGACATCTCAACTTGGAAAGCTTTAAACAATATTAAAGAAATGTGCATATATGCTGGACTTCACTGTAAAAACAGAATGTAATTTTATGGTATTTTCCTGCTGCTCCAGCTTCGATTAAAAAAACGAATTCATGGGCCGCTTTATAGTGTTTTTATGATATACACTACAACTGAAAAAGTACAGAAATACACGAGGCGAACTTACAATATGGGAGTGATTTGATGCGACATTTCTTTGTGCTAGATTCAGAGAAATATGTATTTTAATTGCATTTTCTTTATAAGTAAATATTAGGGATTGTACAATTATATTTGTGTTCACGAAAGTCATATGTAACTGTCAAAACTGAATACAAAAGCCAAAGAAGTTTATAGAACGATTCTATTTCGATTTCTTTTAGATCCCAATTCGATTTTCCCATTTCCAGATTGATTGATTTGATTTTATGTTAATGTCACTCTTGTTGGACTAAAGAGGAGGAACACACAACTCTTGACAGAATCCTTCATCACAGAACAAACATACACACGTTGTGCACTATGAAGCAGCAGAAAGTCAGGATGTTAAGCACGTCACGCACATCTGACCTTACAAAATAAATCTCTTTTGCATAATTTGCCCCGACTGAATCTCATCTGACACGGCGCCTTGAATTGAGAATGAAGGGATTATTAATCGTGCGGCGCATAAGTGTCTTATTTCATTACATCAAAATAATAAAAGACAAGCAGTGAGATTTATGTGAGGCATTAATATTGCAGTATTAACTGTTGCCCTGAAAATGCTTACATTATAATGCGTACGTTGTCACTGTAGGGTGAGAATTACTTTTGTGTGAACTAATATACAACCCTGGCCTAGATATTCAAGATGAATGATGGTTGTGTGTTCTGCACTGGCCTTTATTTTTCTCTCATGCCAGCAGGTTTGAGGCCAGACACCTAGTTTACAAACCGAGAGCATGGGGAACTACACTCCCGACCTGCAGACTGGTTTATCTGGAGTGTGTGTGTGTGTGTGTGTTACAGTGTGTGTGTGTGTTACAGTGTGTGTGTGTGTGTGGGTGTGTGTGTGTGTTACAGTGTGTTACAGTGTGTTACAGTGTGTTACAGTGTGTTACAGTGTGTGTGTGTGTGTGTGTGTGTGTGTGTGTGTGTGTGTGTGTGTGTGTGTGTGTGTGTGTGTGTGCGTGCGTGCGTGCGTGCGTGCGTGCGTGCGTGTGTGTGTGTGTGCTACAGTTTGTGTGCTACAGTGTGTGTGCTACAGTGTGTGTGCTACAGTGTGTGTGTGTGTGTGTGTGTGTGTGTGTGTGTGTGTGTGTGTGTGTGTGTGTGTGTGTGTGTGTGTGTGTGCTACAGTGTGTGTGCTACAGTGTGTGTGCTACAGTGTGTGTGTGTGTGTGTACATGCTTAAAATATAATGAGGTATTATTTTCCCCTTGCACTTGTGTGCAAACAAATGATATCAAATAAAAAGTCGGTTGTTTTATATTTTCTTTCATTAGGAATCTTAGAATGCTAAGCATATCATCTGCATGTCTAGAGACGGTAGAAGAAACCCTTCTCCCATCTCCCAAACACTTCATTACATTTGACCATCACTTCAGAGGGTAATGGGGATAAAGAAAAAGAGAGTCACGAGAGAGCTCTGAGGCATCGGAAAGGCCGGGTTTGATTGGATGAAAGTCCATCTGACTCACGCAGCTGGGGGTCCGGGGTCTGTGAGGCTTTGTTAAGGGTGGGAATGTGTCTCGATGTTATAAGGACTTGAATCCTCTGGTGTTTGTCAAAATGCTTTAAGTACATTGTTGGATTTGTTCTTGAGTCCTAACCCCTGACACGGGTGGACCACAGCCCTCATTGGTACTTAACAGTGTAAAGCCCTGGTTAACATTACCAGATCTTTTGAAAGGGAACACAAACACTCATACACTGTTTGCTTTTTAAGGTCTCAAGGGCTCTCTACAGAGGATGCAGCTGGAGTATGTTGATGTGGTCTTTGCCAACCGTCCCGATAGCAACACACCGATGGAGGGTGAGTTTGGGTTTTTCGCTTTTCTATGTCAGATACAGTACGAAATTAACATTTAAAACCCATCTGTGATGAGTTTCCCAAAGAGAGCTTTCAGTTTCACTTTCAGTTTTAGAATCATCTGGAACTGCATAGTGTGATTGAAAGGTGATTTGAGATACATTTAAGCTATTTTAAAGCAGAAAAGTAATTTCACTGGAACAAATATTTAAAAGTGAACGTTTGGTGGTCAAAGATGAGTTTTAACATATAAGATTTTCAACCACAGGAGGACAACACCAACTTTGCGAACCTATGCATGTTAAAGCTCGAGGGCCTTCAATAGCTCACGAAAGTTCTCTCCCATAAAACGATTTTGACCTTAACCAACAGACTTCGCCATTCTCTGGAAAAGTGCAGAAGAGGAACACCGACAATGCATCGACAATACTGACAGTACAAGTGAATGAGTGCATCAGACTGAAAGGGTTTGTGTCCCAGGGGCGAACGCTCCTCTATAGTCTGAGTACTTTGAAAGATGTAGTCATGATGACAGGGTTGAGATTAAGTGCAGTCCGAAGGGTACCATCACAATAATAACTCTGAATAAACTCACTTCACGTACCCTAGGTAGGTTATATAGTCGGCAGGCTGCCACAGCACTGTTAGGAATCTGTACTGCCCACAGCTACCAAAGCAGTCAACCTGAAAATCTAATCTACTGTTTTAATGTGTTTTAGGCCGGGCTTGCACATTTAAAATAATAGGGACCTGGAAAACTTTTTATGTGTGGGGTGGTTAGGTAAGAGAACATTTCTAGGTTGTCTCCTCACCTCAACATCAACCCTGACAATAGTCTCATTGACTGTAAAGAAAGTTTGATAAATATAGCAAGAATAAAGACAAAAACATTTTTGTGGAAAATATTAAAATATATAATAATTTTGGTAAATGTATAAATATTTAAGTTTATGGAACAAAAAAAGTATAAATTTACAATATATATTTGTCATATAAAAGCTTTAAATTAATAATTTGTAAATTATTGTGTAAATGATTTCACGTTTACATTCATAATTTATTATCACATTTATTAATTTGGCTTAAACACAGTAAATTCTTTACAGACACAAACAAAAATGGCTTGAATTAGTTGGTTATTAGTTGGTTATTAGTTGGTTAAATTAGTTGGTTAGTTTGTTAAACAGTGTATTTTCTATTCTCTGTATAGTTTTCTCAATATAGATATTATTCTCAGAAGAGATCAACGAGGAGACAAGATAATTACATTCAGCCTCATATGACCTTCAGTTCTCAGAAAAAAAAACCCAGCTATAACAACATTTTCTGTATCCTTTCTGAAATATCCACACGAAAACAAATACAGAGATGATAAAGAAGAGACAGACTTGGAAACAAATTTGTTTTTAGATTATAGTTATATATCCATAAACAAAATGAAAATAACATCACATATTTGTTTATAATGTATAGTATTATTTCTTTAAATAACTAGGACTGTAGGAAAGTGTAAGTCCATCTATTCTTGAAAATTACAACCTGTGTATGAAATGAATCTTCTGTGGAGCACAAAAAAGATATGTTGAAAAATGTCTCTCTGGTTTTGTGACTTTCACGGAAGTTAAAACTCTTTTGTGAGCTTTTTAAAAATATCTTGTGTTCTGTGAAAGAAAGAATATTTGGAATGACGTTAAGTTCACCCAAAAATTAAAAAAAAATGTCGATTCGTCAAAAACTGAATCGGTCACTTTATAGTTTTTCCAAACTATTTGTAAGCGAACAATTCTTGGCCCCCATTGAATACAATTGACATTTATTCATTTGGCGGACTCTTTTATCGAAAGCGACATTCATTGCATAACACAATACAGTTTTTTCCGAGTATGTGCAACCCTGTGATGAAACCCATGACCTTAGCATTGTTATGAACACGCTGGAACCACCGAGCTTAAGGAAAGCTGTAGGAACACCACCATAGTAGCAAAAATCACAATGGCAGTGAAAGAACGTTTTGCGGTCGTACATTCTTCAAAATATCTCATTCTGCGCTCAATAGAACAAGCATTTACAAAGTCATTTTTTCCTGCTTTGGTGGTTAATTGGGTCTGGTTCGGTTCCAAGCATTCTTCACAATATCTTTCTATGTGTTCATCAGGACAAAGACTCGACTAAATGATGACAGAATTTTTATTTTTAGGTGACCTATCCTTTTAAGAATAAATCTGAGGCCTATGCCTACAGGTGAAGTTGTCATTAAATGTGGGACTTATTTCTGTAAACATAATAACTTGACTCAGGTTCTTTGTGTTTTAACACGTGGATGTCTGTTGTACATCCTTTCTCACTTTCTCATAGACAGATAGCTATGCAGAGATTTTCTGCTGCATCGATGCGTAAAGTGTCCACAGTTTAGTGCTGGCTATTCACTTTATGTGCAATGAATATTAAACATTCAGCTGCAATTCCTATAGAGTATGAACATTCTGTTTAACTTTGTATACTGTATGTTTCTAACCCGCAACACAGGAACGTTCTGAAGGGAATTTAAAGATTCAATGTAGATTATCGTTCATTTATTCCTCCTGATTGCACTTGAATGAAGTGCAGTTACACTGAATCTGGTCGAGCAGCCCACCAGCACACCTGACATGAAGATATATCGAAGTAAATGTGGTTTAGTCAACTCCTTAAAATAGCAGAGACTGCGGAAGATTCCTAAATCCTAAATCATCACACATTTGAAACACCCCAAAGCAAACTCAGTTTGATGTTCGATCAATCTTGTTCTTATTTCGTTTCGCCAGAGATTGTCAGAGCCATGACCTACGTGATAAACCAAGGCATGTCCATGTATTGGGGGACCTCACGATGGACGGCGATGGAGATAATGGTGAGTGACATCATAATTGGCAATCATCCATGTTACCCCGCAGAATAGAATTCATAAAAATTTCGGATTTATTATATAGCATGGATATGGAAGATTTGGGAACGGACACTTGTAGCGCCTCTGTTCCACGGATCACACAAGGGACCAAGATGTGCACTTGAATGTCTAACTAAGCATTAAGTGCAGATTCCTCGACTGGAGAAAAGCCGGCCCATCATTGGCTTTCTGTGTAATCTAAAATAAAAGGGGACGGAACACTGGGTTTGGGTGGACAACAAAATGAGCCGTTACATGTCAGCTTCTCTTGTGTACATTGCACATATCCCATATTTTTAGCCTGTCGCCTGAAGTCAGTGTTCTGACGGTGTGGTGTGTTGATGTAATTACAGTGTAGCTGATTTGTTGTAATTAAATGCTGACATTAATGATTCACGAGTGATGAATAGAGGTTTGATCAGGGTTTTTACAGAAACAGCCCGAGAGGAGACGTGGGGATGACCTGTAATTGGGGTGACTGTGATAATAGCGTGTTCAGTGGTCATGCCTTACACATCCCACGTAAACAGCATCCCACGGCTGGAAGAGAACATCACAGCATGAACGTGTAAATGACATCATTGCTTACGGATGATTAAGGCACCTCACTTAAATATATATTTTGCCTTTGAAAACAAGGCTAAAGTGGGAAAATCCAATTCGGAGAAAACGAGCATTCAAGTTTGATTTAATCCATCAATTCACCGTGATTTAAATGTTGAACGCAGTCAATATTAATATATCAATGTTATGTACTCATAGAATGTTCTTAACATTGTATAGAATGTATTTCAGTATAAAAAAGGAAATACCTATAATATTGGGTCCAGCTGGGTTTTTACAGAAAATAAATGTTCTTATTTTTGGTTTATTGAAACAACTTAAAGTGTCATAATTTGTATTTGGGTTAGGGGTAAGCTGACAACCAGAACCTGTCGTAAGATATTAAAAATATATCATATTTTTTATAAATATATTGTGTTATGTTTTTATGTTATGTTTTATGTAGCTATTGCCTATATTTGATATTTTTAAGCTATTATTAATCAAAACAACCCAAACATGTTACCAAACATGCACCAAACATGCACCATAAAAACAGATTTTGCAAATGAACACTTCATATTTTAAATTCTCCTTCTCTTTCTCTCTAGGAGGCGTACTCCGTGGCGAGGCAGTTTAACCTGATTCCTCCGGTGTGTGAACAGGCCGAGTATCATCTCTTCCAAAGAGAGAAGGTGGAGGTGCAGCTGCCTGAGCTTTACCATAAAATAGGCGGGTGTTCATCATCACATCACACATAGAAACATACGTTTTCCCAAAACGGAACACTCTCATCATCTAGCAGAGTTCATCCGCTGATTATAAAGCTCTGGAAATATTGTAATATCATCTGCGTGTGACTGTAGGTGTTGGGGCCATGACATGGTCACCTCTGGCCTGTGGGATCATCAGCGGGAAGTATGAAAACGGCATCCCAGATTCCTCTAGGGCGGCTATGAAGGTACTAGTTAGAACTAGAAACGCCTGCTTGTTGCTTCTCAATAAGAATTCAAGTATAGATTTAATGCCAGGCATCTTTCAACCTGTTTCTCAAAGTCATACCAGTGGCTGAAGGATAAGATTGTCAGTGAGGACGGACGGAAGCAGCAAGCGAAACTGAAAGAACTCGGCAATATTGCTGAGAAGCTGGGATGCACATTGCCTCAGCTTGCCGTCGGTAAGCCTGCACACATTTATGATATATGTACGGACTACTCAAAGGAATTAAACAACTTATTATTCTCTATCTGTAGCCTGGTGTCTGCGGAACGAAGGTGTGAGCTCTGTTCTTTTAGGAACCTCGAATGCAGAACAGTTAACTGAAAACCTGGGAGCCATACAGGTAAGCACGGAAACAGGATTGAAACTTCTCAGAAATCTCCAGAAGTCATCCCTATTCTTCCCGTTTGTTGCACATTCAGGTGCTTCCAAAGATGACGTCCCACATAGTGTCGGACATCGATCACATACTCGGGAACCGGCCGTACAGCAAGAAGGACTACCGGTCCTAGGATCTCCGGGCGAGTTAAGGGTGAAAAGATTTCTGGGTGTAGCGGTGGTTCCTCCGAGGTTTTTTATCCGTTGGCCTTAGAGTCCTACGCTCCATAACGTGTACCTTCCCTTCATCTTTGCCGGTGCACTTACGCACATCAACACTACTGCAAGAACCGCATCAAGGTGTCAGCGGCGCCTTTTGGGAAAGGCTGGGGAGTCTTTCTCATGTGATCTGTGAACACATACATGCATTCTGACCCATGCTTGGCCTATGCTCTCTAAACCATCGACGAAAGGGTGCCTGAAGATCTGTGATCTGTCGCCCTCCTGTGTATGAAGCAAGGACTCAGTTGAACAAGTCAACCTAAAGAGGGACATTTTTATGAGAATGAGATGTTTCTGGATATGACTTTGAGGGTGGCGTAACTCTCGTTCATTAATATATACTTTCTAAAAATATGACTGTATAATAAATATAGAGTATTGGCATTGTATATGCAGCCTGATGCATTCATGATGTTTGTAATTTTTTCCCAGCGTTCACTTTTTAGAAGTTCAGAGGACACAAACTAGAGATCTCCAATACGCATGACAGCATTACAATATACTGGGATTAAATTCTCTTCAGTTTGTGGAAACCTCACGTTTGTCTTTACCGTAGCTTTAGATTGGCCCTTCTTGAGAGCCATATTATGACTTTGTGTCTCGTAGGAATTTTAATATCGATGATCTGCTGCGCCTTACCCTACAATCCCAGAGCTTATAGTTTATAATAGTTAGGCATGGGAAAATAAGCAGAAGTATATTTTTCTCTATCATCTCCAAGCAAGAAGCCTTGTTCCATGGAATGAAATGCAGGAGTCTTTGTTTCGACATCTGTGTACATAATGCTACCTTTAGTATCCATGCAGAGTGCCTTGAATCTAACCTGCATGAACATCAGGGCTGGCCCGTTCTCTCATGGGCCCTCGAGTGTATACTGTGAGCTTTTCTTCATTGTAAATGATTTACCAAAATGTAGGAAAAAATCCCACCATCTGGTGACTATTGCTTTCAAAGATGACTGTAAATCAGGGTATTCTATCATATTGTGCATCTCTCCCTGTATGGCTGCAGTGACTTCTGTAAATAGAATATGTAAACAGTATATAGAGGTAGATTATATGCTTAAAATAAATAAAACAATGTCTGTAAAACCACGTGTATCTCCTTGGAATATAAAGCGAGATGTGCACAAACCGTTTTATTGTTACAAAACAAAACAAAAAGAGACCGGACATACAAAACAGCCGCATTCATGGATCATGAATTTCATGAAAGTTAAACAAATGAAATGAACCCACACACACACACTCACATGCGTGCGCAAAAGACAATAAACTTGCTATTCCGCCCCTCCCTCTACCCCACAATCCTGTGATTTGTATGTTGCTCATTGTCTCATCCTTATGTGATCGGTCTCTTTATTTAGACCCCGTGGACAGCAGGGCGATCAGACCTGAAGAGGCGCTGATGGACAGGATGTAGTTCCTGTAACACACACACAGGGAAACATGAGATAGAACACAACGCCGGGCATAGATCGACATGTCTCAGATGAAAATGTAATACGATCGTAAACTCACACTGTTGGGTTGAAGTTCTTCAGCAAGAAGAAAGAAGCAACGATGACCAGCAGGAGGAACAGGGTGTTGTTGTAGAAGATGGAAAAGGTTGTGGCCTCGTAATCAGCGACCTCGTTCTTCTTCCAAAGGATCCTGAGACAAAGACACCGATAAGAAACATGTGGGCATACCGAATTCTCAATAACCGAGACAAGCGAACCTCTCGTCCTTCTCTTTGCGGGACATCTTGCGGTTGTCGGCCTCGGAGAGCTTGCGGGTCACTTCTTTGGACACGGCGTCTTCGCGTTTCTGAGCGACCCTGAAAGAACGATCTTCAGATTAACACCACGATAGACAAATCAATACACGGGTCAATGGAGCCGTGAGTCTCACTTGTGTTTGAGGACAAATTTGACATTCTTGTAAGCAAAGGCCACCAGGTATGTGCTGACGAGGGTCATGACGGCGTACAGAACCGCGGACTGGACCAAATCCATGTGCCAGATCCTCCAGAACAGCCCTGTATCACAAACACAAACACATGAGTGACATATCACAAACACAAACCACGTGATTTATGAATGAACTACAAAAAAACGTCATTTAAGCGGCATGCTGTAGTCCCTATCTGCCATTGTGACGTCACACATGATAGAACTCCTGATGTTACGTCACAAATACAAATAAATCGTATTTTAGCGTCCGACTTTGATTTAAGCCGATGTCTATGAATCTGAATAACAGTTTAATCACGATACATGACGTAGACACCGGTCCACATTTAAACGCTTGACCGGAACTCACAGATGGGGATCGCTGACACAATCAGAGCATTTCCGTAAAAAAGCGCCGTGGATTTCGCCGAGAGGTTCCTGCTGAAGTCCTGCAGGAGAAGATCTTCCTCTGACTGCTGTTTGGGGTTAGTTTTGGGTGCCATGGCTCCTGTCTGTCCTCCTCTGAGCTCTGCTGTGTGGAACAAGAGAGACAGACACGTACATGAAGCGCTCGTGCCGCGTCAGCACTTACTGTGACGTGGAATTCATGCGCCGACGCGACGGCGCTCTGCACGCGCGAGTTCTGCCCTCTATTGCGCGGGAAGACCAAACCCGTAAGTGTTTATTTATAATCAAAGTGTTTATTTATAATCAAAGTGTTTATTTATAATCAAAGTGTTTATTTATAATCAAAGTGTTTATTTATAATCAAAGTGTTTATTTATAATCAAAGTGTTTATTTATAATCAAAGTGTTTATTTATGATCAAAGTGTTTATTTATAATCAAAGTGTTTATTTATAATCAGGGTTTTTATTGATAATCACAGTGTTTATTTATAATCAAAGTGTTTATTTATAATCAAAGTGTTTATTTATAATCAAAGTGTTTATTTATAATCAAAGTGTTTAATGATAATCAAAGTGTTTATTTATAATCAAAGTGTTTAATTATAATCAAAGTGTTTATTTATAATCAAAGTGTTTATTTATAATCAAAGTGTTTATTTATAATCAAAGTGTTTATTTATAATCAAAGTGTTTATTTATAATCAAAGTGTTTATTTATGATCAAAGTGTTTATTTATAATCAAAGTGTTTATTTATAATCAGGGTTTTTATTGATAATCACAGTGTTTATTTATAATCAAAGTGTTTATTTATAATCAAAGTGTTTATTTATAATCAAAGTGTTTATTTATAATCAGGGTTTTTATTGATAATCACAGTGTTTATTTATAATCAAAGTGTTTATTTATAATCAAAGTGTTTATTTATAATCAAAGTGTTTATTAATAATCAAAGTTTTTATTTATAATCAAAGTGTTTATTGATAATTACAGTGTTTAATGATAATCACAGTGTTTATTTATAATCACAGTGTTTATTTATAATCAAAGTGTTTATTTATAATCAAAGTGTTAATTTATGATCAAAGTGTTTAATGATAATCAAAGTGTTTATTTATAATCAAAGTGTTTATTTATAATCAAAGTGTTAATTTATGATCAAAGTGTTTATTTATGATCAAAGTGTTTATTTATGATCAAAGTGTTTATTTATAATCAAAGTTTTTATTTATGATCAAAGTGTTTATTTATAATCAAAGTGTTTATTTATGATCAAAGTGTTTATTGATAATCAAAGTGTTTATTTATAATCAAAGTGTTTATTTATAATCAAAGTGTTTATTTATGATCAAAGTGTTTAATGATAATCAAAGTGTTTATTTATAATCAAAGTGTTTATTTATAATCAAAGTGTTTATTTATGATCAAAGTGTTTATTTATAATCAAAGTGTTTATTTATGATCAAAGTGTTTATTTATAATCAAAGTGTTTATTTATGATCAAAGTGTTTATTGATAATCAAAGTGTTTATTTATAATCAAAGTGTTTATTTATAATCAAAGTGTTTATTTATGATCAAAGTGTTTAATGATAATCAAAGTGTTTATTTATAATCAAAGTGTTTATTTATAATCAAAGTGTTTATTTATGATCAAAGTGTTTATTTATAATCAAAGTGTTTATTTATGATCAAAGTGTTTAATGATAATCAAAGTGTTTATTTATAATCAAAGTGTTTATTTATAATCAAAGTGTTTATTTATGATCAAAGTGTTTATTTATGATCAAAGTGTTTATTTATGATCAAAGTGTTTATTTATAATCAAAGTGTTTATTTATGATCAAAGTGTTTAATGATAATCAAAGTGTTTATTTATGATCAAAGTGTTTATTGATAATCAAAGTGTTTATTTATAATCAAAGTGTTTATTTATAATCAAAGTGTTTATTTATGATCAAAGTGTTTAATGATAATCAAAGTGTTTATTTATAATCAAAGTGTTTATTTATAATCAAAGTGTTTATTTATGATCAAAGTGTTTAATGATAATCAAAGTGTTTATTTATAATCAAAGTGTTTATTTATAATCAAAGTGTTTATTTATGATCAAAGTGTTTATTTATGATCAAAGTGTTTATTTATAATCAAAGTGTTTAATGATAATCAAAGTGTTTAATGATAATCAAAGTGTTTATTTATAATCAAAGTGTTTATTTATAATCAAAGTGTTAATTTATGATCAAAGTGTTTAATGATAATCAAAGTGTTTATTTATAATCAAAGTGTTTATTAATAATCAGAGTGTTTATTTATGATCAAAGTGTTTATTTATAATCAAAGTGTTTGTTGATAATCACAGTGTTTATTTATAATCACAGTGTTTATTTATAATCAAAGTGTTTAATGATAATCAAAGTGTTTATTTATAATCAAAGTGTTTATTTATGATCAAAGTGTTTATTTATGATCAAAGTGTTTATTTATGATCAAAGTGTTTATTTATAATCAAAGTGTTAATTTATGATCAAAGTGTTTAATGATAATCAAAGTGTTTATTTATAATCAAAGTGTTTATTTATGATCAAAGTGTTTAATGATAATCAAAGTGTTTATTGATGATCAAAGTGTTTATTTATAATCAAAGTGTTTAATGATAATCAAAGTGTTTATTTATAATCAAAGTGTTTATTTATAATCAAAGTGTTTATTTATAATCAAAGTGTTTATTTATAATCAAAGTGTTAATTTATGATCAAAGTGTTTAATGATAATCAAAGTGTTTATTTATAATCAAAGTGTTTATTTATAATCAAAGTGTTTAATGATAATCAAAGTGTTTATTTATGATCAAAGTGTTTATTTATAATCAAAGTGTTTAATGATAATCAAAGTGTTTAATGATAATCAAAGTGTTTATTTATAATCAAAGTGTTTATTTATGATCAAAGTGTTTATTTATAATCAAAGTGTTTATTTATAATCAAAGTGTTTATTTATAATCAAAGTGTTTATTTATAATCAAAGTGTTTATTTATAATCAAAGTGTTTATTTATAATCAAAGTGTTTATTTATAATCAAAGTGTTTATTTATGATCAAAGTGTTTATTTATAATCAAAGTGTTTATTTATAATCAGGGTTTTTATTGATAATCACAGTGTTTATTTATAATCAAAGTGTTTATTTATAATCAAAGTGTTTATTTATAATCAAAGTGTTTATTTATAATCAAAGTGTTTAATGATAATCAAAGTGTTTATTTATAATCAAAGTGTTTAATTATAATCAAAGTGTTTATTTATAATCAAAGTGTTTATTTATAATCAAAGTGTTTATTTATAATCAAAGTGTTTATTTATAATCAAAGTGTTTATTTATAATCAAAGTGTTTATTTATGATCAAAGTGTTTATTTATAATCAAAGTGTTTATTTATAATCAGGGTTTTTATTGATAATCACAGTGTTTATTTATAATCAAAGTGTTTATTTATAATCAAAGTGTTTATTTATAATCAAAGTGTTTATTTATAATCAGGGTTTTTATTGATAATCACAGTGTTTATTTATAATCAAAGTGTTTATTTATAATCAAAGTGTTTATTTATAATCAAAGTGTTTATTAATAATCAAAGTTTTTATTTATAATCAAAGTGTTTATTGATAATTACAGTGTTTAATGATAATCACAGTGTTTATTTATAATCACAGTGTTTATTTATAATCAAAGTGTTTATTTATAATCAAAGTGTTAATTTATGATCAAAGTGTTTAATGATAATCAAAGTGTTTATTTATAATCAAAGTGTTTATTTATAATCAAAGTGTTAATTTATGATCAAAGTGTTTATTTATGATCAAAGTGTTTATTTATGATCAAAGTGTTTATTTATAATCAAAGTTTTTATTTATGATCAAAGTGTTTATTTATAATCAAAGTGTTTATTTATGATCAAAGTGTTTATTGATAATCAAAGTGTTTATTTATAATCAAAGTGTTTATTTATAATCAAAGTGTTTATTTATGATCAAAGTGTTTAATGATAATCAAAGTGTTTATTTATAATCAAAGTGTTTATTTATAATCAAAGTGTTTATTTATGATCAAAGTGTTTATTTATAATCAAAGTGTTTATTTATGATCAAAGTGTTTATTTATAATCAAAGTGTTTATTTATGATCAAAGTGTTTATTGATAATCAAAGTGTTTATTTATAATCAAAGTGTTTATTTATAATCAAAGTGTTTATTTATGATCAAAGTGTTTAATGATAATCAAAGTGTTTATTTATAATCAAAGTGTTTATTTATAATCAAAGTGTTTATTTATGATCAAAGTGTTTATTTATAATCAAAGTGTTTATTTATGATCAAAGTGTTTAATGATAATCAAAGTGTTTATTTATAATCAAAGTGTTTATTTATAATCAAAGTGTTTATTTATGATCAAAGTGTTTATTTATGATCAAAGTGTTTATTTATGATCAAAGTGTTTATTTATAATCAAAGTGTTTATTTATGATCAAAGTGTTTAATGATAATCAAAGTGTTTATTTATGATCAAAGTGTTTATTGATAATCAAAGTGTTTATTTATAATCAAAGTGTTTATTTATAATCAAAGTGTTTATTTATGATCAAAGTGTTTAATGATAATCAAAGTGTTTATTTATAATCAAAGTGTTTATTTATAATCAAAGTGTTTATTTATGATCAAAGTGTTTAATGATAATCAAAGTGTTTATTTATAATCAAAGTGTTTATTTATAATCAAAGTGTTTATTTATGATCAAAGTGTTTATTTATGATCAAAGTGTTTATTTATAATCAAAGTGTTTAATGATAATCAAAGTGTTTAATGATAATCAAAGTGTTTATTTATAATCAAAGTGTTTATTTATAATCAAAGTGTTAATTTATGATCAAAGTGTTTAATGATAATCAAAGTGTTTATTTATAATCAAAGTGTTTATTAATAATCAGAGTGTTTATTTATGATCAAAGTGTTTATTTATAATCAAAGTGTTTGTTGATAATCACAGTGTTTATTTATAATCACAGTGTTT
Source organism: Triplophysa yarkandensis (assembly GCA_033220385.1). Taxonomy (NCBI): domain Eukaryota; kingdom Metazoa; phylum Chordata; class Actinopteri; order Cypriniformes; family Nemacheilidae; genus Triplophysa; species Triplophysa yarkandensis. The sequence continues at coordinate 17,358,097 of CM065669.1, read as the reverse complement.
ATTTATAATCAAAGTGTTTAATGATAATCAAAGTGTTTATTTATAATCAAAGTGTTTATTTATGATCAAAGTGTTTATTTATGATCAAAGTGTTTATTTATGATCAAAGTGTTTATTTATAATCAAAGTGTTAATTTATGATCAAAGTGTTTAATGATAATCAAAGTGTTTATTTATAATCAAAGTGTTTATTTATGATCAAAGTGTTTAATGATAATCAAAGTGTTTATTGATGATCAAAGTGTTTATTTATAATCAAAGTGTTTAATGATAATCAAAGTGTTTATTTATAATCAAAGTGTTTATTTATAATCAAAGTGTTTATTTATAATCAAAGTGTTTATTTATAATCAAAGTGTTAATTTATGATCAAAGTGTTTAATGATAATCAAAGTGTTTATTTATAATCAAAGTGTTTATTTATAATCAAAGTGTTTAATGATAATCAAAGTGTTTATTTATGATCAAAGTGTTTATTTATAATCAAAGTGTTTAATGATAATCAAAGTGTTTAATGATAATCAAAGTGTTTATTTATAATCAAAGTGTTTATTTATGATCAAAGTGTTTATTTATGATCAAAGTGTTTATTTATGATCAAAGTGTTTATTTATAATCAAAGTGTTTATTTATGATCAAAGTGTTTATTTATAATCAAAGTGTTTATTTATGATCAAAGTGTTTATTGATAATCAAAGTGTTTATTTATAATCAAAGTGTTTATTTATAATCAAAGTGTTTATTTATGATCAAAGTGTTTAATGATAATCAAAGTGTTTATTTATAATCAAAGTGTTTATTTATAATCAAAGTGTTTATTTATGATCAAAGTGTTTATTTATAATCAAAGTGTTTATTTATGATCAAAGTGTTTATTTATAATCAAAGTGTTTATTTATGATCAAAGTGTTTATTGATAATCAAAGTGTTTATTTATAATCAAAGTGTTTATTTATAATCAAAGTGTTTATTTATGATCAAAGTGTTTAATGATAATCAAAGTGTTTATTTATAATCAAAGTGTTTATTTATAATCAAAGTGTTTATTTATGATCAAAGTGTTTAATGATAATCAAAGTGTTTATTTATAATCAAAGTGTTTATTTATAATCAAAGTGTTTATTTATGATCAAAGTGTTTATTTATAATCAAAGTGTTTATTTATAATTAAAGTGTTTATTTATAATCAAAGTGTTTATTGATAATCAACGTGTTTAATGATAATCAAAGTGTTTATTGATAATCAAAGTGTTTATTTATAATCAAAGTGTTTATTTATAATCAAAGTGTTTATTTATAATCAAAGTGTTTATTTATAATCAAAGTGTTTATTTATAATCACAGTGTTTATTTATAATCAAAGTGTTTAATGATAATCAAAGTGTTTATTTATAATCAAAGTGTTTATTTATAATCAAAGTGTTTATTTATAATCAAAGTGTTTATTTATAATCAAAGTGTTTATTTATGATCAAAGTGTTTAATGATAATCAAAGTGTTTATTTATGATCAAAGTGTTTATTTATGATCAAAGTGTTTATTTATGATCAAAGTGTTTAATGATAATCAAAGTGTTTATTTATAATCAAAGTGTTAATTTATGATCAAAGTGTTAATTTATGATCAAAGTGTTAATTTATGATCAAAGTGTTTATTTATGATCAAAGTGTTTAATGATAATCAAAGTGTTTATTTATAATCAAAGTGTTTATTTATGATCAAAGTGTTTATTTATGATCAAAGTGTTTATTTATGATCAAAGTGTTTATTTATGATCAAAGTGTTTATTTATAATCAAAGTGTTTATTTATAATCAAAGTGTTTATTTATAATCACAGTGTTTATTTATAATCACAGTGTTTATTTATAATCAAAGTGTTTATTTATAATCAAAGTGTTTATTTATTATCAGAGTGTTTATTTATAATCAAAGTGTTTATTTATAATCAAAGTGTTTATTTATAATCAAAGTGTTTATTTATAATCACAGTGTTTATTTATAATCACAGTGTTTATTTATAATCAAAGTGTTTATTTATAATCAAAGTGTTTATTTATTATCAGAGTGTTTATTTATAATCAAAGTGTTTATTGATAATCAAAGTGTTTATTTATAATCAAAGTGTTTATTTATGATCAAAGTGTTTATTTATGATCAAAGTGTTTAATGATAATCAAAGTGTTTATTTATAATCAAAGTGTTAATTTATGATCAAAGTGTTAATTTATGATCAAAGTGTTAATTTATGATCAAAGTGTTTATTTATGATCAAAGTGTTTAATGATAATCAAAGTGTTTATTTATAATCAAAGTGTTTATTTATGATCAAAGTGTTTATTTATGATCAAAGTGTTTAATGATAATCAAAGTGTTTATTTATAATCAAAGTGTTTATTTATAATCAAGGTGATAATTTATGATCAAAGTGTTTATTTATGATCAAAGCGTTTAATGATAATCAAAGTGTTTATTTATAATCAAAGTGTTTATTTATAATCACAGTGTTTATTTATAATCACAGTGTTTATTTATAATCACAGTGTTTATTTATAATCAAAGTGTTTATTTATAATCAAAGTGTTTATTTATTATCAGAGTGTTTATTTATAATCAAAGTGTTTATTTATGATCAAAGTGTTTATTTATGATCAAAGTGTTTAATGATAATCAAATTGTTTATTTATAATCAAAGTGTTTATTTATAATCAAAGTGTTTATTTATAATCAAAGTGTTTATTTATGATCAAAGTGTTTATTTATGATCAAAGTGTTTATTTATGATCAAAGTGTTTAATGATAATCAAAGTGTTTATTTATAATCAAAGTGTTTATTTATAATCAAAGTGTTTATTTATAATCACAGTGTTTATTTATAATCACGGTGTTTAATGATAATCAAAGTGTTTATTTATAATCAAAGTGTTTATTTATAATCAAAGTGTTTAATGATAATCAAAGTGTTTATTTATAAACAAAGTGTTTATTTATAATCACAGTGTTTATTTATAATCACAGTGTTTAATGATAATCAAAGTGTTTATTAATAATCAAAGTGTTTATTTATAATCAAAGTGTTTATTAATAATCAAAGTGTTTATTTATAATCACAGTGTTTATTTATAATCAAAGTGTTTATTTATAATAACAGTGTTTATTTATAATCAAAGTGTTTAATGATAATCAAAGTGTTTATTTATAATCAAAGTGTTTATTTATAATCAAAGTGTTTATTTATGATCAAAGTGTTTATTTATGATCAAAGTGTTTAATGATAATCAAAGTGTTTATTTATAATCAAAGTGTTTATTTATGATCAAAGTGTTTATTTATGATCAAAGTGTTTAATGATAATCAAAGTGTTTATTTATAATCAAAGTGTTTATTTATAATCAAGGTGATAATTTATGATCAAAGTGTTTATTTATGATCAAAGTGTTTAATGATAATCAAAGTGTTTATTTATAATCAAAGTGTTTATTTATAATCACAGTGTTTATTTATAATCACAGTGTTTATTTATAATCACAGTGTTTATTTATAATCAAAGTGTTTATTTATAATCAAAGTGTTTATTTATAATCAGAGTGTTTATTTATAATCAAAGTGTTTATTTATGATCAAAGTGTTTATTTATGATCAAAGTGTTTAATGATAATCAAATTGTTTATTTATAATCAAAGTGTTTATTTATAATCAAAGTGTTTATTTATAATCAAAGTGTTTATTTATGATCAAAGTGTTTATTTATGATCAAAGTGTTTATTTATGATCAAAGTGTTTAATGATAATCAAAGTGTTTATTTATAATCAAAGTGTTTATTTATAATCAAAGTGTTTATTTATAATCAAAGTGTTTATTTATAATCACAGTGTTTATTTATAATCACGGTGTTTAATGATAATCAAAGTGTTTATTTATAATCAAAGTGTTTATTTATAATCAAAGTGTTTAATGATAATCAAAGTGTTTATTTATAAACAAAGTGTTTATTTATAATCACAGTGTTTATTTATAATCACAGTGTTTAATGATAATCAAAGTGTTTATTAATAATCAAAGTGTTTATTTATAATCAAAGTGTTTATTTATAATCAAAGTGTTTATTAATAATCAAAGTGTTTATTTATAATCACAGTGTTTATTTATAATCACAGTGTTTAATGATAATCAAAGTGTTTATTAATAATCAAAGTGTTTATTTATAATAACAGTGTTTATTTATAATCAAAGTGTTTAATGATAATCAAAGTGTTTATTTATAATCAAAGTGTTTATTTATAATCAAAGTGTTTATTTATAATCAAAGTGTTTATTTATAATCAAAGTGTTTATTTATGATCAAAGTGTTTATTTATGATCAAAGTGTTTAATGATAATCAAAGTGTTTATTTGTAATCAAAGTGTTTATTTATGATCAAAGTGTTTATTTATAATTAAAGTGTTTATTTATGATCAAAGTGTTTAAAAATAATCAAAGTGTTTATTTATAATCAAAGTGTTTATTTATAATTAAAGTGTTTATTTATGATCAAAGTGTTTATTTATAATCAAAGTGTTTATTTATAATCAAAGTGTTTATTTATAATCAAAGTGTTTATTTATAATCAAAGTGTTTATTTATAATTAAAGTGTTTATTTATGATCAAAGTGTTTAAAAATAATCAAAGTGTTTATTTATAATCAAAGTGTTTATTTATAATCAAAGTGTTTATTTATAATCACGGTGTTTATTTATAATCACGGTGTTTAATGATAATCAAAGTGTTTATTTATAATCAAAGTGTTTATTTATAATCAAAGTGTTTAATGATAATCAAAGTGTTTATTTATAATCAAAGTGTTTATTAATAATCAAAGTGTTTATTTATAATCACAGTGTTTATTTATAATCACAGTGTTTAATGATAATCAAAGTGTTTATTGATAATCAAAGTGTTTATTTATAATCACAGTGTTTATTTATAATCAAAGTGTTTATTTATAATCAAAGTGTTTATTTATAATCACAGTGTTTATTTATAATCACAGTGTTTATTTATAATCACAGTTTTTAATGATAATCAAAGTGTTTATTGATAATCAAAGTGTTTATTTATAATCACAGTGTTTAATGATAATCAAAGTGTTTATTTATAATCAAAGTGTTTATTAATAATCAAAGTGTTTATTAATAATCAAAGTGTTTATTTATAATCACAGTGTTTATTTATAATCACAGTGTTTATTTATAATCACAGTGTTTAATGATAATCAAAGTGTTTATTGATAATCAGAGTGTTTATTGATAATCAAATTGTTTATTGATAATCAGAGTGTTTATTGATAATCAAAGTGTTTATTAATAATCAAAGTGTTTATAACAGTTATGGCCGGAGAACAGTATCGTCTTACAGAGATCAATATTGGCTGGATATCAATATAGGCCAATAATCACCAATGTACTAAATTTGGCAAAAAGTTTTAATAAATGTGAATAGAACGGTCAATAAAGTTAACTAGTGAACAATACAGGTATCAACAATAAAATATTTAAAAGAATTATGTAGATAGAAGAAACTAACAAAGGAATGGGAAAAGAAAAGAATTAAATAAATAAATAAAATAAACAGGTAAACAAGTTTCGCATTTCCTCAAGGACTAAATTAAATGATGAAACGGGAAAGCTGTGTTACAAAAAAATTCCTCCATTAAATCCAACAACACAAAAAAATTTTTGTTAAAAGTTCACAACAAACTCGACCATTTTCCCTGTTATGGGAAAATTAGCAAATAACATGTTTTAAAAATATCATGTAGTTGACATTTCTCAATCACAATTATAATACAGGTGACATATATACAGTATTCCTCATGTGCGTTACAAAAGCTGCAAGTATTGCTAAACTTGGCCGATCTTAGGAACCGATCTCAATGGATGACATCAAAGTGTGAGGATTTAATGTTTGATAAAAACTTTGTAATCATTTAGCAGTCTCATTCATAACATGTTTATTGTAAAAATGTGACAAAAATATAAGAAATCTAACATCCATATTATTACTTTATTTGAAAAAGGTTAAGGGTGATTAAGAGCTTACGTATTCGTGCAATAAAATTTGTGCATCAGTATCGGCCGATAATTTCACAAAATATTGGTACTTGGTATCGGTGGTAAAATACGCATAGTGATACGGACTCAAGATATTTTTGTTGTCTGTTTTTATGCTCGATGTGCAAACATCATAATACAGACTGCAGTACAATATAAACATTCAGAGTTTAAGATCATAAAACATGTTTCACAAAATGTTGAAACCAACAGAGGGAGACAAATACTAGTTTAAATCCAGTTCGGAATAAAACAGAAATTCAGAAGTCCTGTCCAGACCTGCTGTTAAAGGGATAGTCCACCCAAAAATGAAATTATAGTCATGTATTACTCACTCTGTAGTTGTTCCAAGCCTGTATTCATATACTTTAGTTCGGATGAACACATAGATGTCAGGATTACACCTGGTAAACAAACAGGTCTAGGACCCCATCGACTACCTTAGATGAAAGAACTACAGTGGTTGTAAAACGTACAGGACTGTTTGCTGTCCTACATTCTTCAAAATAACTACTTTTGTGATCAACAGAAACAATTATAAAGACAATGGGGTACAAGAAATGTTGGATTAGTATAGGGTGCCAGTATGCCAATCACTTAATGCTTGGGATTCTCCGATCATGATTTTTACCACCAATACCGAGTACAGCTTTTTTGTCATCTTTGACATCATCAATTGAGATTGGTTCACAAGATCGGCCAAGTTTAGCGTGTACCGATCGAGTCATAGAATGTGATTATCGACCGATTATCGACTTATCTCCGGCCGATCAATCGGAGCATCCCTACTTAATGTATTAGTTAAAATGAACTGACAATGAACAATACTAACTAATTTCTTTATGCAGATATGTTGCACTTTGCTTTGGAAAATGAATTACACGTTTGAACAACCAAGGCGCTTTTGAAATGTAGTCTTCACCCTATTTACCCTTCACACTAGGTGTGGAAAGCAGAAGCATTAAAGCACAATGAAGCCCAGATAAAAAATTGCGAAAGTCGCAGCCACACAAGAGAGCAAGAAATGAGAAGGAAAGCGAACTGAAGATTATATAACACAATGTCTGCGGATAATAAAGGAATGCAGAGAATACCCAGCGAGAGGTTGAAGTTGACGTGTCACATGTTAGCGGGTTTCCCCGTACAAAGGTTATTTATGACACGACGTGGGTGTAACCGTCAGGGTTTGTGTTTTTATTTCAAGTCTGAGTGACTGACAGGCCTCGTTCCTGTTTGATCACATTCGCAGCTATGTTAGTGATGAATGGGTGGACCCGTTTGGGTCACATTGTAGCATGTGTGCATGTGATGATGCTTTAATTGGAAAGCAAAAGAATTTTGAGAACTGCCTGGATGACAGTTATACGTTGCATAATTTGTCCATTCGATTTGCTCTTTGTTCTCTTATTTTTTTCAGATCTGCGAGTGTGAAACGCCCTGTAGTCTTTTAGGATAGATATGTGCAATGTTTATTTGAAATAAGACATCTAGGGCGGCAGTTAAACAGCTTGAAGACAATAGGGGACATTCATAAAGCAAACACAAAGCTACTTTCTTCTCTCGTCTGTTAAGCCACTAAAAGCTTTGCAAAGGCAAGAGACTTTGTTTTGTTTGTAAGTTTATTTTATTTACAATTTAGCAATATATATTGAATTTTTTAATGATGGCATTACGATTATACAAAGGCTATCTGTGGGATTTTGGGGATCGTACGCTTGATCTCTTAGAAAATCTATCGCACGCTTCCTCACACCAGTCTGAAGATCTGTGTGTGGTGGCTGTAGCTCAAAAAAAAAAAAGGAAAATATAGTCCCAGAAGTTTGAGTGAAACATCAATACGTTGGCCTTCTCAAGCCAACATAATAAGTGGAATGTGAGATGCCCTTTTTGTTTGTAGAAGGGGTCATAATGTTCTTCAGAAGTGCAGGGCACATGCTTAGCCGAAGGGAAAAGGCTTGAGGGTTAGACCAACCTGCCAAGGCCGCTCACAAAAACAAACACCAAAAAGCGAGGAGAAAAAAGCAAAGGTTGACATTTTGGCAGCAGAGGAAAGCTCATTCGTCTATCTGCATCTGAAAGGTCACTGTGCTTTTCGTAGCGTCAACTCTGCATGTGAAGAACACGGGAGATGGAAAAACAAACTTGGTGTGACCACTCAAAAAGCAAAAACAACACAGCAGGAACACCGACCCTAAAAAAGTGTGCGAGGGGGGTGTGCAGAATGAAACGTATAACCCCGCTCTTTGGCTTTTAAATGGAACGTTTCATCTAAGAAATGACCGAACACAGACAGAGAAAGAACAAAAAGAGAGAGGATTATGCTGAGATCGCCAGACATAACGTTCGGTGAGGACTGCACGTCCAGAGAGACTGTTTGTGCAGTACTAGAAGACACTAGAAACACATGGTTTATGCGAGTTGTGATGATGTGGCCAAACAAACAATCTTTTACACATTTTTACTGACTCGTGAAAAACTCGTGTGACTTGAAATCTAATAGCAAAATGCAAGTTATTATCATACTTGGCACAGAATTACAGTTTTGAGTAAGATGAAGAGGACACATTAGTGTGGCTTTTCCAGTCGTTGAGTCTGAAAAGCATCCAAATTATTGTGTGTATCATAAAGGGAAATTGGAAGTGGGATTAAAATGCAATGAACTGTGTTTAGTTCAGTAATAACAACATTATTTTGTGGCAAACGGTCGTATTTGTTTGTTAAGTACGATGTGCTTTCACACCAGTGATGATTAGATTTAAGGGTTGAGCTTAATATTTGTGTCTTTCTAACAATCTTAAGAATGCGTTTCACATATTTCCATTTTAGGCATTTAGCAGACGCTTTTATCCAAAGCGTCTTACAAAGAATTTTGTGCGACTTACAAAAAAATGTTAAAACAGGATATTTTTTTGCGTCAAATTTTTGACACCACACTTTAAACATGCATTTTGAAAGTACCTTAGATATTATTAAGAATACAAAATATTCTATGAACTACTACAGTTGGCGACATTTAAGATACGTTTTTATCAAAGATATTTATGCATTTCAAAGATATTTTGAAAAATATTGTTAACCAAATAGAAGCAATAATTATTTGCATTTACGCATTTAGTTAATGCTTTACTTTAAAATAAGTAACAAAGAAGTCAGATAAAGTAATTTGTCAACCAGAGCCAGTAATTCGAGTAGTGCTGCTAGTTATTACAAAGTGACAACAGAAACCTGTTAATAGAGAGAGAACATAGTAGTTCATATTTAGATGTCAGACATATAGATATATAGGTATTTGCAAGAAGTTTTTAAAACGTTGTAAGATAAGTGGTTGTTGCATTTCTTTGAAAGGTAAATTCAACAGCAAAGAGTGGTAAAGGCGAAAGAAAAAATGAAACTGAAATAGGTTTTGTGCCCTTTTCAGTACCTATTGACATACATTGGTTTTGTGTCCATATGATAGAAGTTAACAGGTATAAGCATTGTTCGGTTACGGACATACTTCAAAATATCTTCTTGCATCATACAGTTTTGAAATGACAAGAGGGCTGGTAAAAGATTGCAGATATTTATTGTTGGGTTAAATATCATTTTACGCCATTATAAAACAAACATTATTAGTTACTACAGCTTATATTTCCAGAGTTTATCTTCACTCCTCAATTTGTCAATGGTTTTCAAGTTCTATAACATGAATGCACTTTCATTATGTAAAAGCCATTAGGTTATGTATTTATCATGTAAAATCCATTCCGTGATGTATTCATATCAGATCATTTAATTTCCCTCTAAATTCAAAAGGCAGGAAAATCCCTTTGTTTTATTCTCTTGTGACCGTGCCAAAGGTGATAGATCCTGTATGTCACATTCACTCCAGCAACACTAAGGATTGTAATAAGCGGATTAAGCACCACTCCCTCTCCACCGCTTCAGCTGAATAAATGCAGCTTGGCATCCCCAGAATGGAAGAGATGAATGAGCGTTCTTTTTATTACATGTGCCATTGAAGGGAAGTGCCTCGGAAGACCTTGTGTTACCTATTTTCAGAGAAACATTTGATGTGTTTTAGACCATCAATATATGTCATACATTTATTGACCTTGTGTTGAGCACTGAAAGCTTTCCGCCCAAACCTTTTTATGAACTTGTACTCGCAGCCCCTCCCTTTCCTTCTAAACTATAGTGGGGTTGCTGTCTATTTACTTACTCTGGGAGCTCCCCTATGGTGAAAGAAATGAAATCTCACTGGTGGCATGACAAGACATATGCATGGAACCAAAAGTAATCACTTCTTTCAACTTGTAAAGCTTCTATTGCTGTGTTAAACATATTTTTGTAGATTTTCATAGAAATTAGATACTGTAGTAATAAAAAAGATTACATTATATTATTTTAGGTGAACAAATCTTCGATGTATTTCGTATAATTTAAAACCGTTTATTGGCATCTTTAACCAAATATGCGACGTACATTTTCATGTGGCGTATGCTATCCAAACATTTAACATTGTTTCTGAACAGGATGGCTTCTTTTTTCCCAAAGCCTTAACCATATAACTCTATTATAGACTATATAATAATTTAAAACTACAATAAGAGTATGTTAGAATTCACATTTCGAATTGTTTTTAAATGTAAATGTCAGATGTTCTATCTTTACATTCAATTTCCAATAGTTGTTGGTGAGCAAGATTAGACAAAAGAAAGTAAAGGGGACATGTTCAGATGTATCAACAAGACACACATGGGGGTATTTCCACACAAGTGTTTATCCACATGTACATGTGTGCGTCAGCTACGTGGGCAGAGAGGAAACCTTGAAACTAGATAACGGGGGAAGGAAGGGGATAAGTACCACTTGGGGAACTCATGCACATAGAACACCTCAAAGACATGAGATTGAAAGGGTTTTGGATCTAGGTTGGATGTAGATCAGAACACTACGATACAACACTGCACACAGAAGTAGCTCTGGCTCTTAACAATGTTAACTGACCAGAGCGATTATGATAATAGTTGACCTTTTTCGTAGCTTAAATTACAACAGGATGCCCTTTTCTTAAACGAAAATGTGTGCATGCTTTTACAACAAAATAACGAGAACCAATCCTGTCTATAATGACACAATTAAAAGGCTAAATCTTTTTAAATGTCATGTTTTACATACGTTTGACTGTAACCCCTTCCAAAAAATATAGGAGATGCTAAATAACACGCTCAACTTTACATCTGTACGCCAGATGGCTTGGTTTCTAATAGTCGAGCCATACGTAGCCGCGAATCGTACACTTTCTTTATGTGCCAGTAGCTGCAGCATCTTGTTGGTGTGTTTTCCTGGAATAATGTGTGCATACTTCCTTTTATCTTAAACTAGGTTGTTCCACAGGTTGAAGTAGGTTGATAAGACCTAAGGGTATGGGGAATCGGAATGCTGTACAATGCAGCGCATTGCACTATCCAACCAATAAAATTCTTATTTTCAGGATAGTTTGGTAATCAGCATATAAAGACTTTCTGGATCTCTTGAATATTACAAACAGGTGGTCCAAGCAGGGTTGGACTCCAACCATTTGGAAACATCTCCAGTCATAGGTCTGGACACCAACTAAAATGAATAGACAATGTTGATGGACAGATGTCCAATCCAAGTAACTGTGAGTTACCAATAGATGGCAGAATTGTTTTCTCAGTTGGGGTTCCTGAAGACATCTGCTTGACCTCAAATCGAGTAAGCAAAAGTTTCTCAAGCTTTGTGTGATGTAATCATTTAGGAAGCAAGATGTTCATGTACTGCTTTATTCAATTACGCCATTCTTGACCTGATTGTTGCTAAAGCCATGTGATAGACCTTTTCATAAGCAGTCACAGGAGACATCAGGCAATGATTTCTTGTCCTGATCCTGTGATTATTGCATTACAATGGTGTGCCATTTGAAGCTATTGAATCATATTATGGCCCGAAGTTTATAACTCGACCCTCAAGTCCTGAAAACATAATACTAAAGTAAATTAGGCTTGCAATCAGAAAACTACAACGGCTTTTGCACCAGCATGTTCTCCATCTGGGGTTCATTCGGGTTCCTTTTAACTTAACATTCCATAAATGAGTTTCTTCCAGGAAAAATAGTTTCTTTTATCCATCTACATACTGTTCTCCAACCTCACTGTCTAGTTGTCAGTATCCAATGATCTGTCAGACTATTTTTGCATCCGTTATTTCTGTTCGTAACTGTTCTTCTTGTTTGCCCCACTCTACCTAGTCTTGCAATCCCATTCCATCAGTCTTGTCAGAAAGAGCTTGTTAGAGTCTGTCGTGGATTTGAAGAACAGACAGCTCATATCTGCGTGTCCTTGTGTGACCCACGGGGGTCCGGGGGAATATCCGGAGTGAGAAAGAGATGCCTGCGACATCTAAAGCGAGAGACACTTAGTGACTGAGCACTGCTGTGTCTGTCATCTCTGTTCCGCCGAAACTCAGACAGGTAAATGTAACATTGTCTCCGGAGAGGAAAAAACATGAAAAGGTACCTCAGTCGTTTTTAAGACGTTACGACAGGGATGGAATTGTTAAGGAAGGTGTCAGGGTGCCCGGCACATTGCGGGTGACAAGCACGGTCTGTGTATGTGTTTGTTGACCGAGCAACTCGTAATTTATGTTTCACAATCACCTGAGTGATAGGTTGGGTACACACATTCACAGGAGGACTAGTCATGAAACGAAAGTAGAAGGGCCCTTCTGTTCGCCAAGGGGTCAATAAAGAAAAGCAAAACAGAAAGAAAACCTAAGACCCAAACCTAACAACCCCACGGCAGTGAAAGAAAATCAATGTACGTGATGAAAACAATAAGTGTAGTCATGAGTCTAAACATTTTCCTATGAATGGTTTATGACTGCACATATGGAGAAATGAAAAGGTGCCATGGCATTTCCACAAACACAAACAATGACTAGTTTACTGTTGCCACCCAGACAGTTAGTCACTGCTTATTAAATTATTACTTTAAACCACATGCTACATACTGTGTAGCTATATAACCATTACCATTTAAGATAAAAAGCTTGTCTATGATGATGTAGGAAAACTGTTCCATTTCTGGTGTAAAGGTTTCGAGATGACAGGTTTGTTATTATATCTACTTGGGTTAATGTGTCATCCGTGGTGTGCATCTGTGTTCTTCTAGCATTTTTGGCGAAGGATTAGTCATTTACAAATCATGTGACTTAAATTAAGACTCGGAATTATGGCTAGTAGATATTTAGAGACCATAGCTTGTTTCCATATTAAATCCTTCCCTTTTCAGGCAGAAGCCAGGTAACCTTTTTTAGTTTCCTGTGCTGCCTTTCAAAGAAATCTGTGGCATTTGTTAGACGACAACCTGCTGGGTGGGTTTTTTGTAGGGTCATTAAAATTCTTGTTCTCGTTTCTGTTACTAAAAGCTACACGTTGGCTCGGGTCCATCTCCCCTCCATGGTGCTGGAAACGTGTGCCCTTATTGCACTTCTCTCCCACTTCTGCTATTTCATTTACACAAATTAAGGTAAGAATGGGTAACTGTTCTTAGATCAGGACAAAGCAGAAGTCCTCAGCTAGAGGACAAAGAGGTAAAAGCCTTGAGGGGAGGTGAACATCATTCAGGGGAGAAACAGAAACGTGACTTTGGCTCTGAAGACGGTTCAGGTGACCTTTACCCTCAATTTTCCCGCATCCCTGGTGGCCTCAACAAGAGTCTGCCAGGGCGAACCCGTGGCTTTGATCAGCACATTGTGAGTGCACACTGGGTGACCTGGTCATGTGCAGATGAGAGAAGAGGGCAGTGAGAGGGGGGAGAGGAGCAACTGAAGAACAGGGCATTGTTCCCTCTTTCCTGTCCTCCTTTGGCTGAATCACTGCGGAAGCTTTTTTGTTTTGCTCGGCTCTGCCACCACCACCTGCCTCTGAGTCTCCTCCTTTTTTCATAAACCCCCCACGGCAAACCTTGAAGAAAACTCCTTTGTAGAATAATCTCAAGTAGTCATTCATTCGCTTATAGACGCGTAGACCATCAACACAGACAAGAGGTCAGTGGGTCAACATCTCAGCCCTTACAGCAAACGAGGTAGACTGTTTCTAATGGGACATTTTAAGAAAACACGTTTTAAGAAGCCCAGAGGGGGATTTTAATTGTTGTCGTGATTTTGTTGTGTTATAATATAATGGCTTAGTAAACACCACTAAGGTTTCATTGATATTGGAAGGCACTAGGGATGCTCCGGGAGTATTTTGGCCATCGATCTCTGTCATGGTGATCGGCCGATACCAATGCCGATTCTGACGCTTTGAGTTTATATAACTCATATGTAAGCTTTCTCATCACCGTTAACCGCTTTCATTTAAATTAACACTATAGATGAGGCCTCTCTTTAATTTTTATATTTTTGTTATATTTCAAAGGTTAATATGTATTGCACGTAATGCGACTCTTTACAAAATACGAAAATGTATTCATTATTTTAAAAAGCATTTCGAGCGAACACCGATCAGGGATGTGATCATCGGCCGATCAATCGAAGCCTAGAATATCTTTCTTCGGAAATAAACTTCATATACACAAGTGTGGTGTGAAATGATTAAGCAAACCTCATGTTTAGTCATAAATAAGGACGGACAACATGACAAGACATAAATAAGTGTAATGGCACGTCCCGGATTAACACAACTTAAGTACCTGTCCCATTTGTAGGCGCACTAGCGTAGTAATTAAGTACAATTGGTAAGGTATTCCTACCCATACTGCGTAATCGTGTCATTATTGTTAAATGTGCGTTATTCTCACGACTATAAATATGTACGTTGATTATTAAAGATGTTGTTTGAGAAGCTCATCGAGGGCCGAGTCATGGGAACGCGTACACGTCACTCCATGTGGATTCCGCTGTGAGGGAGGGCTCGCTCCGACATGTCGATACACAAGATACACACAACTTGTTTCGGGCGAGGTACAATGGGAACGTCAAGGCGTATCCCGACCCAATCGTGTGAGTTTACAGCGCAGACCCATCCGACCCACACGGTTCTGCCGCCGGCACCGGTCCACCGCTCAGGTGTGTGATCGCCGCCGTCCTCCAGGTCTGATGGGGAGCGGAGCCGATGACCTTTCACCTCCTTCCACTCACCTTGGAGCCGATGACCTTTCACCTCCTTCCACTCACCTTGGAGCCGATGACCTTTCACCTCCTTCCACTCACCTTGCTCACAACCACGTGTAACACCAAAACTCACCTTGCAAGGCCGGCTCTGAAAGCGTTTTTGTAAAAGCACGACTAGAATTACACACCTGCCCCATTCCGGCTGAGGCAAACGAGCGGGGTGAGTCCGAACACGGCACGCGGGGGACGACTTCCGGTTGTGTGTCAGAGCACACCCTCCCGCGCTCTGATTGGCCGAGCGTGTGCCGGCTCCTCCTCCGCAACAGCTGCGATGCGCTCACACCGAACGGGAGAAGATCGCGGACGCGCGGCTGCACGAGACAGGAATCCCGGGGCTCTCGCAGGAACCGGGACGCTTTTCAGGTACAGCCTCGGTCACGCGGAGCCGGTTCGGTTTGGGTTCGGATCGTGTTGTGTGTTTATGATGGGATGTACGTGCGCTGCCATGGGAAACTGGCACGTACGCTCCCGAATCCTCCGATCAAGCTCCTAAATATTCCAGGAGAGCGCGCGGATCGCAATATACGGATGGAAAAACGGAATTATGGGATATATCAACACTGTGGTCGTAATAATGCATGGGGATTATATAATACAAGTGCCATTTTAGGGTCGATAATCTGGAACTTTTCTTTAAAAGTCATGTATAGCTATAATGTATGGATCTAATGTATAGCTATAATGTATGGATCTAATGTATAGGTCTTATTTATATATCTAATGTTTTAGATCTAATTTATACATCTAATGTATAGCTATAATGTATGGATCTAATTTATAGCTCTTATGTATGGATCTAATGTATAGGTCTAATTTATATATCTAATGTTTTAGATCTAATTTATAGATCTAATGTATAGCTATAATATATGGATCTTATGTTTTGCATCTAATGTATGGATCTTATGTTTTGCATCTAATGTATGGATCTTATATATTGGTCTAATTTATATATCTAATGTTTTAGATCTAATTTACAGCTCTTATGTATGGATCTAATGTATAGCTCTTCCATAGGTGATAGGAAGCATGCAGGACGCGGAGGGACCCACAGAGTTCACCGAGCACCAGATGGGACTCCCGGATAAGATCGCATTAGTGAAGCCATGCTTTAAAAAGAAACTAGCGCAGAGAAAACTGGACCCGAAACGCATACGGGCTTTAGAGGACCCTATATTAACCACGTTGTTAAACACGGACCCTCTCGTCACGGGGGACGGCGTGTTTGTGCCACGGAACCCGACCCCTGCGCAGCGGAATATATGCGCCGCAGTCGTGGAGAAGCAGGCGAGGATTGGTCAAGTGTGCCTGAAGGATGCTGAGGATGCGGAGGACGGCGACGCGAGCGGGGACCAGAAGGTGACGGCCATCCAGCGCGTCACAATAGACGCTAACGAGCAACGCTTCCAGCCCCCGCAGCGCGACGCGTCGGCGCCCTCCTCCGACGTCCAGGGGTCGAAGTTAAATGACATCTACACTGCTGAGACCTTGCAGGGTGCGAATTGCCTGGCCATCAAAGAGGCCGAGATCTTTCAGGATAAAAGCGAGGAGGCCTCTTTGAATCTAGTGTTTGAACTCCTGACCCAGCTCCAGTATCACACGCATCAAGGGGACGGCGTGTCGATTTGTGTGGATTTCCTCCAGGGCGTCTGCGTCTATGGAAGCGACTGTGCCCAGCATCACACCGTTTTACCCTACCACTGGCAGATCCGCAGAACGGACACGCAGACCTGGCAAAGCATATCGGATGATTCCCAAGAACAACTGGAAAGGCTCTATTGCAACCCGGACAACGAACATGTCCGGCTTAAGTTTCTGTAAGTGTTTCTGATTTACCCTTGCGATTTTCACGATCACGGGTTTTTGTAGAGGAACAGGTCGGGTCTTGATCGGTGAGATACCAAGAGCCGGCTCGAGAAGTTCAGGGCTTGACAGGAAGTGCGTGTCAGGGACGGGGCTGTGCGTGACTCAAGAGATCCCTTGTCTCACGTAAGCCTTCTGTTGGCCGGCCAGACGTGTGGAAGCGCACTGACAGCTGTAAGCCATGAACCCGCGCGACCCGGCCCTGCTTGGCTTTGTCAGACGCACACACATAAGCAAGCACGCTCCCACTCACTGTGGCTCGAGCACGGGCGGTCACACGCACTCATTGCGAAGACAGAGAAGGGCTCACACGCAGGCTTGCTCAGGGACACGCAAATAAAGAGCTTCAGACGCACGCACAATCATAAAACGCTCGCTCACCCACCCACATGCGCGCGGTCGAGAACTGGCATTCATGCACGCACGCATAAATACATCAGACAGGCTCATGCAAATCTCGGTCTTTAAGGCCCACACGCGCATTTTCTTTCTAATGTACACATGGACATCACTGACCTCTCAGTGGACACGTTTCGTGTCACAGGAAATCGGGGAAGTTTCGGGCTGCAGGATTTTTTGCTTAAACAAAGAAGGCGCTTTTGTTTTGGAGTCTGCAGATTTGGTCCCAACGCGGTCTGTATGCAAAAGTCCTTTACAAAAGGAAGCGCTCGTGGTCGTGACAAAGCAAAAAAAAAGACCCAGTGATTTTAATGTTCACCGTGACACAGCTGACGACTACTTCCTCCTGAGAGATAGCATTGTTCATTTGTCATTAAGGGTTTCCAATATGACAGCGGGCTATTTTAAGGGCATACCAAAAGTATGAACCCACTATAGTCATGCGCGTGTCCACTGATGGATGGGCTCTCGGGGGCTTTCGAGTCATGGAATAAATCAATTAAATGACTGTATTTCGGTCAACTGTTCTATGGATAGAGAGTCTTAAAAGTGATAGTTCATCCGATAATATAAAGGACTGTCATCATTGCCATCTTGACATTTCAGAGCTGTATGTCTTTATCGGGTATTTTGATGAATGTTGGTAACCATTGATTTTGTGAAGCTTATTCGTTCCGTTCGGATGCCGACCTTTCATCAAAATATCTTCTAACGGGTCTGAAATTACAAGAGGGTGCGTTAATAACGACATATTTTTCAATCATCACTTTAAAACTGAATATGGGTAAATTGTCTTATAAACAATTATAGAAAGTGTTGTTCAGCATTGATTTACCAATGCAAAGATGGTAATAAATGCGTCCCCTGAAAAGCATTTGCCAAATGTAAATGGCCACATGAATGTCATTGTTGGCCTATGTGCTAAGGCTGCCCTTAGAACTGCTTCGTAGAAACCTGTTTTATGTTAATGGTTTAAGCCAGCCATTAACCCCCTGCGGACCGGGATTTCAGGGACCCACGGAGAGCCCATTAACCACACCCATATCTGTTGAACCCCCGGCTCTGCTGGTTTGCAGCGGTGCGATTTATATCGTAGGCCCATTATGCTTCTGTATGATGTTGCAGGGTGTTTGAGGACAGAAATATGCGTGTCTGAATTACAGATGGCCACGAGTTAAGGAACATTAAATGAATGCATTAGACATCAAGCCGTGTTTAACGGTTATCTAAATGAAACGTTTGATACCTTGTCTTGTTGTCACACGTGTGGTTTATCTGCTGCATGAACCGTGAGTTCACTTTCAAGTTGTTTGAAACTAGCTGAGAAACTAGAAAGCAAAGTTGGCGAGAGTCTCTCCGAAAATGCAAATTCTGTCTCGAATTACTCACTCTTTAGTCTACATTCTTTACATTTCTTTGTTTGAGACGCAGACAAAGAGATGGACAAATGCTTGTGACCAAACAGCTGTGAATCTTCATGACTACCATAACAAGGGTAGTCAGACGTGTTTCCGAAATTGCTACATTCTTCAAAATATCCTATTTTGTGTTTGTGGGTATTTTTTCTTCCGTGAAAGTAACGGGGCTCCAACAACTGTTTGGTTATAAGCATTCTTCCGAAAATCCGTCTCTGTGTTCATCATAACAAAGAACAAAAGGTTAGTATTTAACGACAGAACTTTCTTTTGGTGTGAACCATCCCTTTAATTCGAAACAATCATCATTTGGCTTGACAGTTTGCTATCTGATGCAGTGAACTTCATGCGAGTTAAACTTTATATGGCCCCCTTTGTGTGCTTGAATACCATTGCAACGTGATGAGACCACAGGCTGATAGCTTTGGGTAATCTAAGAGAACCTTTATTCATTGTAGATGTTCCTAACAAATGACCCAACAGGTGCCGAAAGGTTGTGTGTGAGAATTGTGACCCTTGATCTTGAAGAATCGGTCTCTATGGAAGCAGCTGTGAGTGAGATGATTGTGTTTGTCACACAATCTCACCGAGCACCAAGGGCACGGTGACATAAAACGAAGGTGTTTGCTCGTGCGCGAGATAACATCTCAGACTGAAGTTATTCTCATGGGTGAGGTCTCGCCCGTCATCGCAGCTCATTTCGTCTCTATTACACTTATATTATCCCAAGTGTGTTTTTCGTTCAAAGCGTCTGAAAGCATCAAAGTGTATTCACTGGCAAAGACTCGAATGTATTCTGTAACACAAACAAACGCGGCAAAAATGTGCAGCTGAAGTGTGTTTGTGTTCTTCTCTCGCTGAGAGAGACAAAGAGCAAAAGCCAAATGGAGGCCGGACTGTCTGAACAAACAGTTCCTTCTTAGTCCGGCATGGTGCAACAGGAGTGCACGTCCTGTTAGCTCGCGGCCTCCAGAACATCCTGAGACGTTTCGGAGACTTTTTCTTGTCGCGGGCAGGAGGGAAGCGAGAGCGCTTACTGCCCTCGGCTTCACTGAGTGGGTCTGCCATGAATGGAAACGGGAAGTCAAGCATGTCGAGTGAGGTTGATTTCATTCCCTTAAATCTTTTGAAGAGGAAGAACGGAAAGCCCTTTGCGCTTCACGATCAGCTGTCGGTCAGATCCTTTATTGCTCTCATTGTCGTTCTGATGACTTTATTATACCGTGTAGCTATGGTGTTACTGCCGAAGGATGGCGATCACTCCGTGGGGTGGTGCCTTGACAAGATGAAGGCCTTTACTAGAAAGATTGAAGTCTTTATAATATTCTGTGAAGTATTATGTAGGAGAATATTGATCCAAAAAGACATTTTCAGGATTTCATTTTCAGTCTTCAATACAATGAGACCATTTGTGTAGTATTTTGTGTACTCGTTTTAGGGTTTGATGTGTTTTGGCTGCGTCACGCTGCTCACTTGTGTTATAGACACCGCGTGAGAGTTTTGGATTGAGATGAGTGTCGGAAACCGGTCATCTGCTGAATAGCTTCTCTTGGCTGACAGTTTGGTGACGTCAGCGGGTGCAGTGATGCATTGTGATTACTCATAAGCCAAATTAGCAACTGGATGTCCAAAAGTCACCCGGTTGTACCATTAACCCTACAGTGTAGGGCTGTGCCATATTGAGAAAAAATGCCATAGCATGCCAAACCCCGCAATATTCAATATGCAATACGACATTTACGATATTTAAAGTTTATTTTATATTTAAAATAAAACAGAACGGACATATATTGCACATCATTTTAATTGAAAAAAGCATCGTTACAACTTTAAAAGTTATTTATTTCTTAACATGGCTTGCTTGCTTAATCACAGTTCTGCATTTAGACAAAAAATGTGACAGATTACAGAACCTGTGGTCTGTCGTACACGCAAATGTTTGACATCCTTACATCCAACCACTTGTATACATACAACTTTATGCATACTTTATTTTAGACATTGTTTTCAAAGAATTTATTAGCTCATATTTTGCAAACCATTTCAATATACACTTTTGCGATATTTGCACAATTGCACAGCCCTACTACTGTCAGCATTGTGTGTTGATGCAGTGTTTAACTATTCTTGATCATAGCTATTTATCATTTAACCTATATCGTGTTTGAAATGTAGCTTGTAATACAGGTGTCATTGTGTGTATGTGTGTGTTTGCTGACTATGTCTTACCACCTGCAGAGGCGACTGCCTTATCTCAAGATTGGCACTGTGTGATCAGGTGCATGCATGTATGTGTGTGTGTGTGTGTTTGTTTAATTTCTCTCAGACTGTGACGCTGGCGCTGGGCGTGAAAGATGCTGGCATGCGGGTAGCTCACGCTGAGCATGTAAAAGTCATAAGTGTGTTATATGTCATGGAGGATGTGAAAAGATCACGTAGGGTTTGGGAATGAGGGATAGCTGAGCGCAGAGATACGAAGTATCTTCTCTCTTTTCTGTTCTCTTGGATTTAATCTCTCTCTCCAGTAGTCCGTCAGAGACCACAGATGGCTCAAAGGTGCCGTTGCATTGGCGCTTGGATCATGTATGGTGGGGGCCACAGTGTTAAAGGCTTATCATTTGTCTCGCAGACTGATGAAATCGTTTGTTTCATCTTTTGCAGTATCAAAGCATCCCTAAAACGATTAGTTTTGTTCTTCACAAGATATTAAGACGTATGTTTACTGTGGTTTGTTCTCGTAATCCTTTCGGCCAACTGTTTATATTAAACATAATTCTAAGCCAAACGTTTATGAACACACCAACAGTTTGCCAATGTGGCATTTAAATCAAACCAAGGCATGTTTTTTGTTTCTTAATTAAATGTACTCTATTAAAATGAGGTTTAGATGTTTTTTAAACCAAAATACATCTCAGTCTTAGTAGAGGCTTGTGTGTGTGTTTGCGTGCGTGCGTGCGTGCTTGTGTGTTTAGAGCTTGTGAAATCAGCACAATAGTAAAATAGCGTTTAGAAAAGCAGAACTGTATAGTCTTTAAAATCTGCCAGCTGGGTTCAAGTTCCCATGATTTAGCAGAACGTCTAATGTCGCTCAGATCAGGAACAGAGAAAAGCTCAAAGGGTGCCAAAATAACTCAAAGATCTTGTAGGCCTGGGCAACATTAAAGAAGTTCACATCTCAATATTTTTGGATGATAGGCGATCCGAAATGTCTATCTATATTTTCTCCAAAGTGGAATTAATGTTTACTTGCAAGTCAACGCCTCTCGTGAGCTCTCACAATCCCCTTTATTAAATGGCTTTTTCAAAGAGGTTCAAGAAAGTTTATCATGTTATTATTGATTTGTAAACATAGAGCATCTTATCTTATATAGTCCTTATTTGCAGTGAAGCACAATCAAATGAAACCTTTTCAAGAATGAACATTGTTACATTGTGCTAAGAATGATTATAAAACTCTAAGCTTAAGTGATATCAGAACCTGCCGGATGACAGTCCACGTGAGTTACATAGATAGCTGTCCAATCACGAAACAGTCAGGTTACACGCCCTCCGAAACGCATTCCCGATGATCGAAACCCGATCACGCAAACCCCTTCAGGAGGTAATCTGGTAGGCATTCCAGTCAAAACTATACGGCTCTAAGTGCATATGGTTGTTAAAATGCAGTGGTCGGTTGGGGTCTGGTGGTAAGAGAGTCGGGCTTGTAATCGGAAGGTTGTGGGTTCGAATCCCAGACAATGACTGAAGTGCCCTTGAGCAAGGCACCTTACCCCTGTTTGCTCTGCAGTGATAATTGACCACTGTATAGTCCCTTTGGATAAAAGCCTCTGCCAAATTTATATGTCAATCAATATACAATAAGTATGTTGCTGGCAAGGTGTAGAAAAATAACGTCAGTGATGGAGCAGCTGCCTCACATAGACACTCTCTAGGGCTGTTCACTTGTTTCGTGGCACGCATCATAGAGAGCTGGCCTGTCATCTGCGGTTTTTGAGATTTTCTCTTTAAATGTTTAAGCCTTTGTAGCGTGGTTACTTTATAGCACGTAGGAAACCCTTTAAGTCGAACACATCCCATATCGATATTGACATATGGTCTAATCCCGCATCACTTAAAAAAGAAATATCAAGATATCTTGGCCAGCCCTATGCTCTTGTATGCTGCCGCATCCCGTTTTCCATTTATATAGTTGAGTCATTTTAACAGTGAAACATCTGAAACATCTTTCAGTCTGCATAGTGCGTCCAGACTATTGAGCAATGCACTGAGGCTTCAGTTTCGAAGATGGGCTTCCTCAAGTTCTTAAGATTTGTATCTAACTCATTGTAGTTCTGTGGTCTAGATAGAAGCTGCACCTGTCAATGGTGGTTAACTAAAACACGTTAATACAACTGTGGTAAGTAATATTTCTGTAATCAAGTCGTGCCACAGTTTGCTTTATGTTATATGTGAATGCAAGTTAATGTCATGCACTACTTTCGAACCCAAATTCACATTAACATAAAAGCGTTGCATTGACCTTTGAAATCATTTACTTTATTATTTGAGTATTGCAAGGTTGGACACTGCAGCGTTTCACTTCTGCTTCATTTTTTACACCCTACTGACTCGAGTAAAGTGAGTCTGTGTGTACATTAGCTGATCTCAGCACCTGACACCACTGAGTCATCACGCGGTAACGGGTCATGGTCACCGTGACGATACACGCCGTCTCACGGATGGGTCAAGGGGGCATGAAAGAAATGCAGGGCTTACAGGAAGAGCAGAGCAGGTTATTCACCCATGACTCCACCTTATAGATAGATAAAAAGAGATAAACTGGCTTATCAAGCTCCTTCCCTTCACACACAATGGTGGTATCACCAAACCTTCTGTAGTCTGTTGTCTACATATAGCTTTCCGCGTATTGATCTTTCCATCGCACACTATCCCTTTGCATTCATTTTAGCTGCCAGGAAACAGGCGCCTGCATGTGCAGACTAGAAAATCCCGGCGCACCACTCTTTACACTTGATTTAATGGCTGGAATGTTATTTTTCTAGCCGGAGGACGGGAGGATTCGAGCAGTCGCGGGGATTCTTGGTATGGGGTGACCGAGCTTTGTCTGCGAGGCAGGGAAAAGGGCCGGCGGGTCTCGTGTCGTTATCAGCCATCTATTACCCGGTCCGTCAGGCGGCCTCTCGGATAACGGTCGCCATGGTTACCCGGCGCACAGGTGGTCGACTTTGGTTCGGCACGCCAGGCTCGAAAAAGAAGCGAGCACTTGTGTGAAAAGGAAAAGCGTGTGTGGGTGAGCCGGTGCTGTGAAATCTGTCAGGAAACCCGGCCGAATGCGCGCGCGCGCCTCGGGGCGCCGGGTATCGCATACCTCACATATGTGCGTTGATGCACATCCAAAAGAGCAGGGTAACACAATCCCAGTGCAACACTGAACACGCATGTGTTCGTGTCGAAGGGAGCCGTGTTGTGAAATAGAAGCCGCTCCGCGTCCCACGGCTGGACACAGACGAGGTTGAGATATGACGTCATAAATGACACTGCAGGCTTTGTCGTTCTAAAAAGAGCTTCTGAGACGCTACTCTTAACTCTGGATCATGTTGTTCTGCGCTGTAAACCACCCATTCCCGCTTAATCCCAGAATGCCCCGTCCTTTCCTCATTGTACTGGAATACGAGCAGAACGTTCCGGACAAAGAAGAGCGTTGCGGAAAGCAAGAACACAAAGAAACTTTCTGTATAATGTTCGCCAACCTGCTTTCTTTTATCTGCTCTTTCGTTTGTTTCGTCTCTGGCTGTTTTTGTGTTTTCGTGTCTCGGCTCTGAAATCATAATGTGTATTGCTCAGCCGGCGGCACAAAGGGTGCTTCAACAACATTTAAAATAGCATGTAGAATATACCTGTTTATAATGCTTACAATTATTGCAGCAATTTCTTTATAATGAGGTTAGACACATCAAAACTGTGAGTTTCAGCCACGCGCGCCGTTTTTAAATTGGGCTTTTTATATAAGGATTCACATGAAGAAGGTCAGGTGGTGCACGCGAGTGTGACATCCACCGGTGTTTTGGGTCACTGTGCCCTGAAGATATTGGGTCTCTGTCGAGTGCATCATCTTCTGTCTTGAGTGCAGATGACTTGGCATGAGTCAGCAACACTCAGAAGCGAAACTAGCAACAGCGATTTCCCGCAGAACGATATTTGGGTTGTGAAACCCATGACTGGCAGCATTTCAGTAAGGAAACACAAGGGCCAGCTCTTTCTTGAGTTTGGCATCATTGAGGATCTAAGAGTTTGTTTTGCCGGGAAGAGCATTTTCGGTTGCAGGATGTGGCGGATAAGGAATGGAACATGGGTGTTGTGCTTTGATTGAAATGGTTGCAGAACATCAGCTTGCTTTTAAACATACCCGAATTCTCAGTTCCTTCAAATCAAATATTTATTGTATTTTTCAAATGGAAGGTCATCAAATTCACTCATTCTTTATCATTTCTCTTTGAATATCAAACCGGTTTGAGTTTCTTCTGCGGAACACAAAAAAGATATGAAAAATGTTAATAACCGAACAGCTTTGGTATAACAGACATCAATGCTGCATGGTTATCAACATTCTTCAAAATATCTTTATGTGGGATGTCAGGAGGGTAGAGTAAACAGTTGCAAAATGTCTACAGAGAGAATCTCATCATTGCTGTTTCTCATAGACATCAACACGATCAAACGAAGACGTTCGGTAAGATCTTCTGTTCATAAGGTACTTTGATACCCGAATGCGTTTGGAGTAAGAAATGAGCAAAATGGGTTCCATTATCTTCAACCAAGTTGTTTGTGCGCTCACACGTTTCCAGACACTAAACTCGCCCCACATTTTGTGTCCTTTAGTCACCGGGTGTGTATTTCAATCTGTAAGCGTCCTCTCCAGTGTCCCGAAGAAGGTCAATGCCTCCAAAAGTTTGGCTACTGCATCAGCATTATCTGTTTCCTCGGCCTCTTGGCCTGGATAAATTGGTGAAATGTGGTCTGGTGTCCAGCGGAGAGAGAGCTGGTCTCTGTTGGGTTTTGTTGGCTGAGCCCGGGGGTGCTTCTGCTGGGGCACGATGTGTGTTTGTGTGCCCGGAACTGTCTGTGAAAACAGGCTGTCCCGAACACGCTGATTTAAAGTGAATCTGGGTGTGTGTGTTAGTGTAAAGCCCATGGCGTTCTAGCTGAGAGGACACAATGTGTGTCTTTCACTATAAAGAAGAGTATGTAAAGGGTTCAGGTAGACAGTCAAGGTTTTGGAAGGAATTCCGGGAGGGGTTTAACCTGTTTACACCGGACCTAATCTTTGCGAGGGCTGCTGGGAAACTGTCATCACGTGCGACTGGTGGAAAACGTGTTTGCTTTGTGTAAATGTTTGCTGGTTTGTGTGTTTTGGTTTGTCTCGATTCAGTGGGTCAGTTAAGATAGAAATGATAAGCATCTCTCTCTCGCTTCTATCTGTCTGGCGTATGTAAAGTCCGGGCCTGGTTTTGTTCGTCATGTGTTTTGTTTTAGGTCAGATTTCGGTGTCTCTTGGCATGATGTCAAAGACATTGGGAGAGTGAACGAGGGGGAACGATTAACCCTCATTTGGTTATACGCTCTTCACAGTCTCACTTCCTTCTCCGTTCCTCTTTTAGCATCTCGTGTGGCTCTTTAAGATATACGATATAAGATAACGGTAACCAGACAGTTTTATTATCCGTTTCCCATCATCCAACTGCTGAAAGGGTGATTCATCTTGCAGCGCTATGTCAGGGATATATTTCGGCATAAGCACAAAATATTACGTAAATGTTATAGTCAGCCTTGTCAATACACTTCAAAACATTTAACCGTGTTTTTGTGTCGAGCAATTTACACCAACAAAAAAATGTGTCATTTAAATTAGTTTTGTGTATATGTAAGTATAGATAAAAAAATATTTTTTTATTAGAATTCAAAATATTTGGTATATAACAAATATACGTTTGTTAAATAAATACAGTTTTTCATTACACAAACTTTAAAAAAGGTGCACATTTCAGAGTTGGATTTTAAATCATTTATTTTCATATTTTCTTCATAAAAAATGATCTCTACTGTTTTTAAATATAATTGATTATAACGGTTTATTACTAAGCCACACAAATGATTTTTTACACCTTATACAATGCTTTTTTATTTAAAAGGTTTAGTCAATACTATACATAGAAGTTTGATTAAAGTAAATAAGTAAAATGAATATTTGTCATATGCTGTATTGAGAACAAACTCTGAGAGCAAGCTTAAACTATGCTTCATTGTATTTATCCAAAATCTATTTTTACATTTCTATTTTAATTTTAGGGTGAAATAATACCCTTACATTTTTTGCCAGATTTTGTAAAAGTCCCCAAAGTACTGCCAAATGTCGACTTTCCACTACCAGGTCCAAACAAAATCTATTAAAAGGACTTAAGTCACGGCATTTTGACGTGTCAGGTTTTTTCCTCAATTTATTGCAACATAGATCGGTTTGTTGAAACAATACATCTGTTTAGTCTACTATTGTCATGTTTTGAAGGCTTGTCAAAGCCTCTTGCAGTTAATTTTATTCCGTGTGTATGTGTCGGAGAGGTTGTTGAGATCATCTCTGCGGTCGGCCCTGTCTGCTGCACGTTTAACACAAAGTGTTTAGTCTACATCTCATCTGTCCGTCAGGTTTAGGCCTCAGTCCACCCATCCTGTCAGAGCTCTCTGACCTTCTCGTGTGCATACAAAGTGTGGAATTCGATGTTTGTATGTTTCTCGTTCATCTCTTTGTTTTGTCAGCAATACCACGCTTTTCTGTTGTGTTACTAGTGTATAACTTGTTCTTGGTTTTGTTTTCTACTTTTGTTTTAAAATAAGGAAAAAGCCAATAAATAGCTATTATGTCCACTTTAAAATGATTATTTCCTGATTATGTTTTTGTCTTTATAATCAAAACAATTTTATTGTTTCTTAAAGTACATTTTAAAGCTTTGAAATTTGTTGAATATACTTTTGTTGAAAAACATTTCTATTTAGATTCACCCAAAATACTAGCTGTAAATTACAAATATATACTTGTTAATACTTCTTTTCAGTGGTACATTATTAACAGTTATGTATACTTTTTTTTTTAATTATTAGCCATGTCTAATTTGAGAATTATTGTTTCCGCATTAAATGGATTTATTAATGTGCTTTTCAATAAGTGGAACACACAGCATGTTGTACATTATTTACTCCACTCTTGCCCAAACATTTCACCTTTGACCTCAAATCCTTTTAGAGTGTTAGAGAATAAGTGTGATCGATGAGGCCACTATTAGTGAGCCGTCCACTCATGGAGGGTGACCTCAATCATCCATAGTCTGCACGCAGGGGGCAGGGAAGGTCAATTTTAACTTCTGTGACGGTCTTACGGTGTTGCCTACGCAGAGACGTTCCTCCAATGTCGTAGCCTGATGCACAACTCTCCAAGAACGTAACTACGCGTCAATGCAACGCAAAATTATAGCGTCAAGTTTACACATGCGCATTTCCTAAAGAATTATCTAAATTCCTTGAGTTATTGTAGAAGTAACCGTTTGCTTGCTCATATAACGGATCGCTTCTTCTTCCGCTACTGTTTTCGTTACACAAACAACATCCGTCTAGTTACTGACACTTAGATGCCACTGTCTGGCGATGTGGACAACGACGTACAAGTATGAAAGAAACCTGATGCGTGTAGGTTACGCCGTAGGCCAGACACAAAAGTAAATATCCCCATTAGGGGTCAGGATTTCATCCGTCCTCGGCCTGTTGCGGGAATCTCATCCCTCGTTTGGCTAAAAAAGAGTTTTTGCGATAACCGCGAGGTATTTTGTGGGACTTCAATTTGGTGGATCTGTTGATGTCGGCTTTGAAAAACAGTTGTATATTACTTTTTATTAGCTGTATAAAGCTGAACAGTTTTCATTCTCATGTTATGTATCTGGGAATGTATGTGTTTACATCTCTTTCCATTTGTTTCGCGCAGGGGTCGAGTGTTTACGTTGGACTTCAGTGCCATGCGAGTTTGCGACCTGGAGTTTGACCTCGTCAGGCGCCTGTCCACACCCTCCAGCTCTACAGACACAACCACAAGTCCCACCCCCAACTGCCTGACCGTGTGGAAGTACTACTGTAGAGATAACTTCGGCTGGAGAGAGTATTCAGAGGTAAGACTTCCCTTTCTATGGGTGTCACAAACTATAAATAATGATGCAATACTTATTAAGGAGCAGCATTCATTTTTAAGAGAATTAGATAAGTGTAATGAAGTGGTATGAGTAGATCTGGATCTATTTGGGCTTTCTTGGTAGGTTCGTGTCACATTAAATAGTGTGTTGGTGGCAGGTTAGAATGTTTGTGTTTGTGCTCGTGTTGGGTCTTAGCTAAAAAAGTCGAAAACATCCTGTTCTGCTCACAGGCTCCTAAAGTCAGAACATTGCGTGAGCACTCCTTTGAAAACAGAGCCCTTTTATTTCCTCTGAAATCTTTTCTGATGGATACATTCTGACCGCTGCCTAAGATGAATCGAGTGGGAATCGAAGCACATTGAGGTGTGCTGTTTTCGCCCCGTCCTCTGACTAATTCATTTCCTGTCTCTTTCAATCTCACAGCCAGTGGTTCGACTGATTGAAGAGGCGAGCGGTCGCGGTCTGAAGGAGGTCCGTTTCATCACGCTGCAGAATCAGTACATCCTGAACATCCGCGAGGGCTTCCAGCAAAACGCCGTGTTCGGTTTCCGTCGACAAATCAGAAAACGCCCGCTGTTCAGGTCCTCCATCCTGCTCACGCCTTACCTCCAGTGAGTATTTAAAAAAAAAACTTTGCACATCACTACATCTCGCATTCTGAAAGTTTCCACATGACCTGTCGTTGTACAGGGCATCCCAGATCTCTTGTTAGATCTTTGCGTACGCTAAATATCCAGCAAGATTCTTCACATGAACGTCTGGTTTCCTCTGGACGCTCTCGGGAACCGCGGCGCCTTTGAATTAACGCGAGTCAAATGCAGCGTTCACAAAGAACGTAGTGGACATATTGCAGTTTAAAGAGATCTCTTTTTAATTGCCTCAAGTACTGCTTGTGCTTCCAGAACACTTTTCCGAAACATAATATTCCTACTCATCTTACAATAGAACTCCAGCTTATATACTTAAAGTCACAGGTCAGTCTATCGTGACTCTCGTATATCTATCATAGGGAGAGATGCTCTGTTATATCTATCATTGGGTTCGAGTTGGAATGTGACGTCTGCTTATTTACAGGAAGATATAGAAAGCAGCAGATATAAAATCGGAGGAAAACGGATCGGGTAAATGGGTTCCAGACCTGTCAAACAGTGAAGCAAAGTGAAATGTGACCATTTGGAAATCCAATTTTGGGCTTGTTGGGGATTTTGTTCCTTTTTTTCTTGTAAAAAGTCCTTCACAGGGAGAATAAATATGTACGATGCTCTACAGCTAAATGTTCAATTTATCGTCCAAAAAAGTATTATTTTATTCGATACAATGCATCACCAAAAAGTAATTCAATTCAAGGTTATTTTTCCAAACGGTAAAACAAAACATTTTAAAATTGATCATTTTATTATTATACATAATGCCTTAACACTGTAATGATCCTTGATGAGGATTCTTTCCATCCCACCATTTGAAGAATCTTGATATATTGCACTTCAGTCGAGATCGCTCATCCTCCTTTGGCTCCTGTTGTCTGGTAGAGGCCAGAGAATTGTTGGTCCACCCATCTTTAGTCTCCTGCAGCGTCAGGAACACATTGTCCTGAGCACAGGGTTGGAACTCATTTGTACGATTGACAATTTGGCCGAACGACTGCGTGCACCAGCTGAGTTAACTCTCGGCGAGCAACATAAATCTCCTTCTCGCACATACACACACAAACACTGCTAAACAAATAAACCCTTAACAGTTGGTTTCCCAAAAGTGTTTGCTTATCTAGCTGTCTAGCTATCTCTCCAATACTTCTATTCGTTCACTTTTCCTCATTCTTGCTCGGTGCAAAATACATGATGAATAAATTGCTGCATTTCCAACAATGACAAGAGAGAGAGAGAGTAAAGCAAGCTTTGCAGAGACGAAATGCAAGCTTTGCAGAGACGAATAAAAGAAACAAAAGTAGTAAATCTAAAGATGTAGGCAAGCTTTTAAATAACGGAAATACCAACACATGGATCTTTCTTAAAGGATGAAAAAACAAAAACTTTAGTTTTGTAATATTCCTTTAATTATGAAAAATATTCTGTTGACATCAGACGTCATTTTTATTTAGAGACTACATTTTTTTAATCTTGTGGCAAGGGTTTGGGGTTGTAATCATATACTAAGAAACTTTTGTAAATATTTTTTTTGTTATTTATAAATGTCATTTTTATATTTTAAATTTGTTTTACATACATTTGTTGTGTATAATGATCTTCGATTGTTAAGGTGTTTGCTAGTTGTCTACCAACATGTTGTTAAACAAATAAGTTCGACAAAAAAGGGAAAATGAAAACTACAAAATGTACTAAAAATATTTTAAATTGTTAAAAGATAAATATATAAATACTAAACTTGCTGTGACCTTCAGTTTCGATTGTTATTGTCTTTTATTATTTTAGCATTTAATTTCATCATTTCTCCTTTAACGGCGTCATGTTCCGTCTTTCTAGGACTCTTGGTGGCCTTTCCTCAGCATTTCTCTCCTCCTTGGAAAATTCTGGAAACCAGCCTCTTTCCCCTACGCCAATCGCTCCCTCCAGAGTATACCCAGAGACCTGGTTACCCATGAACAGCAGTCAGGACTATCTGCAGGTGCCCGTCTCCCGGGACGACCGCAGCTACCGGACCGTCTACGGCCTCTTCCACAAGACCGTGTCCGAGACCAAATTCCGCATTCTCAAGATCCTCCGCGTTCAAAACCCTTTCCTCTGGGAGAAATACAAAAGGTGCGGCAGAACATTCTCAAACAATGTCTGAATCCTTTGTGTTGGTTAAAGTGTTTAGACTCTTTCTGTTGGTTCCAGAGTGGTGTTTAGTAAACAGTGAGATTACGAACTGACGGAAACAGACAATTGAAATGTTATCTGGAATGATCTGTCCGTTGAAGCTTCTTGACCACACATGTGACCCTAGGCTCTAAAGTTGTTTGTCTTCACGCGGCTCAGTGTCAGTCATGCCAACGGTTCTTATAATGTTTTGGTTGGTCGGAAACAGATGTGATTGTGGTGGATTCGTGCGGTGTGAAATGTAGAGCAGAGGAAGTGTTTTAAATAACGTTTCTGTTGTCATAGAAACGAGGTGTCTTACTATCAGTTAAAGATGAAAGGTCATAGAAACGATGTGAGTCAAGGGAAAAGAGTTGCTGCTGAGTCACACAGGTGTGTTGTCTTATTTGTCTTTATATGCGTGTTCATCACTATCTTAAGCATGCTGAAGATTAGTCAATCTTTTAGTCAAAATATTAGTCAGATCTCCGAACTCCATGTGTCATGTTTTTCATTGTGAGACTGATCGCCGTCTCTGATGGAAGCATAGCCGTGTTTGATAAAATAATACCGTGGTGACGGATTGGGTGAGGTTGAAACTTCAACTTGGGCTGAGCGATATTAAAGGAAAATCTGACAAGATAATGCTTTCAACTTGTAAAATAAATTGAAATATTATATAATCGTATTAAAAAATGAAAATGAGATGCAATAAGCCAATTGAAATTTGAACATTTATTTAAACGCTACAATTCTACGCAATATTGCTTTTAATTGGTGAAATGAATTGAAATATTACAAAAAAATGAATTTGATGCTAAAGAATATAAAATATAAAAAATATCTTAAATTTGGTCAAACAATTGATATATCAAAATATATTTAAAAGCTTAAATTATATGCGATAATGCTTTCAGTATGTTAAATCAATTGAAATATGAAAATGTATTTAAAAGCTAAAATTATGTGCAATAATGCTTTCAAAAATATTTATAATGCATTTAAAACTAAAATGTATTAAGCAACTAAGATTCATTCTCTCATGTTTTACTATTGAATTAAATAAAAACCAGACAATGTTATCATATTTGGACACATTTGCGATATTTTTCATGCTAAGTGACGGATTTACAGTCTTAAATCTGGCTAGCAATGCATGT
Source organism: Triplophysa yarkandensis (assembly GCA_033220385.1). Taxonomy (NCBI): domain Eukaryota; kingdom Metazoa; phylum Chordata; class Actinopteri; order Cypriniformes; family Nemacheilidae; genus Triplophysa; species Triplophysa yarkandensis. Next base: position 17,324,966 of record CM065669.1, on the reverse strand, counting down.
TATAGTAATGGTTATATATGGTTTGGTTAGCAGTGGCTGAAACAAAGCTTTACACAGCACTGCTAATCTTCATGAAAAGGATCTTGAGATTCCAGAAGATCCAAACACATGTTTGCTGCTCATCAGTGGCCTTTTTGCAGCTTTTTTTTTACAACACAAATTATTAAGACAGAAACTGTCTTTAAAAGTATTTTCTGATCAAGATCTTAAGTGTTTATTGTACTGGTAATTATTTGGAACACTTATTGCTTTTTTGTCGTATATGTGACGAGGGTATAAAGGTTGGCAAGATTGCATGCTTTGTTCTGTCTTTTTGAGGATGAAAGATTAGATGTGAAGAAAAGCACTGTGGGAAGACAGCTGAAGTTCCACCGACATAAACACACAAGGAGAATTTAAAGCACAGGCCATGCGTGAGAGCATATTAGAATAAAGCAATGGCCATGGGTCTGGTCAAGACCCGAGAGGTCACCAGAGTCTGGCAGGGACACGCTGGGTACCCGACCGATCAGAGGCTTTCCCTCAGCCAACATGACCTTACGTCCCCTCTGTCTAAAACAATAGAGGCACAGATTCGGCCTAATGGAGACTTGTAGCGGACTGGGTTCACTCAGGTCTGCCGTGCTCATCTGTTCACTCACACTTATAGCATCGTCTTACTTCTCTGTTTCCACTTGATCGATAACAAGCCTAGTGTTCCGGATGTTAAATTGTTGTCTTTTTGTTTTGTTTTTTATGTTTGAGGACAGCTGGCATGCCCTGATAGAAGAAGTTGTTTTTTTAACTTTTGAAGTTTTTTGTGTTGTGATTGTCCGAGGGTTAGAATGAACATGTTGTGGTGGGTGAATTGTTTGTCCTCAATCTAAAACTGCACGTGTAATGTCTTCTTTTTTCGTTTATTTAACATTGTGTTGTCCTGTTTATGACTCTTTATGTTTCGTCCATACATTGAAAGTCTCTGCAAGTGTTTTCTGGTTACTGACATTCTTCAAAATATCTTCTTTTGACTCTCATTCATTGTATATTCCAAAGTCTTACTTCTTTGTTTTTTTCTGACGGACTCTCCTCAATAAGCATTTTTATTAAAGCATCTGTTTCTCTCTGCCCATGACAGGAAGAAGGAGTACATGTCACGCCGCATGTCGGAGATGGATCGCATGCTGAACGAGCGCCACCTGTTCCACGGCACATCCCAGGATGTGGTCGAGGGCATCTGCAAGCACAACTTCGATCCTCGTGTGTGCGGCAAGCACGCCACCATGTTCGGCCAGGGGAGCTACTTTGCACGCAAGGCCGTCTATTCGCACAACTTCTCCAAGCGCTCGCCCCGCGGCGTGCACTACATGTTCCTGGCCAAAATCTTGACGGGCAAATTCACGGTGGGCAACCCTTCCATGCGCCGACCGCCTCCCCTGAATCCACGAGACGCCTCTAGTGATCTGTTCGACTCCTGCGTGGATAACTGGATGGACCCACAGATCTTTGTCATCTTTAATGATGATCAGAGCTATCCGTACTTTATTATTCAATATGAGGAGGTGGCCAATACAGTAGCTATTTGAAGAGTGACATTTGTGCGGATACTTGAACGCTAGACCGGCAAGGTCGGACGGTTACAAAACGAAAGCGGAACGGTTGTGCCCTTGCTCTGGATCGTATGGGGTACATTCGACAGTAACAACCATTTTCCCTCCTGGATGTGTGTGAGGGTTAATGTGTGACCGTTTAGTGCCCGTCTTCTCATCCCCCTGTGAATACAAATGGGGATTGTATGTATGTGCGTGCATGGGTGTGTGTGCATGACGTCCTTCCTCAGTGCTGGACAGTTTAGTGTGTGAACCTCGTGTGTGTGTGTGGACGTGTGTCTATGATGTGACTTCCGTAGCTGACGGTGGATTTTTATCCGTGTTACTCAGAAGCACGTTCATGGCTTGACACTCAGACTTCACGTTTTTTTGTTGTTTTTTTTGTCACAAAAGACTCACCGTACATTCATTGCTGCCATTCACGTACCATACTTAATTTGTGAAAGTTGTAAATAAGTGCTTGTTTATATTTGAACTGTGTGCCTTTTGTTCATAAATAAATTGTTTATTTATGTTAGTTAATGTAACAATGAGTAAATAAAACCAATTTAAAGAAACGTTTGAAGAGAGGATGTTTTTTATTGTGCCGAACATTGAACTACCGATTATCTTCTGGGGCATATTTTGAGTTTCTTTTTGAATTTTTAAAAGAAAAATGTATTAAAGAAAAAAAAAAATCCTCTACATTTTCAAATTTTTCACACTAAAATCTTATGTTACCCTGAAACAAGTTAGTAAAATATATATTTTTAAGAACAACTTTTTTTTCTGATGCATGACTGATGTTTTGTAAGGTATAGATATATAATCTAAAAATAAATTATGAATTTGATATATAGTGGTTGGAAATATGAATTTCGATATTTTTTCTTAGGTTATAGTTGTGAAAATGAATATAGTTTGTCATCATTAACTCATCCTTGTATGCTTTTAACCCAATATATCTTATTTTCTTCTGCAAACAACAAAAGAAGATATTTTAAAAAATGTTAACCGAACAATATCAGAACCTCTTTATTTCTAATGTATGGACGCATAACCAATACAATTTAATAGCTTTGTTCAGTCATAGTGACAGAATGTTCATTCTTAAGGAATTGTCACTTCAAATGCATTTAAAAGAATGTATCCCAAATTCTCCATTCTCTCTCCCACACACAGTTGCTCTCCAGGGGTTCTGGGTTCCTGAGCTTCATGTTTAATGAATCCCAGAGCACCAGACAAACCAAGGAGTCAGCAGGGGAACTCACCCCACCCTAAAGCAGGACAGTTCAGGAAACAACAGCCGGTCCCCAATTCTCTGCAGATATTTTTGATAACAAGCTCCCCAACCTCGGCATTCAATTTCTCTATCTGAATTCTACTCATCTATTGCATCAGTCACTTGGAGGATTAAAAAATGATGGGTGATGCTGGTTACACCCGGATATAGGACTAAATAAGACCATCAGTGTTGACAAGTAAACCAGATGAAGCTGAAACACAAAGATGGTCTTGCTGTTAAGCTAGTGAATCGGCTCAGTGGGCATCCAAACACAACAGATACCGGTGACCAGATTTGCTGGGCTTTTTTTTTGTAGGATTAGTTTGTAGGATTAGTTTTAGATATGCAGGCTTTTCTGTTGTTTTTCACTAGCAGTTTGGCAACCCATAGGAAAACCAGTGACTTCAACTGAGATTATCAATGGCTCAAAGCCCCTACCGCTTTGTGTCCTGGGGCTGGAGGGAGAAAGCAAAGGACAGTCCATGGTGGGAGGGCAAGTAGGGATCCCCTTGAGGAAAGTCACTGATTACAACCTGCTGGGATGTGACCCTACAAACAGGAACTTAGAAACTGCCCTCGTACCCTTTGTCTCACTTCAGACCCTTCTGAGCCCTTGCATGGGCAAAGCTTTGAAGAACCTCGCAGACGTTAACTAGACTGCACTCCAAACGTCTCTCGCGCCGAAGAGAGACGTGTTTGTGGAAGGTGTGTCTTGAAGAGACGCACAAGGAATGTGTGTGATTTGAGATATTTGCTTCTCGTGTTGAATTTTAATTATTTGACTTCTTGTTTGCTTCAGGGAGGGTTAAGCGGAGAGAGCACCAGGAACGAGCGCACGGAGAGCTTTGCGATGTTGAATCCCCGTACTTCCTGCTCAACCCTGCTCCATATTGCTCCAATGCCGGCCAGCTGCAACCAATGAACATTCCTGCTCTCTCTTTCCATCATTTCGAATTTCTGCCATAAGCCCCTAAGAGAAACATGTCCGGCCCAAATATGGGAAGGGATCGGGCCGTGAACTGAGCATGACCTTAACAGCCGTCTGCTCGAAGTGACCTCTGCTTTCTGTCCTGGAGATGTCTACGAGGGCCTGTTTAAATGCATGGTCAAACTCTTGGATTTTACGCCCTTCACGCTTCCGATTCATGTGTCTGTCGCTCTTTATCCTGTGTTCTTGTTTTATCTCTTTTGTGCCTTAAGTGTTTTTGGATCTCTAGGCTTGGTAGTTTGAAAAAGTAGCCTAGGCCTTCTTTTCGCTTTTGCCTGTCTATCTATCACTGTCTCTTTCTTTAATTGGATTTTAGAGCAGGTCAGTCAGTGGGTAAGGACAGTAGGGAGGTTAGGACCAAGGTTATCTCAAAATGGACTCATTTGAAGGGCAGTATGATGAATATAGAACCCCGCTCGATCTGGAGGCCAACAGGTTATCAAGTCCTTCTAAAAGCAGAGCTCTGCTTCCATTTACCTGATTGCTTTCTCCACACCTCCGCCTGGTTCCAATTTAAGACTAACAAAAGATACTTCTGGATTGTAGGAATTTCTCTCCTTTCCTGGAATCATTTTAGCATTGTTGATTCATTTTGCATGAATGCCACGAAAATATCAATATGCATTTCAAATATATTCCAGGTTGAACAAAATAACCTTACATGTCAAATGATGTCAAAACTGTACTATATACAGTATAGGACCTGTGCAATTGTTTAGTGCAAAGCGATCATTCCACCCCAAAATTAAAGTTTGGTCTTCACTGACTACATTTTAAACCTGTATTCGAACCTGACTTTCTTCTGCAGCATATAAAAGAAGATATTTTGAAAAATGTTGGTCTCTGAACAATGGCAAACCCAAGGCAAGTCAATGGGTACCATGTTTCAACGTATTTTCTCGTGTGTTCTGCTGAATGAAGAACGTTACTGTTTCCCAATGCACTTTCATTGCTTATTCAATTAAAAACCATTGGCTAAATTCCCTCCAAGTAAAAGAATCCATTCGAACTGAGGCACCCGGCAAAATAAACAGTGAGAAATAAGAAACTTTGGAAACGGTTGTCCCATCTGGGTATCGTCACACACACTTGGCACATCGTTTGAAAGCTTCGTTGGTTGTGACAAGTCCCCTGGTACCATTTCCTGAGCGAAGGAATGGGAGGTGCTGGAATATGCCGGGTGCCCGGAGGAAGAGTGGAATGATGGGGGTGTGAAGCCAGGACCAGCGTACGTGCAGCACAGCTTGAGACTGGTGCTGAAGGCGGAGACAAAAGAACAGGATGCTGAGCCCTGCAGGAATGCGAACGCCCCGGCAGTCTGTACATAACACTCATCCCACCCGCCCCGGCACACGCTGGAAAAATGAGATAGACTGCGAGAAATAAAAGAGAGAGACAGTGAGAAGACAGAGTCAGGGAGTTACATCTCTCGTAAAGGAAATGATCTCTTCGGACAAAATTGCAGGGTAGAGTTGGCACTCACATGGCAGTTCTTTGTTATCAGAGCATTCGGGATGATCAACATGCAAACAGTCACATTTGGAATGACTTTCATTTTACACCATTGCCTTAAGGCCCATCAGATAACACACTATTTACAACTATGAACACAAAAATGAAAGTTCCGTCATCATTTACTTATCTTTGAGATGTTCCAAATCTGTGTTGATTGGTTGGATGAACACAGAGAAACATGTTCAGAAGAATGCTTGTACCCAACCAGTTCTGGGCTGCATTCATTATTACGCCATTGTAGATGGAGAATTATTCAGTGACCATTGAACCAACATGAAATGACCACTGTACATATGAAACCAAGTCAAGCTGAACACATTTTTGATGCTTCAAAGTAGCCGTCTTTTTGCTTTATTAAGTGATTTGCGCAGCGTGAGCATTTTATCATCCAACTACATGCGGTAGCCACCTGGAATCCTTTTTTCAACGCTCTTGGGCTTCCATGTCTTTTCACACTTGTAGGCTGCTTTTCATTAACTCTAGTGCTCCATGCTGAAGAGAAAAAACTGTACGGAAAAAACTTTGAAGTGTTAGTATTGTATGCCATAATTTGGAAAGAAAAAAATCAAGAGGCAAATGCCTGTATAGGATGTATGTATAGGACACACTCCACTTTTTGAAACGTCACCGCCAGCTTCTTGATCCGCACCTCAGATCATCTTTATTTATTTTTTTACTTTTCAAAAAAAGATGCTCTAAATCAAGCTCGTTTTTTACAGCTGACCAATAACATGCAAGACATGAGAACTGTCGTTTCAGTAACAACAGGGATAGCATGCGAGGAAGATGTTTGAGAAGAAGCAGGAAGCTTGAAATAACAAAATGGCACATTTAACGCCGGATGAAGCAAAGCTCGGTTAAATTTTCATCTTTGATAACTCCGTGTTGCAGTTGTCCCATCATGCACAAACCCTGCCAGATTTTATTTCCCAAAAAGTCCTCTTTGTCTTGTCCAAAAAGATGCCGAATTTCAACACCTGCAAATATTTGAGTGCCTTGTTAGAACATCCCTGCACATCGGGACACCCTAAAAGGAAACCTGAGAATCTGAGAGTCTTTGTGAGCGCATTCGTCTACAACTATTCAAATTTTATTTATTGCTGTTTACTCATCTGTGTAACTTCCGCAATGTAAATCAAACTAAAGCAAGCTCCGAATTTGGATAAAGGAGTCAGCTCAATAACTAAATGTATATGTAAATGTAAATGTTCTCACACCACTAAAACCGAGCACAACTATCATTGCATCTCTGTTTTGAGACAAAGGCCGGGTAGTGATTGTCAAGGGTACTTTGAACCAGCTGTTCTACATTGCTGTCTCCAAACTGGAAGTTCCTACAAAGCCCGAGTGTTAAGCTAACTTTCGCAAATGGATTCCAGGCCTGTGTACACAATGTGTGCCACGTCAAGTGTTAGCCTGTCTGGGTGTTGTTTATCACTGTAACTTCCCTTAACCTGAGGGATCTTCATCCAGCCCGTAACACATTCCTGAGTGTGAGTCAGTGGCAACCGGTCTCGACGGAGGCACACACTGCACAATTCAGCAGGATGGAAACGTACGAAATCGGCCATGCCATGTTTTTGTCGTCCCTTCGGTGCTCTTGAACGTGTTTGGTAACATTATAAGCAGGAACAGGCCGTTAATCCAATCAAGGTCGAGACGCAAAGCCCAAACCAGACCCGAAGGCCTGGAGTCAACGCCTCCGTCTTCCAACCTCAAATCCTATAATCACATTTCCAAAATATGGCTGAGGTTTTCCTCTCAGAGGAGTTTGCGGTCGATAGCGAGAACGAGAAGAATCTTTTTGTCACACTTCGCATTGCACAGGACATGCAAGATGCGTTGGTGTGTCGGTACGGAGGTGACGGGTGACGGAGAACAAGCGTAGATTTCCCTCAACTCATTCTGCATCGAGAGCGCCGCTCATTCTGCACAGAACAAGCCCAAACAGGTTGTCACGGTAACAGCGGGGGAACATGGTCCTGCGTCATTGGAATTCCACGTATGTGTGTGCGTATATACGTGAGAATTAAGGCGATCGGAAGCTTCACATTCTCACAAGTTCTTCTCACTTTCATAGTTTTACAGCAATGCTCCCAGATGTAACGCCACATGGGTTGTGTTTTAAACAATGGGTTTATTTCAGAATCCTGAAAGTCTCTCATTTCCAAATAAAAGAAAACGTAAAGAAGAAAGATAAATGTGTAAAATAACTTGCATTTTGTTGTTCGGACTGTTTGGCATGATCCTGACCAGACATGATGTATTCACTTGTGTGAGGGATTTATGTTCATGGGAAGTAGAGGCTTGGGGTTTGAAACCGATGCCTAATTAAAAACGGAGCCTAAATTCTACCCTCCTAATCAACAGAAACAGCTTAACCGCTTCACGGGTCAAATGCGACGCTGACATGAATGGACCTGTATTTGTGACGGGAAAGATGATGACGAGACATGATGTTAACAAAACCGGCCTGATTAAACGCAAATCACATGCAAACCGCCCTGGGAAATATTAAACGAAATTGTTTCACTGACGCAAATTGTGCTCAACGTTAACATACAGACAAACCTGTTCTAGGATCGTGTCACCTGTCGTCTGATAGAATCAGTTACAGATATTATTAATGTGCAAACTGAAACCTACCCTGTCTGTACGCATCACACAAATTTATGACCCACTTAACCTGGAAGATAGTGATCGGACCTCCCCCCCCACGCAACACGGCCACTTCCTCACTGTCAGCTTCAATCTATCTGCTTAATTCCCTCTCCATTCAAACGCTTGATTAGATTCTGTCCACAACAATCTTTCCCACCGGTCTCTCGCAGAGCTTAGAAGTAAACATCTACACAATGGCCATACCACAGAAGAGGCCATTGTGACTGAGAGTGTTTGCCTTCTCACAGAGGAATCTCTTTCTTTTAGTGGTGATGAGCAGGTTTTAGTATTTTCCGCCTTCCTCAGGGGTGGTCTGGTGAAGATAACCCAACAGAGGTGCTGATACAGATCAGATTCAGGAGGACGGGCTGAAGAATGGCCATTATGAAGGAGAGAAAATAGCATCGGCCTTGAGTTCATTCAAATGCTCGTAAAAGAGAAAAGGGTTCATTTGTGGAATGAGATTTAAATGAAAACGGGATTTTACTCGATGAGAAGTTATGGTAATGTGACAGTACTGACATATATCAAAAAGTCTACTTAAAGAATACTAGAATCAATTTAATGACTAAAGACCACTTGGTAAAGAAGAAATTTGGAAGAATGTTGGCAACAGGCACCCATTCACTTAAAATGGTTTTGTTTGTATTGTCCATTGCTGTTTAACTATAAACTTTCTTCAAAATATCTGCTTTCTTCTGCACAACTTAAAAGTAGATATTTGGAAAAATATTGGTCACTGGCACCCATTGACTTGCATTAGTTTGTGTCTTTTGTGGCCTACTGTTTTATAACCAACTCTTCTCAAAATATCTGCTTTCTTCTGCAGAACTTAAAAGAAGATATTTTGAAGAATATTCGTTACTGGTTGGTGTTTGATAATTAAAGTCCTTCAAAATATCTGCGTTCTTCTGCAGAACTTAAAAGAAGATATTTAAAAAAAATATTGGTCACCGGCACCCATTGACTTGCATTAGTTTTGTATCTTTTGTGGCCTCCTGTTTTATAACCAACTCTTCTCAAAATATCTGCTTTCTTCTGGAGAACTTAAAAGAAGATATTTCGAAGAATATTGGTAACTGGCAGACATTCCCTTGCATTGGTTTTGTGGCATACCGTTTGATAACAAACTTTCTTAAAAATATCTTATTTCTTCCGCAGAACTTAGAAGAAGATATTTTGAAGAATGTTGGTAACCGACACCCTATAACTTACATTGGTTTTGTGTCTATTGTGCCCCGCTGTTTGATCAACATTCTTCACAATATCTTCTTTTGTGTTCTGCGGAAAAGAGAAATTCATAATGATTCCAAAACTAATAACGTTATACGTGACATGTATTAGAAAACGATATTGGTTCATTTATTTATAACTTCAAATACATCAAATAATATACACATGCATTTAAAACAACAAAAACCATGCTTAATGCATTCCGGCCCACACGGATAAACATGAAAGGCATGTCAACTATAACAAATGTAAAAAAGAAACATATGATCTCATTGTATACTTTGTAACAAATGTTTTAAATACAAAAGATGTGCAGTGTTTGTGTTTCAGAGGGTAACACTTCACACCTGACACACAGAAGCTCACATGTTGTTCATATCCAGTGTTTTGATGACGCAGCTGCTGAGGCCACGCCCCTTCTGTACAGTGCGTGACTAGTGTGAGTTTATTAGAACAGATCCGTCACGACATGTGTAACACAACACGAGCATGCAAATCCATCCCATTCCCTTATTAAACACACACAGACTGTCTCAGTATACTCGAATAACTGCAGTAAATAATGAAAGGAAAACAAGAGCTTCTTTTTTATATTAAATCATTCAATATATGAAATAATTGAGTTTATAAAATAATTAATTATATGTAATAATTAATTGTTTAAAATAATAAAATATATAAAATAATTGAGTATATGAAATAATTAATTATATGTAATAATTAATTGTTTAAAATAATAAAATATATAAAATAATTGAGTATATGAAATAATTAATTATATGTAATAATTAATTGTTTAAAATAATAAAATATATAAAATAATTGAGTATATGAAATAATTAATTATATGTAATAATTAATTGTTTAAAATAATAAAATATATGAAATAATTAATTATATGTAATAATTAATTGTTTAAAATAATAAAATATATAAAATAATTGAGTATATGAAATAATTAATTATATGTAATAATTAATTGTTTAAAATGATAAAATATATAAAATAATTGAGTATATGAAATAATTAATTATATGTAATAATTAATTGTTTAAAATAATAAAATATATAAAATAATTGAGTATATGAAATAATTAATTATATGTAATAATAATTGTTTAAAATAATAAAATATATAAAATAATTGCTTATGTGGAATAATTCATTATATAAATAATTCATTATATAAAACAATGTATTCCGTAAAATCATTAATGACCGACAATATTTAATAATATACAATTAATTACCTAAAATAATTAAGTATATAAAAATGATAATGTAAAATAATTAATTACATAAAAAAAATAATGACATACAATAATTGATCATATAAATTATTTGATAACATAAAATAACTAATTATATTAGATAAATATTAGAAAATTATAGATCACACATGAAATGCTGCAATTGTAAAATTATTATTTTTATTTTTAGTGCATTTTTGATAGTACAGTAAGGGTTATTTACAGGATTGTCACACACATAATGCTACACTTCATTCATAAATAAACCCATCAATATCACATTTATTAATTATTTTATGTTCTATAAAGACTTTCCTCTTTGCTATTTGTTGGACATTTTTATTCTTTTTTTGATTTCTAGAATTTAATTAAAATAAATCTTAAGAATTTTTTGCCTCCTAAAATTGGTGTCCATTATTGTCACACCCATAATGTATACATTTATTTAAAATAAACTTTTTTATATTAAAATAAACTTTTTTATATTAAAATAAACTTTTTTATATTAAAACAAACTTTTTTAAAAACAGAAAACATTTTTATTTTCATTATGTTTAAACAATTTCAACAGGAATTTGGTATAATATAAACAATCACATTCTAAGAGTATTGTTATTATAAGTGTATGTTTAAACACACGCACACGCACACACACACACACACATTTCTTCTCTTGTCACGCACACACGCAAGGGATCGCACGCACGAGCCCTCTGTGACGTACTCACGCACGCGAGGGATCACACGCACGCACACACATTTCAACAAGGTTCGTTTTACATGACACACACACACACACACACACACACACACACACACACACACACACACACACACACACACACACACACACACACACACACACACACACATATTAATATTAATATTTTAAATAAATATGATTGTTTAATCTCAAATATGAATATCTCACAAGATTTGACTCCTTTAATCACAAGCACAATTTTCAGTTTATTAAATAAAATCGCATTATTGAACTATATAGTGCGCGTGGACACATTTGGGGTTATTGTGTATTAACAAAAAAATAAAAATAAAATATTAAGCCCTGCTCCAGTTTTACATAAATGGCGGTTGGTTTATTTTGGTCAAACGCTTCCGGTTTCCATCTACGCTGTGTGCGTAAGCATGACGTGGTTACCATGGTAACTGCGTAACGCTTCAGTTCCACTTGCGTTCAGTCAGCGTGCTGAACTTAATAAATGAAGTAAAGTTATTTAAACAACAAGAGTTTAGAACTGTTGTGGGTATCAAAATAAAAACAATGGGTACGTAAAGACTTTAAGCGTACTTATCAACTCTTACAATTATTAAAATAAGAAATGTGACGTCAGCGTTAAAGCTTGAGCATTTTGCTATGCTAGGTCTGGTGTAATGCTAATGGGGGAAATGATTTAAAAAGCTGGTGTTTTAAATGTTTTTTAAAGGATACAGACATTAACTTATTGTTATTGTTATTATTATTGTTGTTGTTATTATTATTATTATTATTATTATCATCGTTCATCTTCTTCTTATTATTCTTCTTCTTCTTATTATTGTTATTATTGTTATTATTCTTATTATTCTTATTCTTATTATTATTCTTATTATTATCATCGTTCATCTTCTTCTTCATCTTCTTCTTCTTCTTCTTCTTCTTCTTCTTCTTCTTCTTCTTCTTCTTCTTCTTCTTCTTCTTCTTCTTCTTCTTCTTCTTATTATTATTATTATTATTACTATTATTATTATTATTATTAATATTATTATTATTATTATTGATGTTATTGTTATTATTATGATGATAATGATGATGATTGTTATTATTGTGATTATTATTATTGTTATTATTATTATTATTATTATTATTATTATTATTATTATTATAAGCAGTAGTAGTACTATACAATCCTGCAACAAGTAGATATAACTGAAATATTTGAATATACATCCATTTGCACGTTTGTATGACAGTAAGTTTTGCATATTTTCTTCCGTCCTTCAGAGGAGACACCCAGGGAGGGAGCTGATAAAGAGGAGATGGACATTCCCATCCCCTCTTACCCCCTACCTCTTGAAATACAGCAGGTAAAAACATTCATTTCACAGGTTTTACACTCCTACTGTTTGGATATAATTGCAGTGGTGCTCAGTTTTGTTGCCCTTGTAATCACAGACACTGTATCTCTGATACTTATTCATGCTCACGGGCAGCTGGTGAGAGATACGAGATTAAAAACTCACTCTCTCAGATTTGTGTTTGGGTCATACAAAGGTCATGTTGCTCTGGGTCATTTAGAAGAGTTGTGTTATCCAAGAAAAAGTTTTTGTGTTATAGAAATCATTGGGATTGACTTGTAAGAGAACGCACCCAGAAATATGTCTACTTGTTTAACCAGTTCAGAAAGAAAGCTTCATTTTTTAACAAAAAAGTTTGCCAAGTTGGCAGGAATTCGTTAAGTGACAAATGAGTTGTATTATTTATTTGTAACTTGTTTTCAGATGCATGTAGCTTGCTTACTTAAAGGAAAAGTTTACCCAGAATTCAACATTCTGTCACCGGTCTCGTGTTGTTTAAAATGAGTATATTGCTTCTTTCTGTGGAACACCAAAGAAGGTATATTTTGATAAATGTCTCCATTCAAAGGAAGTCAATAGGTTCATTGTGGTTTGTTTACCAAAATTCTGCAAAATCTTCCCTTGCGTTCTATATCAGAAAGAAAGACATATGTGTTTGGTGTGTTATGAGGGTGAATGCATTTTTAGTTTTACCTGAACTCCTGCAAGGACCAAGTGTTAATTGTTTTATTACAAATATTGGCACTATTTTTAATGAGAATATTGATTTTGTTCCATTCAATTATATTGACGACTTCGCTGGTAGTCAAGACTTGTGCACCTTTTGCTCTCATACCTTGCAACAGGGTGGATCCCAGTAAGGAAGAATTATTGTGTTGTGTCGCCCAGATGCATGGCATGCATGGCATACTTCATGCAGGGTGAACGCAAGGTCAAAAACACCTTCTAGCTGTTTGCTTTGAGCTACACAATTAATTTCATATGACTTTTAAAAAAAATCTTCACAAAGTGCATCAATGCTTCAGATGTTCAACATAGTGTAAATTCACCAGGTACAATTGACTGACACCTTTATATCTCGTGGTAAACTCCAAATGACTTTTATACCTGACGTTTTACTTCCTTCCTGACTTTAATTTCTTGTGAACTGAGGCAACCGCTTTAGGGTTTTCAGCCTTTCCTCTATTCATTTTTGATGTATAGCTCCGCTGTGACAAGAGAAGTGATGGAGGTCCTACTGAGTCACACTATGGTGCCTCTTATTCCATCTCTGCTTCTCACTGAATAATGAATAAGACAAAACAGCCACATTTTTGTACCTTGGGAGACATAAGAGGATAATAGCGGCAAGTGTTGCGTGTTCAAGGGCATGACTTTTTGTACTCCTAGCTTCCCTCGATCTTAACTTATAAATATGTCAAGACCCAAATTTGTATAATTTATATTTTGGTAGGTAAATAGGATAGGTCATGTGACTGTTTCATATAACCCACCAAGCTCTGATGATAACAGGCAGTCAAGAACCTCCTCCCATCACTTCCAGTGTGTATGTATCTGTGTTGCGCTTTTGATCAACGTGCGGGCAAAGGTTATTCTTCCCATTCACTGCCCTTGTTCTTCCACCACGCGAGAAAGTGTGTGTGCAGACAGAAGAAGGGAATAAGGGAGCTCATCCAGGCGTCAAAAGCACCCATGACTGCTGAAGGCCTTCGTCTGACCGGCACAACCCCCCCCCTCCTGCCCCAAGTAAAGTGCCAGTCTACACCCCATCCCCCTGCCAACAGGCATCCTGCTTTCATGTAATGTTGGCACAGTGGGTCCAGATGAGAATCTCGGCTTTGGCTCATGGTACAGTGAGCACCACGGGGGGTCTTTATCTCCATGAAAATCCACAAAGCAGTCACGAACCATCCTTCATTCACTTAGACGCGCTTGAAAGACACTCTTGCCAACCGCATCATTGCTGGCAAATATAATTTAGAGCAAAAAGAGGAAAAAGACATTAACCAGCTTAATCTCTTTGTGAACCTATTTTATTGTTAGTGAAAGAGGAGAAGAGGAAACAACACAAACTGTACACAGTCTCTTAATACTTTTCATGGCTGAATAACTGTGACTCTGCCTGGGAAGTTTGATTTTGCCTATTGGTATTATTTAATATTTGACATGGTCTAACTCAATCTATTTAAAATATATAAATCTTATATTCGTTCAGAATGTTCTTTACACTTTTTCTTTACAGAAAAATGACTTCAGCTGGGTGTTCACATGCAGGGTCACAAATGTTTTCCTTTGTGAGGTTATGTGCATCAGCATCAGATACTAGATTCAAATGCACAGAGTTCAGAGGATATTTATAACAGGTCCCCGTGCGTGATGTTTGGATGGGATTGTAGTAATTTGCAGAGGTATTGGGGGTGTGTTGCTTGTCTGTAACACTGACCTATTTCTGCCATGGGATGTGACAGGGTTCAAGCGAGGGGAGGGGTGGGGTGGGCTGAAAAAGAGATTAGGACTTTGTTTTGAGACCTTTGCACGTGAGCTTCTCTTTACTACTTTCTGCATGAGACAATTCCCTCAACGCTTAATCAGGGCTAAAAGATTCCATGTAAATTAATAATAAGTCTTTCTTTCCTTGATAAGACCTCTCATGTTATTTTTGGATGCTCTGTATATTCCGTCAAATTCATCTTGACTATTATCAGGGAATTGTGGGAAGCTCTGTCATACTAATTTTAAAAGAAATATAAATAGACATACGTTGGCTTTTTTTTTTTAATAATGTGTTATCGTTTACTCACCCTCTTGACATTTAAATTTTTTTTAGGACTTTCGTTCTTCCACAGAACACCGCAGAACAAAATAAGGAGTTATTTTGAAGAATGTTGGCAACCCATTTACCTGCAATGGCTTTTTTGTTCATACCATAGAAGTGAATGGGTGCCATTGTTGTGCGATATACTTCCTTTTGATGTGTAATGTGTTACACTTCCTTTTTAAAGTGAGAAATTTGAAATGAAACAGAATCCTAACTAAAACACTATATTTGGCGTGACTATACCTAAGGGTGTATTCTTTGAAACAAACCATTACTTTTTTATGACTGTACACTGTTCAAAACATGTAAATATACACATTTCCTCTCATACTGTATTTTATCCATTTTCATACATTTTTGAAATACGGTAACATGACAGACAAAGACTGCAAATCAATGTTGGTAAAATAAAATGAAAACTTGTCATTTTAATTGAGAAATTGCTACTTGTAAGTGTTTTATTGGTGCAATGACAAATATTGTTAACAGTGATCATTTTGAAACATAGACTGCAAATTTACAAGAAAAATGTCATTTTATGCTGCAAAAAATATTTCATGGTATTTTTCCAATATATTGCCATTTTATTTCAGTGTTCCATTACTTTATCTTAAACTTTAATTTTACTTTCCACAGTATTATAAAACATTTTACTCAGTTATTCATGCTCATTTACTTTATATCAAACACTTTCAATAAATCTGTGTCATTTTTTTTGTTAACTGAGGATTAAAGTGAACCTCCGTAATATGTAGAATCAGGGCTTCTTTTGTGGTGTTCATCCTCCTTGAACTAAAGCTATAGTTATACGAGGGCTTTATTTATTTCAGAACTTTAGTACAAGGTTTGTTTGTAAGCACAGTGTGAATGTGTGTTTTAGCATTAGGCAGTTGTGTTAGTGCTAGGAGCAAGGGTCTACCCAAGGGCCATTACTGTCACTGCAACACATTCTTACTGGTGGTAGACATCCCCCCCTCAGGCAAGCATGTGCGTGCGTGTATTTATAAGCCTATGCATGCGTGCCAGTCTTTAAACGTGACCTAATACGTGAGTGAGAGAGAAAAAGAGGGAGAGAGAGAGAGAGAGAGAGAGAGAGAGAGAGGGAGAGGCGAACAGAGTAGTTAGGTTGCGTGCAAATGTCCACATTTTCCTGGAGGACTGTGTGTGTGCGCGTGTATGTTTCGACAGTTGTGTAAGCAGGATCACGAATAGGCTTAAACAGGCGGGGTCAAACTCTCTGAGCAGAGAATTGTGTGTGTGTGTGTGTGTGTGTGTGTGTGTGTGAGTGTGTGTGTGTGTGTGTGTGCGTGTGTTGTGTGTGTGTGATTTTGTGTAAGACAAATAGAGCAAAATAAGAAATCTAAGAATTTCCTTCAAAATTAACTCATTAACATAAATATTTAAAATAAATTATAATTTAAGTAAACAGATTATATATAGATATGGTTTACTAGTGCTAAACACAAATCTAACAATAGATTTAAGCTTAAAGCTAGAAAATTGATTATATTGAAGCAGCAGATGATTTTATCGCTGCTGATCAAACCTTTTCCGGTATTTTCTTGAAAATGAAGTATATTTATAATGACAAAGTTTATACAAGTGTTGCTGTTTTAATGCACTTTATTAACGACTTAATCTAATAGTGATTTTAGATCAAGTAGTACTTTCTACTGATCAAGGAGCTGTAAATCACGGAGAAGTTGTGCTAAAACACAGTGGCGTAGCCTTTACGGCCTCAGAACCAGCCTAGCTACATGAAGTGAGTACGAACCATGATTTGTATCGATATACCCCTAATGATAATACACGTCAATTAATGTATTTTTGTAATAGTTCGTTTTTTCAGGAAAGGGAAAAAACACTAAAAACAAGGATTTCAATCTTTAGAAAGTTCAAAGTTGACAAACACTTTCAAAAGGAAAAAACACTTTCTCTGACAACATCAGTGCAATTGCCTTGTCTCAAAATGCAAACATGCAATGTTTTTGTGAGGCATGTTTTTAAAAACAACGTAAATATACAAATTTTACTAAGGCCTAGTTCTGGCTTTCCTTAATCCCTGTCCGGGAAAACGCCCCATTATGGGTTGCATACTTGCAAAACCCCCTGACTTAAAAGAGTGACTAACTATAATGATTTACGGGGGAAAAATTAACTTTATATGAAAAAACAAGATTTCAAAAGTACAGGGGTATGTTACATTTTATAAAAGCAAGTTTTGCTTCTCGAGTAAATCAAGTTCATCTTATTTTAAGGATTTTGTTTTATTCATAAACATGATTCTGTCTTATCACGATTTCCCTGGAGTGATCTTTATCCGATTTCTAAAGGTGTGATTGATTAAAGGCAAAGAGGAAGAGAATATAAAAAACAAAATGACTTATTCATGAATCTGTCTATGTGCTGCAATCAGCAGAATCGGCCTCCTATGAATAAACAGAACTGAGATGAAAATGATTGATGTGTCGAGTTGTATCGATATACATGAGAACCAATCATTCTGGTTTCTCTTGTAAAGAACATTTCTATCACTTCTTGTTTCACACGTACTAAAGTCTGAATGTTTGGCAGAATTTACAGAAATCTTTACTGTAAAGCTGCTTAAACACAGCTGCAGGCTTGGTAAACATGTCCACGTGATATCTTACAGTAAATGTAACAGAAACTAAGACTATTAGATTGTAATGAAAGTACGGTGCCTGAGCTCTTGTCATAAGTTCAGTTTGTAGTCACAAGAGAAACGAAAAAGAAAATGGGCACAACATGGTGTTGCTCAGATGGAGGTCTTTGGTATGGTAGTTTCAGTCTGACAGACTTTTGCAGTCAGTCAGGAGTGACATGATGTGGGTATTTGTCATGTTCCAAAGTTATTATAAAGCTGCCATTAAGTTCAGTGAAGTGTAACTGTGTACAGATCTGACTCATGAGATACTATAAAAAGTGCTAAGAAATGCAATGAATGAAAACTCTCTTCCTGGACAACATGGGAGTGTTGTGATGTGTTTCTCAGAAAAATGCATGGGTGGTGTTTATAATGTTCCGCAGTATCAGTATGTAAAACAGTGCTTTCCATGTATTCTTTTAAATACATATAACACACGTGAATAATGGAAATGTGGTGCACAATTATTGAACTTGTATTCAATATAATTTACTAAGAATTGAACTGATGAGTGTATTTATGTTTAGATGGATCATTCCGAGAAGGCCTGCCGGTACTGTGGCGTGAGTTATTTGATCCTGCACGAGTTCCAGCGTCTGCAGGAACGTCTGCAGGAAGTGGAGAGAGAGCTGGAGAGAGAGAGAGGTAGTATGGAGAGAGAAAGGGCTGTGAGGGATGAGCTCCAGCAAACCTTCGGGCATCTGGAGGAGATGAAAGCAACGATGCTTCAGCAGGAGGAAACGTGAGTCTCCATTTTAGAACAAATCAGAGCATTTAATCTATGAACTAAAATCTTGTCTCTCTGGGTTTAGGAGGTAAGGAATTTTTTTGTGGTAGTCCAGAAGTGATTTTGACCTTAGTTGACAAATCAATAAAACTAAAGGAGAGATTTACAGCTGAAACTGAGAAATACAATATACTTGAGAGCAGGTGTCAAGTTTTGCATAGGCAAGTACTACTTATGTAAAACACAAAATCTAGTTTACTTTGTTATCGGCTGCCAAGCATTAAAGTCCAAATCCCATTTTCTGAAATGTGGTATTATGTAAACCCTTTGCAAAGAATTTTAAACGGCACATTTTCTAAACAGAATAGGCCTACATTAACCCCACCCTCACCAAAATAGTTTGGCACCACCACTCTTCAAACCCCTAAAATGAATTGTTGTCCCAACAAATTTTTTTTGTCATTATTCACTTTACCATCCAATTAAAGTCACGCCCAGAAAGCTGAAATTGTCCATATGCATAATCATACTTCCCTATTGTCATTTTACCTAGTTTGTAACATAAGTCATGACTGAAATTTACATTAAAATACAAAAAATATATCAGTTATGGTTCACAAGCTCAAACATAGGCCTGCATGTTTTTGCTCACATAGCATTTGTGTATATGCAATGCTGTGCGTGAATGGTTCAACATGCCCTGCAGGTGTTTATCAGGTGTTTGAACTCCTTATTCCGGCTTTCCTCTCTACCGTACGTCCTCTCTCCCAGCTGATGCGGATTCCAGGCATAATTACACCAGCGCAGCAATCAAAAAATAAACCTCTCAACGCCTACGCCTTTACAGCTTAGCACAGAAAGAAACTCCGAGAATGAAAAGAGAGTGTGAGCGCATCCTATTTCAGGGCTATTCCCCGCTGTGGCTGATAATAATAGCAGGTTGTGTCGTCCCTGTGAGCTCACGAGAAAAGCGAAACAGCACAGCAGTCGTGCTTCAGGATCGCAATTCATTCATTGCCAGCACATGCCAGACCCGACATGACAGGAAGAAGAACACGCGCCATGTTCTGTTTATGCATCTATGTGTTTTTATATGAGTAAGGCAGATTGTGGTGGATTGAAACGAGGTTCCCCCAAAATATTGGTTTCTATAACCTTATGTGTTTATAGTTGTCTCTGTTAGTTACATATTATTTTTACATGAACTTAAAATTTTTTTGACATTTGTCTAGAAATGAACTATTGGACTAATACTGCAGAGCATCTTTTGTCTCATACCTATTTACATTTAGGCATTTCGCAGACGCTTTTATCCAAAGCGACTTACAATAGTCGAGGAGACAATGAAGCGGTAAATATTTATGAAGGTCTTTAAACAGGTGTCACTTTAAAGAAAGTGGGTCATGGCTTGATATGCATGTGAGATTTTTTTTAAATAAAGACAAACAGCTTCAGGCCTGGTTGAGGCTTTCGGTTTGACTCAGACGGTTTTGGCGACCTGCTTGTGAACCCATTGACGTGACTCAAAGCAAGAAAGAGGAAGAGGCGGATGTGAGATGGCAGTAAGTGGGTCGTGAGAGAGAGGGTATGTGGGAGATGTAGATAGGTAGTGGGCAACAACATCCGTGACAGCGGTGTAAGAATAATTCAAATAATGTGAGCTACGGGAAGGGTGTTGAAGGTTTCTCAGGCACAGCTGCCCGTTATTCGAAACACTTTAAACTTAACAAACCAAGTAAATGTGCCACTTACCTGCATCTAAAAATGTTTTTAAAATAGGTTTCTTAAACATTTCACCTCCATGCTTTTAGATAAACTGTTAGGTAATATCACTCGGCACGAGTTGTTGGTTTTTGCTTAGCTGGATATATTTAAAGGTCCAGTCTGTACAATATAGTGATTAATGGTTACTAATTGCAACCAGTGGCTCAATCCACCATTTACACATCTGATTTAAGCGCTACGGTGGCTGTCACAGGACAGAGATGTTATCACATCTTTATTGAACATGCTTTCTAGAGCATTTTGTCAGTTTCATACTGTATGTAGACAGAAATAACTCATTGTTAGGTTTTTATATAATATAGTTATTTATACAGTTGCGTCTGGTTCTCGAATCTGATGGCTACGAGCATATGAACAGACATCACAGGAACCTATTCACTGTTCGTATCAATCCACCACTCAAACACAAATCCACAAAATCAGGGAATGAGTTTCTAGATGTGCATTTCCTAACAGAAATTCTCACGTTAATTTTAATACTCAACGTGGCTGTAAACACCTGAGATATTAGCAGACAAGAAACAGAACTTTCGGTTAACATGCCCAATGATATTAAAAACAGTGGAAAGTGCTGCAGTGCAATGGAAATATAAACATTCTCTGTGAGGGGTTTTTACGGTCTCTGTCTTTAATTCGCACGCATATCACACATACATTTACACGCAAATCACCCACACAGTCATTTACACATTCACATTCACACCTCATTATCTCTTTAACTTCACTGAATTTATTTGAACAAGGTGACAGTTTACAATAAGTAAGGGAGGCTGTTTAATGGTTTTGCTTCGTTGGAATTAAAAGTGGAAGAAAGTATTCCCAATTTCCCTTAAAATTAAGAGGGCTCAAAAGACACTTCGATGTTGTTGGGATTTATGTATAAATTATAATAATTACAACCGTCAAACTGTTTGCATTGCTTTCCATTTCTGTTTATATTTTCTTCTTTAAAATCACACATTTCACCTTTAAAATATTATTATACCCTATATAGCTGATAGTTGTGCTCATGTGATTGTAAAAGCATAAGACTTTAAGCCGATCTAGATTATGTATATGTTTTTACATGTGTTGCTTTACTTATGTAAAAATGTTATAACTTAATAATGTAAACAGTTTGGTGGCTTTTCACTTCCTTTCAGTTAACATACCTGCACCTCTGTCACTGTGAGGTTAATTTATATATGTGTTTGCACGCCTGCGCTGCGTACGTGTCACCACCTCATAACCTATAACGTGTGAGCACGAAGAAACTTTCTGGTTGTGGTTGGCACGGGAAGTGGAAGAGGGCAGTATATAGATGCAGTGTTTTTCTCAGCATGCATTCCTGACCCACATAACTCCATTGCAGAGAAATAGAAACACATTTTCATGATATGTTGTAAGAAAATAATATTTGATGAACGTGCACGCATGAGTCATTTATGTAGATGCATATGTATCTCTTGTGGACATAGGGATGTTATTTATATGCTAATTCATGCATGTCAGATCTCTAGGTGTAGGGAAAGACTTCAGTTTTGAGCAAATGATGCCTGACAGCTTCAAATAATATGAAATGTTCACAAGGCTTTACTAAGATTAGCTTTGGTTCCACCTTAACTGGTAGTGATTGACTGCTGTGGTATCTGTTTTTCTAAAATATTAAAACAAATTTAAAATAGGTTGGAATCTAATCATTATTGACAAAATGTGTGCTTGGGATTCCTTTAGCGGGTTTCACAGATGTTTGTATGCGGTCACCAGGTCAGCTAGTGGTAGAGCTTTTCCTTCTTTCTGTGTGCACGGGTTCAGACAGAGGTCACACGATGGCATCTTTTATTATTTATAAGTGCATGTATTTGTGTGATTGTCTGCCAGAATGTAGACCCCCTGGGTATCCCAGACCCTGTCTGCGGTCTATTATTTTTGTTAAACCACTGCATTGGTGAGCTCATCATTTCCCTGTTCAATTCAAATGCGATGGGCACGTGATTGACAGGGTCAAAGGGTCATGAAAAAGATTAATGTGAGACTCAACTAAATCCAGTTTGTCCAGGCCTTTAGGGAAAACCTGCGCAGACAGGTTTATAAAAGAAAGCATGGAGATCAAGAATGTGAGGTGTTTGTGATGTTTCAGATCACAAATCTCTGTCAATAGCTTGATTACTGATTTAAATCATGTATCCTGCTTTAGTATTGTACCAGCCACTTTAAAAACAGCACCGCTCTGAATGCTTTTCTTTGATGTGCCTGAATCTGATCTCAGTTGGAGCTTAAAGCCAAAATGCAAAACAGTGTGTAGAAATGGAAAAATGGATAAACAGCCTTTGGTGGTTTGTGTTGTCATTTTGAGCAGTTACACTCCCTACACAAGAGGGCTAATGTAAACAAAGTGCAAACAGATCGGTCTCTACAACACATTAATAATAGACATAAGTTTTCCTTAATGGATCATGTCAGGAAATGAGAGCCATCCGTTGTAACGTTATGGTTTGAACATTTTGGATTTTGTGAAACTGAATCTTGTTTAACTGTAATTCAATTATATTTACAGTTTTTCAACCACTAATATGTAAAAAATTACAAGGATAAGTTATTTTGCAGAATACACATTCCACATTAGCCTTCAAGAATTCATTCATCATTCGGTATCATTGAATTAGTCTTTTTTAATATGAAAAAGCAAAAATAGCTCTCTGTAGTTCGGATTTTTGCTTGTATTTCTTTAAGCCTTTTTATGTCGCACCTCTTACTTGCATTTCATTTACATTTATTCATCTGGCAGACACTTTTAGCGATTTCTAAATCCAAAGCTATTTATGCAAGTATTATGCAGTTGCCATTTATCATTGCAAAGCAAACAGGGGAAAGATGTCTTGCTCAAGAGCACTTCAGTCATTGTCTGCTGACACTGGGATTCAAACCCTCAACCTTCTGCTTACAAGTCCAACTGTCTAACCACCAGACCACAACTGGGCCCTCCCCATTATGTGCAGTTAATTGTGTTGTTTTGTGTGTGTTTGTGGAAAAATCGCACACTTCAGCATGCTGCGATGCATTAGATCTGTCAGCACATATTATACATCTGCACATATTATGCCTTTACTTGACAATTGTAATTGGGTTACAGTTTAGGTGGTGACAGAAATATACGATTGTGAACGTTCATGTGCATTTTTACTATGTGCATGTCTGTGTGTATTGGCATTCCTGTCATTCGAAAGCTATGGTTTTGTGCTACTTCATTTGTACTTCCAATGTAAACAAAATAATGATCATATTATAAAATTTGATAAAATTCCATTAAAAACCTTTTTAAATCAAACTTGGATAACATCTGCTTCAGACATGATCAGTATGCAAACATTAAACCAAAAGGTTGACATGCTAAATAAAAACAGTAAAGTCATTTTTAACTGAAATTGCATTCATTATTTGTAATCTGATGTCGTGTTAAATTAGAAACAAATGTATTAGAAGCATATTCGCCTGTAGTTTTGACTTTTGAATCACCCTCACTGTTCATTTATATAAGACTCATCTTATAAAAGATGACACAAACACATTTGGCTTAGATTACTTTTAAGAAACATTTTAAGGTTACGATTACATTACAGTAATTGGGATATTTCCTTGTCATGTGGTTACTGTTAGCAACTAAGCAAATAGTGAAATTCTGGCCATTATTTTGCTCTGCTGTGGGTCTGAGTCAGCACAAATTATGCAAATTCTTCGTTTGTCTCTGTCATCGGGGATATTCATATGGGTCTAAATTTCCTAATCCAAAGTACTTTACAATGAGCCAACACACTTGTTCTGTATCTAAACACAAAGAGAGCACACCTCTTTCTTTCTCTTCCGACTCAAACACAAACAGGTGTGTGTATGATGTCCCTTCGGAAAGAGGCGGGACTGGAATGTGGGCTATATTTTCCATCCTTTCTTCCCTCATGCCCTTATCAGACAGTGCCCACATGTCAAACCTCAGGCCAAATATAAAATGTATTTGTGTATGAGGAGTCAAAGTCCCCTATCTTTAGATGTTGTATATTTACATTTGATGATTCCAGGTTAGTCTTGTGAAACAACATACTATTTATAGTAACTGATATGAATGCATGATGCAGCAATATTTTTTAAAGCAAAAAGGTTCTGTGCTGTGATGTATTCACAAAACAGCCAGGCCTTGAGTATCTTATTGCTTTTATAAAACCTTTACCACACAATAAAATAAATTATTCATATTATTTTATATATATTACATTTTAAGTTTTTACTTAGTAAAAGCATTCACTGCCTTCCACTGTAAAAATTAGTGCCTAAATGCCACAGATGTACAAAGTTGGTTGCTAAGGGGACTCAATGATACTTGAACCCTTGAGCAAAGCAGTTATAGCAGTGCTGTATCATGAATACAACAAAGCTGCTGACCAATCAGAATTGAGGAATGGAACGAAACATTTTATAATATTCTGAAATACTATTATATATTTTAATAGTTATTAATAATGTTGTTGAACAATTCCAGAGTTATGGATGTGACATTAAAACGCTCAGAAGAGAATATTTTTAACAAATACATGTCTAAACCTTTGACAATTGACTCCAAACACCAGAAAAATATCATTCTATGCTTAAGTTTTACCTTGAAAAAAGGAAATATGGATGTGGCAACTTTTTCGGAGTTTAAGACCTTTATGAAATTAATAAAATTTCATTTCTGTGTGTCTATTTACGAAGAATATGTTGCGTTGGATGTGGCAACCCTGAAAATAAAACAATTGTTGGTGATAAACTATTATTGTTTGAGTACTCAACTATACACAAATGCCATTAGATCTTCCACAATGCTTCACATCTTCACATCTTTAGTTTACATTTTACATTTACTTTACATTTAGTTCCTGACTCTTTAAGACCCAGTGTACTCTGTGTACTCTTTAAGACCCAGTGTACTCTGATTGGTCAAACGGTCTAGTCTACTATTATTGGTCAACTTGGCTCTCACTTACTGCATCACAACCAGTAACAAGACGACATCATGTGAATCCAGTTACTTCCATTATGGTTGTTTGAAGACACATCACGGAAGTAACTTGACATCACATCATGGAAGTTACTAGATGCCTGACGTTTGCTGTAGTTCAATCCATCTGATTTCTGTTAAAGATGATAACTCGCCTTTTCATGAACTTCAACATTTGTAACTTCACAGTTCATTTACAGGTACTAAAACACACAGAACACAAAAAATTAGGTTTAGAATCAGAGGGGCACTTTTTAAAAACTTAATAAGAGAAATCTCACATGGGTATTTGAACCGCCAAGTTTTTATAGCTGTGCTATTAGTATGGTAAAAACTATAGTAAAAAACTTTTTATTATCAGGTTGACATTGTCACGGACTTACCAGGTTTATAGTTGGGATCGTAATGTAATTGATTGTTAAAAGCACAAAAATTACTCCCAGAGCAAACAAAAGAGAAGTTTTTGTAAATGAAAACCTACCTGTCTCATTCTTTACCTACAACCACTCTGTGCACAATTACTAGTCAAGTAAATTAAAATGTTAACAAACCCTCAAATCTGAACATTTAAGTAGCAAAAGTGAAGCATCTTACTTCTTTATTTTACTTGTCAAAGTGAGAATATTAAGCAAACTCAAAAATTACATTAAAAAGATTTCTGAAATAAAAAAAAGCTTCAGTGACTAATACATCCACCCTTTTTTGGTAAAAGTCACAAACCTTCCATTCACAGAGTCAGTCAGTTTCTTGATCTGATCAGAATGAAAAAATAATATGTAGCCGCAACCACAGCCTCCCAGACACTGTTCAGAGAGGTGTACTGTATACCTTCACTGTAAATTTTCTGATTTAGAAGATCCCAAAAGTTGTCAAAAGGGTTAAATTCAGGTGGAGAAGGCGGCCATTTCATCATTTTTTCATCTTTAAGGCCTTTTCTGGCCAGCCATACAGGGGAGTACTTTGATGTATGTGATGGAGTGTTGTCTTGCATAAAAATGAAAGTCTTCTTGAAAGATGTAGACTTTTGCTTAAAGAAAGTGTCTTCTAAAATTTGGCAGGGGTTTGAGATTTGATTTTGATTTCATTTCAACCCGAAAAGGTCGAACATCAACTTTAAAAATACCTGCCAACACCAATACCCCACCTCCGATGCATTGGCGTCTGAGTCGCAGTAGAGTTCTGTGTCCGTTAGTGATCCAACTACCAGCCCATCCATCGGGTCCGCCAAGAGTTTCTCTCATCTCATCACTCCACAAAACCTTTGATAAATCTGTCTTCAGATATTTCTTGGCTCATTCTATACACTTATAAGCCTTGTTCAGAGGTGATGGTTTCTGCCTTTCTTCTTACTTTGGCAATGTCTCTAAGAAATGAACACCTTGTACTTCCCGACCTGATATGCATTAAATCCTATGTGTATTCAGATTTATAAAGCCTGGAGTTGGAAATTTTGGATAAAATGAGGATATGGCTAAAATAATCACTTGCCTAATAATTGTGCACACATGGGATAAAACACATCAGGTATGCTTTCATGAATCCCACTTGTCAGAGGAAGCCTGAACTTCCGAGGGAAACTTACGTAAGCTCCACACGCCGCAGTCGACATGAGATGCAGGTCAGCGGCTGACATGACAACAGCATCATTAACATCCCGAAAGTAAGGGACAGAAGAATAAATAATAAAAGCCAGCGATGCCAGGCTTCATGCTAACCTGCGTGAAGGCCTCCTGGTATGACTTTGAAGTAGTGCGTTTCGATGGTGCGTATCATTTTCATATTTTATCCAGACATTCAGTGATCTCATTCAACACCCCAATGCAAAAACATCATTGAAGCTCTGAATGAACCTAGGAAAAGGCCGATAGCTGCCAGTGAAACTTTTCCTATTTGACTGAAGTAACATCAAAGAATCATATCCCAGAGTGAAGGAAGGCACATCACAGTGTGTTTATGTGGCTTTGTGTATCACCTCAGTGTTTGTGTTTACCTCAACTTGTTTTTGTTTTATGATGTCTCGTTTCCATGCATGATTCCATAGCCGTGATTATAATCATGGCTTCCTCACTAACTTTTGATGCACACATGCCAATTCTCTCTTTCTGAACATTGGCGCTCTTTGATTTTTCCTTCAGTTGTTTGTCAGTTTCCGGTAAAATGAATGTAAATTACAGCTCAGGTGATAATACAAATAAGGATGTTTTTGCTAGTGCATTCTCTGTATTTCAATTGGGTTAAGGTGAAGATTCGCCCTCAAAATAAAAATGGACTCAACATTAACTTGTCCTATTCAAAACCACAAAAGAAGATATTTTGAAAAATGTTGATAGCTGGAACCTATTCACTGCTAATGTATTTACGCAAAACCAATGTAAGTGAATGGGTGCCAATTACCAACATTCTGCAAAATATCTTCTTTTGTGGTCATAAAACTTATACAGGTTTGAATGAACAAATGATGAAATTATTCTCGTTTTTAGCTGAACCATGACTCCGATCGTAATAGTCTACAAGGCCGTAAAAATGCTTTTGTTTCCAGTAGCCTGGTTCTTTCAGTGCGACTGTGATTTAAAGACGAGCTCTTTGAGCTTCTCGGCTGATCGGGAATGTGGCCATGTCACGACTCTGTTTTGTGTTCATTATTTTAATGCTCCCCAGCTTCACGCTGCTGATCAAAACCTCACGTTCAGACCCACTGCTGTTCAACAGACGGGGAAGAAGCCGGTCGATCAGCTGACTGAAAGAGGCCTTGATAATTGTTGAGTAATTGGATTGCAATTAGTTGCTGTGATGTTGCTTTGTTGATTACAATGGCAGTTAAGGGAGATTTAATGTGTTTTAATAGAACAGGCCTGCAGATCTATCACTGATGTCTATGGGTGAGAGACCCGGTTTATCAAGATGATATATTATCTTTATTAATATATTACATAATGACTCTTCGTTCTCTTTTATTACTAACAAATCATTTTGTAGACATCACTTCTGCCAAGCTATTATGCATCTCTAATTGTAATCAGATAGCTTTTGGATAGGATCTTTATTAAACATTGCCATGGAAGAAAGTGAATAATGCCAGACTGATGTCCAAACTGAAATCTTGGACGGGACAATCCAAAGCCATCATATCAGCTGACCATGAATGGGTTTCTTAATGCACTATGTATAATGTTAAAAGCACATAAGTAGTCTTCAATCTTTATTACATGGTTCTCAAATGCAAAAGTAGTAGATGTGAAACGTAGTTAACCTCAGCCCATTTTTATGTCTATTACAGTGGCTTAAATTGACTATACATCAGAAGTCTCTGACTATCTGGCCCGTGGCCTTGTGCTGCTTATGATATGGATATAAAGCTAAAATAGATCTATGTAGAGCATGATTTAAGGACCAGTCATTGAAATCTAGTGGCATACAGCGGTGAGATTGAGACTTTGCAACCCACGACTCGCTTCGTC
This sequence comes from Triplophysa yarkandensis, assembly GCA_033220385.1. Taxonomy (NCBI): domain Eukaryota; kingdom Metazoa; phylum Chordata; class Actinopteri; order Cypriniformes; family Nemacheilidae; genus Triplophysa; species Triplophysa yarkandensis. The sequence continues at coordinate 17,295,932 of CM065669.1, read as the reverse complement.
CCTCATACCTTTCAGCACTACGGAGGCTGTCAGAGGACAAACATATCAGTAGATTATTTATTCTATGGTATTGAAAATTTTTTATTTTTTTACACCTCCGAAGACATAGTTATTGATACAATATTGCACGTCAAAAGGGGTGCGTGAAAAAAATCCATATATTGCAATCCAGATATGGACGATCCTGGATTGATTAATGAATTATCAAAAGTTTTTCAAAGTTTTGGTGGAACAAAGGGAGCATTTTAATTTCTTTAAAGGCAAAATGGGGCTGTGACAAGACCCATACTATTTACAAGTTGGATGTAGGCCAATTTAAATAATTTGGAATCAAGTTTTATGTCTTTGCATGTGAGCAGATTTGGGAACGGCAACATGTTTTTTATGTAATGATTGTTTTATTCATTGCCCATAACAAGATGATGTTGCCTACAAGTCTGTTATAGTAGTAATTATGACATGTTAAAGTTTAAGTGAATTTACTGCCTTCTGTGTGCTGATACAGGGCAGTGAGGACTGTCACTTTATTCATGTTGGTTAAGTGCAATGCTTGCAAAATGAACTTAACCTAAAAATTCACTAACCAAATCACTTCCATTTGTTTTATTAATAAAATATATTTAAAGTAAAATCTGTGTAATCGGTCTGTGTAATTAAAATTACTTTAATTATTATAGTCACTGGAAATTTGCATAGGTAAAATAATAAGATTCTTTGAGAAGCATTTTAGAATTGCATCTCAACCCTCAGAATCAAATCACGTCGTGATGTGAGATTCCCACCCCTAATGACATATTTCAAAATCATCACACCTTAAAGGCATAGTTCACCCAAACATGAAAACTTTGCCATTATGCACTCAACTTTAAGTTGTTTTAAATGTGTAAACATTTATTTTTTCTAATTAAAAAGCTATTTGAAGATATTCTGGAGTAATGTGTGAAACAGTAAAACCTTCTTGTCTTCCGTTATCTTATTCTTACTATGGGAGTCAATAACGTCCAACAATTGTTAATATTTCAAGCATTTGCCCAATTATCTTCCTTTATATCCAACCAAACAAACAAGTGTATACAAGTAAGTTATTTACAGAGTAATTCATGTCAGAATTTTTATTTTAAGGTGCACTTTTTCATTAAACCTTTAACACATCAGATAAAAAGTATGTTAATGCATAAAAAAGTATGACCTGAAAAACCCTTTTCTATTTCACACATTCCTTTAGAGCTGTTGTTATGTATTGAACACAGCAGCACTATTTTATAATCTGACAGCATGCTGTGATTTCTTAAAATGTTAAAAATGAAAAAGTGTTGATCTATTGGTTACATTATACTTTCTAGTTCACAGTGCGTCATGAATGTTTTTCTCCTGAGATTCTAATTTCCTCACAATGTGATATTTTTCTCACAGTCCGGTTTAAATGTTGGTCATCTAAGAGAACTTGTCATCTTATTTTGTTGCATAGCAGCTATAAAACATTCAATGTGCATACATAATAAGATTGTAAGTGGAAACTAGGAAAGAAAATGAGAGAAGACAATGTAAGGATTAACGTGATGATGAAAGGAGTTATGAAGATTATAATACATGTGGTGCTCAGCTCAGCACTCAGCAGACTTTTGCATCTGTGAGTTTTCTCTTTCAAAGCTTGTGAACTTTCATGTCTGCTTATAGAACCAAATCAATTCCAAACACACACATCCTCCCCCCTTACACGTATACTTTGTTTTATTCGGCTTTGAGGCCAGGGCAGATGGAAAAGCAAGAGGGGTCTGGGAGGCAGATGCAAGTATAAATGGGAAATAACCATTACATCATTAATATATCAACATTACCAGTTTACTTGTGCACATTCCAAATAGTACACAAATCACATATTGTATAGAATAGGCAAAAGAAATGTATGTACATAAAGGTGGTGTTTCAAAATACAGTGAGCTGCCTTAATAGATGGCAAATTAAGTTGCATTCACTTAATACATTTATTACAGTTTTTAGTAAAACATATTAAAACAACTGATCAAACATTCAACAGTTGAATTCTTTTTAATTTTGAAATATTTTTTACGTTTATTCTTTAAGATTATTTTTATAAAAAAAATATATATTTGTAACATACACCTTATTTTTTGGTGCTTACAAATACACACAATTTAAGGGTATATATTTAATGTAAATATATTTACTTATTTTTTATGTAAATTTTGTCATATATACCAATACATTTTTTTAAGTGTAATGCCAATACATAAATACTGTATGAGTTCAGAGATCTAATCTCAACAGACTATATTGGGTACAGGGTACAGTCTATATTGAAATGAAAGAACAGTACTTGCACTCCGTGTCAGAAGAACATAGTTTGAGAAGAATGTTGATAACTTGCACTCATTCCGTTTAATTGGTTCTGTGTCCATACACTAGAAGTGATTGCATTCCATCAATGATCAGTTTCCAACTTTCTTCTAAATATCTTCTTTTGTGTTTTGCCAGTAGACAGTCCTACAGGTATAGAATATCAATAGGGTGAATAAATAATGTCACAGTTTTCATTTTTGGCTGAGCTTTCACTTTAAGAGTGTATTTTATTTTACACTTTCCATTTTAGATAAGATGTAGACTTAAAAGGCTGCTAATGTAGCCAAAGACAGCATAGCAACTCCTTTGGCTTTGAGGCCAATGACACCCTGTCATATATGTCTATATTTAGCATAAAAACATGACAGTGTATCACTTTTTCCTGAACTCACACTGATAAAAGTACACATGTACAAACACACACAGAATTTTACCCTCCCACTCGAACACACATTAATGGAAAGAGCTGGCCAGTTACTCACACACATAGTCTCCGCTACAGCCAGTTGTTATCTGTTATCACGATTCTTTCAGACTCCCACACACAGTCCTATAAGAGAGAACAGCAAAGTCTGGGATTTGCAGCCCATTATCACGACTCATATCTTTTGGTACACACACAAGCAGACACGCACACATACTTGGTTGGAAGCTGAATGACTCTCCCCAGTCCGAGGTCCTGCTTTAATTCTGAGTAATGTATGAGGTAGTGAGTCGCTTTTGTGTCTTTAAATATCATTCTATAACTTTTCTAATAGACAATATCATCTACTACATTTACCCATAAATCATCAGCATTGCTCTGTATTGGAACAGACATGATTCTATGATACATAATGTGGCTTTATGGTTCTATTTAACTTGTTCATTTTGGCAGTAGTGGGCCACAGAAGTCATCTTAATTCCCATAAGACCCGACGTTTACCTGTGTGAATGTCAGAAATGTGCAAGGAACATAACAAAGATATGGAAGATGAAAAAGAATATTTTGTGTTACTCTCTCAGTGGTTTAAATAAAGGATGAAAATTTTGAAACAGGTCTCTCTTGTCCTTACAAGATAGTAGCGTGTGTAATTTCACAGACAGTACCGGGTACAGTGCATTCCGAAGCCATCTGTGGCTACGCCATATTTCAGCATGGCTGGATCTTCTGACAGCAGAAGTGAGAACAGTACATTCTCACTCCTGCATCTCTGTGTTCTGCTGTGGCTTAGAGATCTGTTAAAGGGTAATAAGGAATCGAGAAAGCTTGAAGTCCTTGTTTCAGAAAATCAACACAAATCTGCTTTATATGCTTAAAGGAAGTGGAGATTGTTCTTATAGTTTGATTAATTTTTTGTAACATTATAATATATTGGTGTCTATAATAACTGGACATCAAGGAAAGTATAGTCAATAATGTTTAAAAGTGGTTAAAGATGACAGAATTAAAATTTTGGGTCAACCTTTACTTTAAGAATGTTATTGTTTGTTGGATAAGTGTAACGATGCTTTAAAGTATTCTGTAAACATTTTTATGCAGAATTCTAAATAAAAGCTTTTTTAAATAAACATGTCTTGACAATTTTCAAAGAATTCAAACCATATTATTGCGGAAATAAAAAAGTATGATTTAACAGTTGTACCACACCAGCACATACCAGAAGCTGTCCAAACACAAAATCCCACATGTTTTTCCGACTTACAACTACTGAAAGAAATAAAAAAGGAGAAAAAGAAGGGACAATGATTTATCATAAGTTTTCAAATTTGCTTGCATTTTGATTATTCAGCAGGCACAAACAGATGGTGTGAATGTGATACATGACTTTACCACAAAGATTCAAACATATGCAGAAACACAGCTGGGGAACTTAGATCTAAATTTATTCATAACCATGTCTTTTACCGGCACAAACACAAACAATACACACACACACACACACTTTTTCTTTTACACTCGCCCGCCCTCTCACTTACACAAACATAAATAGACACACATCCAAACACAATTACACTCGCTGATATATCAGTCATTTTCCTGGGTTCGATAAACCCCTGCATGCCAGTCATTACTCAGCCTTGGCGTGTGCTCTCACGTTGCTATAGTGACCTTGTCTGCGTGACATCTCAGAAGCCCATAATACTCTCCAGTATATCTACCCTAAAGAAATCTGTCTCTCATTTAGTCTCAAACAAAACACACACACATGCACAACATAAACCCTCCTGCACTGTGGCTGTGCCATTGAACTTTTATAGAGAGGGAAAGAAAGACTTTTATATTGGGAAAATCGACATGTGGATTGTTTCCACGCAAAATATTGTTCCATATTAAAAAACTCAATGTCATAATTTCTGTGTCCTGTGAACGCCCACCGCTCCATTATGCATCCCTCATAAAATCCCTCTTCTGATTTCTCTCTGTGTTCCAGCACAAGGGCCCTTGACCTGCAGCTGTGCGTGGTCAGGCATGAGATGGAGAGCGTGAGGACAGACAAAGAGAGAGTGTGTACGGAGCTGGAAAATGAGCACGCTCGCCGCCTGCACCTGAGGTAAGGAAACCAGGGAACAATGGCATAAAGGGACAAAAGAAAGCGCCGGAGATCCGACGGCTTCTATTGGCTGGCGAGAGAGCGTGTGGCATGTCTGCAGTAGCTACATCAGCCACGGCACGACAGGAAGAGCTCTACAGATGGGAAACAACTGTGTGCGTGTGTGTGTACACTTGTGGGTGTTTGCAGGCACACATGTACATAAAAAACGAGAAGAAAAAAGAGAAGAGGCTTTGAGATTTCCGCACGAATGTTTGCTGATACGCTTGACGGTTGAATTCCATTTTTTGAAAACAAGCATATTGCCTAATAATAAACTAGTCGTCTATATATATAAATGATCGCTTTTTGGGTAACTTTACAATAAGGTTGTATTTTTTTGTGAATGTATCAGCTAACATGAACTGATAAAGAGTTAGCTTTAAGCTTTTGTAAGTGTCAGTAAATGATAATCATTATGTTTAGCTTTTAGTTTACATTTTTTTATTAATAGATATTGTAATGAACACAAAGTAATAATAAAAAATGCTGAATACGTATGGTTAATTGTTAGTGTAAACTAAACTAAGGTATTAACCTCCCACAGCCTTATTTTTAAGGTCTTTTTGTAAACTATATTAAACAGAAATAATATATTTTATAATTTATATCATTCAATATTGCAAAACAACTATGAACCTAAACATGAAAATATATAAAATAGTTTTATTAGAAATACTTTTATAATGCAAATTACCAATATTTTAAATGAATAATGTATAAATACATTTAATGAAATGTGACATTTAGTGATTTTTTGGGACAAACTGCATCTGTGTTTTAAATTGAAATCATGTGACCATGTGCAACATTTCATGTGACAGTGATGGTCAACACTATATAATACATAAGTTGAATTGGTTAATTATATAGCTGGAAACCATTCCTTTCGACACAACTTCACAATATGCGGATTGCCTGCATTTTAAGAATTTTAAAAATAGTTGATCTATTTTTAGCCAGATAGCTATGAAAGGTTACAAAGACCTCTTAAGAAAACTCGATCAATGCTTTTAATTTTTTTAAACTACACAAATGTTTTGACAGGATACAACAGATTATTTTTTAACAGACTGAAATATAATAAAAGTATATTTGGATCTATGATAGATTTATCAATGAGATGATTACATTTGAAGAAAACGTTTATACACCTATTAAATAAAGATGGAAATTCACAAGAAACGCACATCCATATATCGTACATACAAAAAAATATTAGACATCATAATTGAATTCAAGATACGCAAACATTATGAAATAAAGTCTGTTGAGACTCAACCCTTCAGTCCATTGAATTATGTGATGTGTGAGTTGCAAACTGTTAATAATCAGTTGCTGTGAAGTGAAGCTGTCATGAAAGGCGAGCGGCCTCGGTTGACTGACAGTTGATAATACAGTCATGAGCTCTGTGACAGGCTTCTTCATCTTCTCCAACCGTCTGTGCAAGCGGCGCACACAAAGGCCGTGATGGTGTCACACAGAGAAGTGCTTCCAGGAAAGGTGTGTTTGTCGGGGAAATGAATGCCACTGAGGGAGTGTGTGGCAAACACTTATTTGCGGTTTGTGTGCATCAGCTCGCTGTGACGTAAATAGCCCGGAGTAACTCTAAAAACCCTTTCTAATTTGCTTAATGCTCATTCTCATTGTTGTCGTGTTTTTTTATTTCTCTTTGTTGCCGAATTGACTTTGATTGATCATTTTAGCTGAAGGATGACGCCTGTGCTTATTTTTGGGTTTCTTGGCCCTTTCTCTCTCTAAGCATTAATGTTGATCCAAGGGCTTTAACCGCAGACCTATACTATGTAATTTTTATGCTTCTGGCTCACCATCCTATAGTTTCATTTCAGGAGTTTGAAATATGATGTCTGGGCATCACAGAAGCACATGCACACATTGTGTTACACCCTTGTGGCCGCGAGGTCTAACCAGGTGATTCATCTATCCTTCAACTATAATTATTATATCAGATTTCATCACCTGTATAGAACAAGAGTCTTATTTCCCCGGGTGAACTGTTATATTGGAATGTGGGGCGTTACGGTTATATTGTGCACTGGACATTATTACTACATCTGACTTCTCAGGACTCCTTTCACATTTCTCAAAGTGTCAAGAAATATTTCTTGGTCTCACATTGCGTGCCATCAAAATGGAAAAACGAAATGTTCTATTCTGTGCTGGTAGGGGTTGTAATGTCTCATGATTGCAAAAGTGCCTCTTTCACTCTCTGTGTCTACGCTATGAGGTAATATAACTGATTTGAGTGGGTTGTGTAGTTCTGTAGATCATGCAAGATGAAAAGAAATGAATAAATAAATTGAGGTGTTTTACATTGTGTGCTATTTTAGTGAACAAAAAAGGAAAATCTGACTTTTTATGAAATCCTTGTTTTTGATGCAAGGATGTTTTGTTGTTTAATATATTTAATTTGAGAATTTTAAATGTTGTTAAAATGTTTTAAAAGAATCAGAGTGAAGAAATGTATATACTTGGAGATGGGCTCCTTTTACCTCAAGTGATAGCTCACCAAAAAATAAAACGGTTGGCCTCTTTTACTCACCCTCTTGTCATTCAAATCAGCTAAACAAAACATATTTTGAAGAATGGTGATATCCTGACAATCACAACACCTATTCTCTCACATTGGTTGTGCATCTAAGGGAATAGATATAAATTGTGTTAATCTGACAGTTCAAAGCGATAAAATTAATTTCCTCCACAAGTGAAACCTTGCATACTTGTGCAAAACAATTATAATTTGACTAATTAATTTATCAATATTTTATCATTTTGATACTTGATACTTGATGTTGCTTGTCTAGTTAAACAAAAGCAACCACACTTTATTCACTTTTATGACTCACAAATGCAACATATATATATTGAAGCTGTTAAAAAACAGTACCTCATATTGATTTACGTGTGGCATTGATGCATCGCATCATAAGAAATCTAAAAACAAGTTTTGAAATGACAAAAGTGTGAGTAAATGATTAAAGAATATTCAATTTAGGTTGAACTATCAAAATAGCCAAAGCGTCCACCTAGATTACCTTGGACAGATGCTATATTAAAGACCCGGCAACACCCCGGCCATCGGTCTTTAGTGCAAGCAAGCACCCCCTCATTAAATTAAGACTCCGAAGTTGGTGAAGTAAACCCTTTGAACTGCCTAGGTATCACAGCAAAATAGAAAATGAAATGCAGCGAATCTCAGATGGCTCTTTAACCCCCAAGCTATAATGCCAAGGTCTACTCAAAGCCCCTTTTCAAGTCTTTCGTGAAGGCCCGTGCACCCGAGAGCGACGCGTGTGCTTCACATATGGGGCATGTGCGTGTGCAGTGCGAGTTCACTGTAGCGTGAGGTCTAGCAGTCTGTTCGGTCAAAAGGTTTATAGCCTGATTACAGACTACGCCCCAGCGGACCAGAGAGACAGAAAGAAGGCCAATGAGACAGGAAGCATAAACCGTTTGATTCACAATCGCCCTTCCACGTATCGTCCTCCACAAGGTGAAGAGGACTCGGATCATTGTGAAGATGATGATGATGTGGGAGTTGATTTATATGGGTAGAGATGATGAGGTAATCCGTCTTAAACCGGACGGGAAGGAATGCTGGGAAAAGCAGCTGGCCAGACGCGCACATCAAAAACAGAGCATGTGCTGTCCAGACACACCAGAAACACTTCAAACGCAAAAGGAAGAGTGAAATGAGAGACAGAGAGAGGAGTGGACAGGAGAGGAATGGAATCAAGGGTCAGATCTGAATAGGGTCAATGGTTGCACTGCAGAGGATTCCGATAAAACTGAGAAAGCCAGATGTTGTTCAGGGAAAGAAAAGCAGCAACAGAAGCAGCCAGCTGTTGGTATCTTTTTGAACCAGCTGTGTTTCCTCCTCATCTTATCTAATCTTCACCTCTTATCTTGTCTCATCTGGTTCTCGCTTTTTCTCATATCTCCTCTTCCGGTTTCCCTTTGCTTTGTCTCCTGTTATGGACGATGGATTCGCTCAGTTGTCTCACTCCCTCTGTTCGTGTCTCACCGCAACACCACCGTGTTTGCCGGTTGCCATGACACTTCGACAAATGGGCGAGCGTGTGTTTGTGTATGTTTGTTTACTCGGTGACAGGTCGGGATGGAAGGATGGATACGTGCATGGTTAGTGTGTGGTCGCTGATGTGATTGCGTGTTTGTGTGTGTGTGTGGGGAATTAGCGTCCTGTTTATTCACTTTGAGAATTCTGGCAGCTCTTATCTGCCTCTGTCTGCTGATGATGATGTAATGCTGGTGGAAAAGAGAGGGCCGTGATATAGGGCAGCGGAACAGGCACACAACTGACACAGTACATCAAAAGTTCAGACCTCATTAAATCATCCCGCAAAGCGCTGACAGCCTGCCAGGCCTTAGGGGAAGCCAAACACAGAGACATGGATGAGCTCAATGAGAGTAAACTCTATGAAATCAGATGCAGCTTCACATGAAATGTAGGACAAACGTGTAATCCAAACGCATGATGATAAAAATCCATTTATTTATGTCTTTTATTGTATTCAAAATAGAACAAAATGGAGATGGAACTTGAAAGTAAACCCTCATGTCATGCAAAACCTGACTGTTTGTTTATTGTTACACAACACGAGATATTTTCAGGAATGTTCCATTGTTTTGTGGTCATACAGTGGAAGCTAATGGGGGCTATTGTCGCTTGGTTTTCTTTTTAAGTCTTCTGCTTTTCAGATTGTTCTCATCCAAAGGTATCCCCTAAAATCTCACATGTGTTCACAGTTTCTCAAGAGATTTCAAAAATAAATAAAACTGTCTGAGATTTGCAAAGACTTTAATCATCTTTGGTTGAGAACATCTCTCGGGACTAATACAATCTAAATACAAAAAAGTAACATACTTCCAAGACATGTTTCGCCTCTTAAATGTTTTTACATTAATGTTCTGTTCTATATTCTAGCTAATAAAGTCATACAAGTCTATCTATCTGTGACTCTTTTATCAATACAAAACAAAAGAAGATATAAATATATCTCAGTGGTTTTGTGTCCATACTGTGAAAGTCAAGAGGGGCTAGTGTTGTTTAGTTACCAGCATTAATCAAAAAACCTATAATTTTCTCACCTAATTGTTATTTCAAACCAGCTTGACTTTTCTTTCTTCTACAGAACAAGAATTTATTTTGAGAAATGTTGGGATTTAGGACGACCATTACTTCTGTTCTGTGGACTCAAAAACAATGGGGGCCAATGCTCTTTGCAACATTCTTCAAAATATCTTCTTCGGTATTCTGCTTAAGAAAATTATACAGAACTGAAATGACTTTAACTGGTAAATGATGATAGAATTTTATTCTTGGCAATCCATCTCCTTAAATCTGTATTAATGTTTGTGCGTGTGTGTGCGTTTGTGTGTGTGTGTGTATGTCAGATGGAGGTGTGAACAGCAGCAGAAGGTTCTCGGGGAAGCTCTGGCCCTGCTCAAGTCGTCTCGTGGGGAGATGACGTCCATTAAGAGCCTCTTTACACACTTGTTGGAGAAGTGGGAGGACAGCAAAGCACTGATACAGCAGAGTTGCATCAGTGCTGATGCCGGTAATTAAACACACACAGTACAAAACAACCTCCGCTCGTGACCCATGAACTCTGTCCTGCTTTAGAAAACCTCTGCATGTAATTTTACATTTAACTTTACATCTGGTACTTTAAGACGCGATTTTGGATGCAGGCTCATGTGTGCGTGCTCAGAACTAATGCTGGCGGATGAGAACCAGGGCTCACTTGCACAACGAGCATGACATTCACAATATATTATGTCACGGTCTGAAATTAAAATAGGAACACACTCTCCTTTAGTGACTGTGTTTGCGTGTCAATGGATATTAGAGTGAGGGCGCACTGTACCCGCTGTGCCGAGATAATTGGGTATAATGATAATAGTGGATGTGAGACATTTGCTAATGGAGCTGGAAGAAAAGATAGCGTCAGATGAAGACAGAACCGATTTATGACCCACAGAAGTGCGTGTGTGCGTTGTGTGTCACTCTCCTGGGAATGAAACTTGTTATTGAGTTCTCGTGAGGATGCAGTTAAGCCTGACAAACATATTTCAGTGAAACTGCTTCATAAAGGACCGAAACAATGTCTGTATTTTGTTCAACAATGAGGAAAAAGGTTTGGATTAGTGTGAAGGTTATTCTCAGTCTCGTGAGCTCACACATACCTCCTACTAATCAGTTGATGCTCCCAGGTGGTGTTAAACATGGCTAGAAAAAAAATGCTGACAAAATTAACAAATTGCAGAATAAACCTTAGACTCGGATAATAGAAATCAAATCATGAATTTGTGACCTTGACTGTGAAGTCCTTTTTTGTGATATACTTTTTTAAACATAAAATTATTCCACACGATGTAAAGAACACTCTGTAAGAATATAGCAATGATATCTTTAATCTTTGTCAAATAGTAAAATTAATAGGTCACATCATACTTTAATGCTTGTTTTCTCAGAATTAGATTTTTCAACTCTAGTCTGGTTATACAAATCTTAAAGTTGAATTTTAAGATTTACAAGTGAGGTTAGAGTTCAATGAGAAACGCACGTGTGTGCCCATGTGTACAATATGTGTAAATTAGACAATTTGTGACTTGCATGTTTCTGCGTACGTTCAAAGAATGTTCGTATGTTTATGTTCGGTTGCATCACTGCAATATCTGCAGCATGCAAATCGCTCAATGCAGCGACATGAGATTACGCGTGTTTACTATGTGTTTTTTGACAAAGTTTTTGTTAACAGATGGTTTGTACGCCATAGGGTAAGTTAACCTCTCGCTCACCCCGTGGGGCGTGTGTGTCATCTCCCCAGAAACGGTTCGAACCGCCTCCCTTGCCTGTTGCACGCTCCAGATTCCTGCGAATGCAAGCATGTTTGTGTGTGTCATTCAGAGGTGAATGAGTACACAAAGCAAGACTTCTTTGAACCGATGCACAGGTATTTTGTTTACAGTTGCCTAAGGAGTGTTTAGACTTTGCTTTTTCACCGCCAGCCCCTAGTCGTCTTTAAGCATGTGTGCCTGTAACATATACATGCTTTTGAATTTGAGCATCTGCCTTTGTTATTCGCTCGGCTTGGGTGGATTTGATAGAAAGCAACCAAAGTACATTTAGCTATTTGTGCATGAAGAAAGAAAAAAGAGAACATGTATGTGTGCACATGTGTGGGGGGCAATCTGATATGGGTGTTGGTGCAACAATTATGCGTTGCTACCTGTCTGTCTGCTTTTCACTATTCTGATAGTTCAGAGGCAAGACAAAAGAAGAAAGGTAAAATTTCAAGTCTCATTCTCCGTCTGACTGTAGGTTTTGGGAAACTTGAGAGAAAATTTATAATAAATTTATTAAAAAAACTGTCAATCTTAAGGTGTAGCTGAATGTCAGAGATAAGTTTAATAAACAAAAATATAATTTAGCAAACACATATGTTTTTTCTTCATGACAAAAGAGCTCATAGGAGCACAGAATAGATGGGGACTCCTTCGTTATTGTTTCGAAAGCATTTCAGGGTGAGACCTTATGTACCTGCTTGATAAAAATGAAGATATTTCTGCAAAATCTAGAAGATGACTTCACTGAAAACTTAAAAAAAATATTTTTTCTTATAAAATAATTATTGTAGTTCTGTTTGTTTTATTTCATAGTTTAGATGAGCTAATTATTTTAACATGTGGAACCAATATGAAGGCATAGCTGAAAAGGAGTCCCAAAACTTATGATCGTTAGTATAATAAGGGTTTGGTTTTAGCATAAGTCGGAATAGTATTGCGTTTTAGCTACGAGATGTCGGTTTAAGGTGATTATTGTTTACAGTATCTATGTACAGTATGTATTAATGAAAAAAATACAGTATATTAAATAAGCTTCATGTTTTGACTATGAAATTGTCTGTTGTTGATTAAAATATGTATTTATGTACATATAGGATTCGTTTACTAAATATTTTACACTGTAAAATCACATTTAAAAAATTGTACGTAATAATGAATATGTTATATGTGAACTGCAGACAACTATTTATATACCTAGTGAGTTTTAAATTTGCCCATCAAGTACAACAACTGGATTGAAAAAACAGTTTCCAAATATATGACTTTATTATAATAGTTATACTTTAATTAAAAATATCTTATATCTTGTACAACACATAGGACTGATTTTTAATTTGTTTAAATGAACAAAACAGCACTTCTCATGTGACATTACTTAAATAATGAAAAACAATAGCTCGGGACATTGCAGAAGTCTCTTATCTTTGGTCCTTGTTGCTCGCACACAAATCTACGCCCATAGCACAAACACCATGGGAAAAGTGAAGGCAAGTTCAGACATACACATAGGGCGGGGCCTGTGAGTGCACCCCCCTATACACACACACTCACGCACGCACGCACACACACACACACACACGCATGCATGCAGGCACGCATAGACATGCAAACAGTCACGCACACATACACGCATGCATGCACGCACGCACCTATGCATGCATGAACACACGCACACACACACACACACACACACACACACACACACACACACACACACACACACACACACACACACACACACACACACACACACACACACACACACACACACACACACAAACACATCATCCAGTTGTATGGTAAAAAGTTTCACTGATGCCCTTACCTACGCTGCACCAACAGCTGCTGTTCAGGTGCTTAGTCAGCTGAGGTAGACAGGTTGAGTTTGATTATGTGTGCATTTGTTTGTGTGTGTGTTTGTTCATGAGACAGCAGGATTTGATGTTAACCGCCTCATGACCCGATGTGGGTCAATCATCAGATAGAGGCTTGGTTTCACTCTCTCTCTCTTTGTGCAGGCACTTGATTGGTCTAGCCTGTTGACACGACTTACTGCGCCCACTGCCGATGTGAAAAGCTCTCTGGTATTTTCTCACAAGTCTGAGAATCTCTCCATGGTTATGTTTGCCATGCCATGCATAAGCACCTATATGAGTAATGCATTTAACCTTTTTGGGTGATGAATTTCCTGTGGTTTAGTTTTGTCTGACAAGCACGCATCAAGGATTTAGAAGAATTATTTTATTCGTAATTGTTTTCTTTGTGCAAAGCCATTTCTCTCTGAGCAAATCCACTTTATCATCTGTTTATTTTTCATTGCAGCTTACCCACATTGTTTGGGATGATTTTATTTACTGTAACGCTGAAATCCGCCCCTCCAGGATCCATTTAAAGTGCTTGTATACTATGTAATAATACTGTCTGCTTTAGAGGGTGGGAACCATACTGACTAGATTACACTGCAGCTCAATGACCTCATTGTCTTTCCAGTAGGTGAAATTAGTTTAGGTTTGAGCATCTTGTTCTGATGCTTGTTTGCTGTTATATTTCATTTTATGTTACAAATGCATGTTATGTGAAGTGATAGTTCAACCACAAAGGAAAATGGTGTAATCAGTTACACTATTTACTCTTCCTTTTGTCATCTTAAACATGTACAATTTACCTTTTTTTGCAGAGCACTAAAGAAGATATTTTAAAGAATGTTTGAAACTGAACAGCGTTTGACTTGATTTAGTTTTGTGTGAACACAATTAAAGAAAAAGAGCGCAACTGCTGTTGGAATACCAGCTTTCTTCAAAATATCCTCTATTATGTTCTACAGAAAAAAAAGAAAGTCCTACAGGGCAGTAAATGATGGCACAATATTTCATTTTTGGGTGAACTATCACTTCCTCTATCTTAACTCACTAAAGACTAAATAAAGTGTTTATAAAGATTTCCTAAACACATTTCTTTTAGAGAATGTGCGCCTGCAACAGGCAGCGAGTGGAATGGAGGCAGAGCTTAAGAGGCTGCGGGGGGAGATGCCAAACTTGAGGACGTGTCTGGATGCAGCACAAGAACAGATATTGCAGTTGGAGGGCCAGGTCCAGACCCAGAAGCTATTGCAGAATCAAAAGCAGGAGGCCCAGTCGCTCATTCAGGGTGTGTACAAACAGTCAATATGTGAAATGTGTAATTCTTTCTGATGTCGAAATGCTTTCTCCTTTCTCAATATGCAACCGTGAGCATTATAAAGTCCATAACCCATTGTGATTATAGGTGATATCTAAACATTTAACTGTGTAAGCATCTTTACCAGCGTGGCACAGCAACATTGCTCAACTATACTCTTTCCATTTGTCAGATGATATTTTGGATGAAGCCCCTTAAAAGTGTAAACCAGATTGTAAGCTAGTACAAAAAAAAAATCATTCTGCACACTAAGCGATGGCAACAGTATTACGAAGAGACGGCTTAACAGAGGTTTGTAGAAACGGCTTGCATAAGACAAAAGGGTTTGGAGGAAGCCCAGCGTAACTAGTAATTAGTTGAAAAGAAAAATTATAAAGTTTAATAAAACATAGCATAAAAATGATGGTGGTGAAACTTGGTTCATGATTCAGTGGCCAGTGCAACACTTTTTTCATTCTATTCAAATACTGAAATGAAAAACTGTCTTTTTAATGTTTAAAATATTAAAATATGTTTCGCGAGGCTTACTAAATATCACATAAACAATCACTTATTTTTACTTAATACAATCTTTAAAAAAAAAAAAAAGAAATACAATAAAAATAGATTTTTTTGCAGAAAATATTTCTTAATGAAAATAAAAGAAAATTAATATTCATTTAAGAAATTTATATTTGTAATACACACCAACATTTTTGGCAAATTCCACTATAAATATTTGAGATAATCAGATATACTTCCTTACAAATACACAAAATTTTAACAACATGTTAACTTAGTTTGCTCTTTTTTTGGATTGTAAATTGTTTACTGTTAAACAAAGTCCCTTGTTTGAGCATATGGTCATCCATACACATCTGCTGTGTCAGTTGTTTTGAGGTTGCAGTTTCCAGACGTTAATGTGATGTGTTTCACTTGCTTTTTCAGTTTGGTTCTTGTGTGGGTGTGTTTGTGTGCAGTATGCTCAGTGTGTCTATGTGAGTGGGGTGCTCTTAGTGGAAAACAGGTGTTTTGGGGTAAAAGTCTCAACTCTCCTTCTTGTTCCATAATGGAGCTGAAACTCTCGGTGGTTCAGTTAGCATCTGTGTAATGTTCTCCTTTTAGCAACCGAATGTCCCCTAAAGCTGTCAAACAGGAGTTGTCTTTGCCATTTGCTTTTAAATGTATATGTGACACAAGGTCATTTTACACTCATACTCATGTCATTCTGTACAGTATGTCAAACTCCACATAGGACATACCACAAAAGCATATGATAAAAGTATTCCTAATGAGTCATCACCATGAAAAGTAGTCAATAAAACCTTTTAGCCAAAGCGAAATTAGGAGAGACAATATCTACTGTCCCAACCATTCTGTGTGCAATAAAAAAGTAAAGAGCACAAAGGAGGAAAAAGGGTCCAAACGAGCAACCATAGAAAGAATGTTTCTACCTCTCGAAGTCTGTTTCGCCTGGTCATGTTACAGTGACCAGAAAGCAATTATCAGTTCATTACTGAACAGAAAAAGCCTTTCTTCCAGCCACTCTTTTATTCCCCCGTCGAGAAAATGTCAGACTGACACAAGCACAGCAGCGGAGAGCACTTTCACCAGAAAAAGCACCACCTTAACCGCTCAGCCTCTCACAAGCAGCCAGTCAGCCAATTCCCCAACAAACAGGCCGAACAAAACACTGCATTTTTCTCTGGATGAAAGCGCTCTGAACCGATCCCATCAGGAAGCAGAACCCCCGGCCTCTGCGCACTTCTGGAATATATCCTGTTGTTGTAGGACACTGTAGCTAGAACAGAGTCAGATGCACGGTAAAATTGCCTGTGTTAAAAACTCTTGAGTGTTCATTCAAGCCTTTTTAAAACCTGCTGACCATCGGTTTGGGAAGAACAGGATGAACATTTTGTGATGGCTTTCATGCCCATTGCTTGGCCTTTGGTGTCTTTGGAGACATTTGTATGTTATAATTCACTGCGGTTTTACACCCTTTTTTACGCTCTTGCTTTGTGAGGTCAGAAAACTGTCTGTTCTATCATAATTATCATGTCTATTACAGCCTGTATTTTTCTCTAGTTCAACATGGACCAGAGTTTTGTCTCTGGATCTTGTGGCGTCTCTGGTATTTTTGTCCTGCGGCTTCTAATGCTAATCATTAGGAGTGTAGGAGGAGGAGAGAGAGGTCAGATTGACTTGACTCTGGTTGGTGGCGGTAATGGGCAGCCTTGCATTGACTCTACACATAATCTCACTGCCAAGACCTGTTTGCTGTTCTGCACGTCTCTGCCTGCTATTACTCAAGTGATTTGTTGCATTTACATATTTCCGTAAATGTTGGTATTTTTCTCCATGCAAAGTTGTTCATCTTGGCTGTTTTTCTTGATTTGGTCTGCAAAAGCTCGGATGTAATGACATCATTCAAAATTGAATTTAGAAAAGTGGATAAAATTTGATGGATGTTGCAAACATACAAAGCACATTAATGCATTTCGAGACGGATTAGAGTAAGCCAAGACTTGGCTGTCATTTTTATTATCATGCGTTCACAAAATAGTGATTAGGAAGTATGATTTTTTAAATGAAACAATATATCTAATTTAAGTTCATATTTATTTTAGTCTGGAACTACCCCTAATCTTGGTCTGTGTAACCGCCCAATCATATTTTATGTAAATTTATATATATTACCTAATGTGTCTTTAGATAAACATTGGATGATTTAGTCAATGTTTAAAATGTAACCTATTTATTTATATTATAACTTTATATTATTATTTGTGAAACATTTAGAATCTTACAGTAATGCATTATCACTATTTTTTTTAAATATTACTATTAATTTTTATTATTGAATATAATATCATATTATTATTATTCACAGTTATATTATTAATTAAATTAACTTTATTTTATATTTAAACTATTTAAATGTTTATTTTAATTTCTTGTGCAAAGTAGCATTTTCACTAAAGCACATAATTGGGGTGTTGCATCAAGTGGCGTTTAGTTCACCTCACAGACTGGAATGTGATGAGAAGGTGAAGTACAGAATAATAGGTTTTATCTCCTAAATATAAGGATAATATATGTGTTTTGACAATATTTTGAATCACACTACCTTGCGGGTATCTTTAAACCTACCATGGTTGTATTCAAGACCAACATTTTTAAATTGGATTACCCTTTGCAGCAAAACCTTTGAATGTGTTTACTTTCTATCAAATTGCCTTTTCTGTCATTCCTGTTTAATTTGCATTTCAACATCCTGGGATTCAATTCAATCTCAATTTCAACACATACAAATTTGAGTTTAACAGGTAAATATGTATATGTATGCCCATAATGTGCATTTATTTCCTGTGTGTACGGTGACTGCAGTAGCCCGAAAAACTAAATCTCCAGCGACTTTCACTCCTACAGTCTTCTGTCATGGTCTTCTCTCTCGCCTCTTTTAAAGTGTCTCCAGTTTCCAGTCCTTGGCTCTCTTACAAGTTCCCTGTCTCTTTGCCCTCTTCACTGAACATAAGAGCAGGGCCGGGTGAATATGCTCTCCTGAGCGCTGCGTCGGATGTCACAGAGCTGAGATGATAAATGGGAATGCTTTCACCCGCCCGTGTTTTGGTGTAGAGTTCACCCTCAATTATGGCTGCTGGCAAACGATAGCCACCAGGTTATGCTTCATTGCTTCATGGGAAATAAAAAGCAGGGAGGGGAGAGACAGAAAACAAAGAAAAGGGAAGAGTAACATTTATTGGCTGAGGAGGAAACAGATGAATTGAGAAAGGAAACCAGATGAGCGTCTGACAAAAGACAGAAGTTTTAGCGGTGCGAAACATCCTTGAAGAAACTGGCGAACAAAAGAAACTCCAATTGGGAACGTTAGGGGGTAGTTACACCTCAGAGGTTTTCACTGATGCTGTAGCTGTGAGTATCTGGTCTTGAAAGAAAAATATGTACAGTGAAGTCTTCAAAGATGCCTTTACATCAATATAGAGCGAGAACATCCTCCTGTTTTTAGACTTTTTAAGTCCCATGTGTAGCAAAAGGTCATTAGCGTTTGCATATCTGCATAAGTGGTTTCATTTAGAATCATTTCCACTATCATTTAGTATTGTACTCATCATGAAATGTTTGTTTTAAGAGCTTATTCATCAAGTATGCATTAAATAAATAGTATGCTAACAACGTCTGTCATGAATGACTAATTCTCCAGTCGTTCTTAACCTGCATATATGTATTTATTTAACACAGAAAAAACATTTGAATGAAGGTTTGTTACCAAACAGTTTTGGACCACATTGACTTCCATAGGAGGAGAGAGAATCTGAATTTTGAATTCACCAGAAATGTTTCCTACTATGGTAGCAAATAGAGCAAAACTTTTTGGCTACAAGCATAAAATATATGCAGATTTGAAACAAGACAAGGTGAGTAAATGCTATGAACATTTTTATTTTCGGGTAACCTGTTCCTTTGAATTAATGAACACTTACTGACTTGCTTGAAGCAATGACATCATTTCCTATTATTTATCTCACCTTTTTCTAATCAGTTATCATTTTGATTTTTTTGATTTGTCACATTCTCTTACACAAATGTGCTCATCATCTCTTTTCTCCAGCATTTCAAACAAACGGTTCTGTTCAACAAAGCTGCTACAGTAGTTGAACATCAGTGAATTTCTGTTTCATGAAACGGATTTTGATGTACTTTGATGTGTTTCTTTTGTTATTTTTTATGACAGTATATTGCATGAAAAAGCCCTCATCTCTCACAAGAACAAAGACCGATGGCTCTCTGAAGAAATGAAGTGTTTCTTTTTTCGTTTTTAAAGCCAGAATTTGACTTGCAAGTGTGAAGTCGGGTGCAAAACTGAAAGTGTCCTCAATCCTAAAAGAATAGATTTTAACTTAAAAAAGTCAAATTCAGTCTTATACCAAAATGGATTACTGCACGAAAACTCAAATGCCTATTTGTACAGTGACATGTCCACTTCATTTTTAGCTATGTCTAGTTTTTTTTTTATTTCTTTTTTTTCCTATATAGCTCTATTTATATATTTAGACTTAAATTATTGTCTAGTTTTAACTAAATGTCTTGTCTTCACCGTGGGATAGAGGGAAAAGTAATTTAAATTGCTTGTCCGTCTGGAGCATATGACAATAAAGCTGAATCTGCCTCTGACGCTGAAAAGGAATTATAAATACTAGGCTATCAGCCGAGTAGAAATAGAATTGGCACAGGTCTGTCCCTCGGACAGAGCAAATACTCTTTTTTTTTCTAAGGGTCGGGTGGTGTCATATTTAAGATACCATTTTGTGACTTACTAGTTTCCTTTTTGTTCTCAGGCCTGAGGGAGGAGGTGAAGACCCTGAAAGAAGAACTTCAGAACAACATGCTTGAACGAGAGAATATGAAGAAACTCCTTGAGTAAGTAACAGCTGTCACACACTATATGTATTATATAAGATCAGCTTCATAACTTGTATTCACTCTGCCCAAAAGTGATAAGAAACGTCAAAAGAAAATGTTATTTTCATCAGCTTATTTAGTCTGATCTGCTATGTCACTAAATTCCTATATTCCCTAGATACATCTAGATGTTCCAACTCTGAATCCTTTAATTCATCATACACACCACATCCAAATACACACACACAATTCAGCTTAATACAACATCATTATCTACAAAAACACACACCGCTCCTTTTATAAAGGATTTAATATGTGTCTGGGAGAAGAAAGAGCTGTTTTACCATGCTTAGTTGAGATCATCATCTCTGTTTGATAGAAACCCGTTCATATTTACATATATATATAAGTGATAAAGAAATCTTTAGTGTGTGAAGTGCCATATCAACTCATGAAGGGAGTTTATTTTTCTTTGAAAAGCGAGGTGCAGATGAAGCAAATGCTCTCCAGCTCTGCGACCTGGCAAGAGCAAGAGGAAAGATCTCTGTCAGGTGTTGATTCACACTTCACATACCATCCTCGGCGAAGATTATCATATTACATGTACTCAATCACCATTGGCTTAGACCTTTGTTATAATCCATCTAGAGTCATGAACAACTTCTGTTTTACATTTTTAGTCTGCATGCGTTTTTACTACGGCGCTCGGTTAGCAATTTGTTTAGACTGGAGTTTAGATTTCCAACTGCATTTTATTATAATTGTTATTATTATTACTATCATCACTATTATATGTTGACGATTATATTATCACTATCATATAATTATTATTAGAAAACTTATTTTGGAAAAAAATGTCAAGAGCCGACATTTCTTAGTTTAGATTGTAGAAACATGAGAATTGGTCTAGCTGTGTTCTCACACAACCTTTCTCCTCCTTATCTTAGTTTCCTCTCTTTTTCTATGAATGGGAGCTGTCAGGTCTTTCTGTGGCATGGCAGTGCATCTGATTTGACAGTGCTAGCCGTCCCGGCGCTCTGGCATTGACAGATGTGTGTGTGGGTGACAGGACTCATGGCGTGTGGCTCTTCCTGTCGTCTGTGCTAATGTGTTTTGGAAGGTTCATAAACAGATCTGATGTTACTGACAGGCCTTCACTTTGCTATTGGTAAAAACTCGTAAATGAAAATGGATGTGTGTATGGCAAACCTGCCATCTATGTTCCGTAAATGAGTCCATCACAACCTTTAAGAAACAGATAAAAAACACATGTTCTGTATTTGCTTGACTGTTAAGTTTCCACAGAAAACTTTGTTTAAAATTTTTAAATCTTTTTCTTCATATTTTTTACATTTTATACATTCTTCATTTTATGCTAACCAAAAAGTACAATATTATTCTAATTAAAATTTTTTCACACACAAAAATAAATATTTGCCATGTGCCCCATATCGATGGTGGCTTCTTTTAAAAATTATGTGTGATTACTCACATTTAATTTTGTATTATCTTTTAAATGAAACAACCTGATCCTAAAGCTACTTTTTGGAAATTTTGTAACAGTTTTAAAACATTTTACATGATTGAGCTTAAAAATACTATTAATATAACATACTGTACGCCTTATATTTGTAATTCACTGTTGCAAATATGTAATATCTATGATCAGATTTTTATACCTTATCCTGTTATAAAAGTTCTAACAAAGAAAGCAAATGGAAATGATTAAAATTCAATCAAATGATACAAAGATGTTTATGTCCAAATTCCTCTTGAGGCTCACAGATTTCTAATCTAAATCATACAAGTTAACAAGCCAAGAACACGTCCTGAATTATTTAGATTTCTGTTTAAAGATGCTTCGACAAATTTTCTAGGAAGACGTTTGGAAATTTTTATTGGAATTGCGCCTCCTTTGAGACAACATAACGTGTGTGTGTGTGTGTGTGTGTGTGTGTGTGTGTGTTTGTGTGTGTGTGTGTGTGTGTGTGTTTGCGCACGTGTGTGTATGTGTGTGTGTGTGTGTGTGTGTGTGTGTGTCTGTGCGTGTGTGCGTGTGTGTGTGTCAACGTGTGCTTTGATATCTCCCTTTCTGGAAGATAATAGCTTTTTGTTTGTTTGCAGTGTGTGTACCCATGGCAACCATATGACCCTTAACCCTTCTTCAGACATACATCACACATCTGCTGCCCTGCCAAGCCGGTTTGTTTCTGTTGTTACCCTGATTCATGTCAAAAATGGTTAGAAGCAAGTTAAAATACACAAGGAGTGACAGAGCACCAATGTGATTAACCTGCAGGGAGAGGGAGTGGAAAAGAGCAAGAGAGAGAGATGGAGAGATAAAGAGACAGATTTTGTAAATGATTCAGAGTGCAAAGTTATGAAGTTTTATGAGACGTACAGTTCAGTAGTATATGCAAAACAACTTTTTCCAAGGACCTCAAGGGATCTTCTCAACAGAAGTTAGTTTGTCTGCTCCGACATGTATTACAGAAACATAACAACCAATCTCTAATTCTCTGCATTGAGTTCACATTTCACACCTTTTCAGATTACAGTATACTATTCTCTTATAGATATATGATCTTATGTGTCTTATGTTGTCCTTTTTGTATGAGCCAATGCCCCTCTGGCCGTATATGAAATATGAAAAGTATTTGAAAAGTTTTCCTTATTTTTCAAAGAATATTTCCCCAAAAGTAAATTGTTTATCAATTTTCAACCCTTTATGATCTTCATTCTTCTGCAAAACATAAAATAAGATATTTTAAAGAATTTTGGTAACATTGACCTCCATGGACTTAAAAGTGCAATGACATCTCTTAAAATACCTTTTTTAAATTAGGTTCGGTATTAAACACTGTAAAAGCAAAGAGAAGACAGCAAATCATACTTTTTTTTAACTTTCTAGGAAAATGTATATTGCCTTCAGGATACCAGGGTGTTGTTGCTTGTGGCCAGGGTGTTGCTAAGGCAAAAATTACCAAAAAGAAACAGCAGACCTTTGAAGGGGTCACATGATTTGTTAAAATAATTTCATGTCTACGGCATATTCGCAAACGTTACGGGAAAAATGCTGACCGTGATGTCTGCCATAACAAACACCGCGGAACAGCACACATAATTTATTTCCTTCAAATCTAATCCATTCTTTGGCACCTTGCGAGTATTTTAGTAAGAGTTATAGTCTACGTTCTTGTTTTCAGGTCCATCTGACCTGACAGCCATCAAGAGTTCTGCATGTTTTCATCCAAATGGAGACAACCATCTTCAACATGTTAATTCTTCAATCTCGCTCTGTCTCTCAGTCTCTCATACACACTCTCTCTCTCTTTCTCTCTCTCTCTCTCTCTCTCTCTCTCCCCCTCATTCTTATCTCCAGTGTCACAGAGATCCAGGAGAAATAAAAGGTTATCTTAACCCGCTGTCAGATAGCAGGGTGTCACAGAGCTCAGCAAAACCTTCAGGCAACCATAATAAACAAAGTAAGAAATGTCTTCAACAAGCCCTCATCAGACTCATCGACACCAGCAAGATCCAGTCGGGAGCTTCCTGGGATGTGACTAGTTGGGATGGGAGTGTTGGCGTAATAGGGTGCAAAGTGTTAGTGAGTTCAGATGAGGGATGCAGAAGTCTTTACAGCTGACAGATGATACCCGCAGGGAACATATACCACAATGACCTTGACAGGGTATTACTGGAGAGCCGGGGGTGAGACCGGGAGAATGCGAAACTGATTGTTATTCAGCTTAGCAATGCCTGGATACTTCTGCTTTGTTGTGTGTAACGTTAGGCCCCGGGAGCCCCGGCTGGCATTGATGTTTCGTGGAGGCCATGAAAAGAAGAAAGAGAAGAGGAGAATTTCTAACTTGTTAGCAACCAGGATCAGACATGCAAAATATCCTGACAGTCTTTGAGCCAGAGGGAGAAGTTGTCGGAGGAGTCTTGGGTGAAAAGTTATCTCGGATTGGTTTGTGTAAGGGAGTTAGCTATAGACTGTGTATAGATGTAGCGTTGGTTTTAGAAAGACCCCTGTATAATATGTATCTCGTGATATACATAATAACATTTAACTCCCTAATGAAATAGAATACTTTTCATTTTATAAGTATACTTAAGCAAAGGTCAAGGATTTATAAAAGTATACTAATATTAATGTACCGGTAATGTACTTGTAAGAAGCACTTGGATTAGATTGGCCCACTTTCTAGTTTACTAAAGTATGCTTTATTGTTTTAAGTTTAAATTAGGTTGACTAATAGCTAACTTCCTCGAACCTCTTTGTGCTTTATTAAAATATGCAAATATTTTATAAATTTTGTTTGCGTATTGCATTCATGTGTCTGGAGTTAAAATTTAAAGTATTAACTTGATAAAAGTTCTTAAAAGATTAAATTGATTTTCTTTCAGTGGAAAATATTTAAATTCTTTAAAAATCCATTAGTTAATTTCAATAAAATGTATTAATTTTATTTTATTAATTTATACAGTTGCATATTTTAGGTGTTTGTAATAAAATTATTTTTGTAATATATGCCAATGAATTTGATTTACAAATGTTTGAGTTAATGGGATATACTTTTTTCCGTTATACTTCTACAAAATTTAAACAGTATATTAACTTAATTCCTTTTAAATGTACCCTTTTTGTGTAAATTCTTTCACATAAACCCTTTTTTTATTATACACAACACATCTGCAAAGTTAATATATCTACACTCCAGTAAAAATGCTTATAATATTTTACCACCAGTGAACATATGGTGAGTTGTTCTCTGCTAAAATATCCCATATTGCTTTGATAGTTCATTGTGGTTTACCTTTGAAACTAAACTGTCCAGTAAACACCTTAAAAGTTTAGTGTGTTGTTCACTTGGTACCCTATACTGTATGTCCTGTTTCCATTGTTTAATCTAGCAGAGGTGGCATTAAACACCCAGACGTGACTTTTGGCCTCTACTGTATTCTTACGCAATTTCTAAGAAGGACTGCATTTTAAATCAAATGAGCAGAATGGTTCGTATGAAGGTCACTAAGGAGGTACACATGCCAAACACAAAGCATTCAAATACACAGTCGTTCTGTAATTTGTTTCTGTATTTTGCATTTTTGTCCTGAAGCTCAGTGTGTTCCTGGTTTAGTTTGTAAGGCATTGCATTAGCAGTACAAAGTTTATGCGTTTGATATCGGGAACATATGTCTCGCTTTGGAAAAAAAAGTGTGTGCAAATACATACATGTAGATGGGAATGCATTGGGAAAAAAACATATATACACTTTACACAGAGTCTAATAGACTCTTTTTTTTACAATTTACTGACAAACAATGAGTAAATTTAAAAGCTTTGAAATTAAGTCTATATTTTGTTTACATTTTTGTATATTTAAATAAAAAATAAATAATCTCATTTACTCAACATGTTCTATTACAATTCACCAATAATGTTGGTTTATGTTACTTATATTTATATATATTTATATGTTTATTAAATACTTGTTTTTTTCATTACAAAAACAAAAAAATATTTGTAAATTTTAGATTAATTAATTGTTAGACTTTAATCATTTATTTTACTTTTTCTTTTGAAAAAAATCTATTTAATGTCTACTTAAAGTACTTTTTGTGATATCTACTAAGCCATGTGAACATTTTTACAGTGTTGGCTTTACTCTTTCATTCATTCTGTAATTCATTAGACTCCCCGTTTGCTCTTGTCACTTCTGTGCTAGCTAACTGAGTATAACATTCTTACTCAAACTACAGGGCAACGCTGTTTAAACATAACAATTAACAGCTGTATGTCAGAATGCATTTTCTTCTCTTTTACACCTGCTTTCTTTATTCTTCACTATCTCCATCACTCACCGGGTTTTCAACACCAGTTATACTCTCAGCGTTACCTGCTAAGATCACACGTGGACGCGCCCCGGGCCGCACTGCTTTACACGGTGTAATTCAGCCGCACATACTGAGTTGTTGTGTCAGACTCGGATGCCAGAGGGACATGCTTGGGTGACTTTTCGGGAGGGGAATTTTTTTGTTGCTGTCTCTCGAGCTCACAGGCAATAGTGGAAAGAGAGAACAGATGCTAGCGGCCGCTGCTTTTAATAATAACACATTACCGTTGTCTTTCAGGACAAAGTCCGCCGAGAAGGATGAACTGCAGGAGCTGTCTAGCCAACAGGCCAGGGACCAGAAAGCCAACATGGAGAGGTAATAGAAATCACAAATGAGATCTCTTTGATGTTTTAATGGTTTCTCCAAGTGAATCTTGAGATTGAATGGAGATCAAATGGAGAACGTTGTTCAAAGGTTGAAGTGTGTAAATTCAATGCCACTGGTGTCAACAAACCGATTGGCATAAAAGATGGTTGAAACCCACCCAACTGTGTTTTTGGTATTGCATTTTACTTCTTTACTACGATAATGCCATGTATTCATAAAATAATGCCATGTATAACTAAGATAATGCCATGTATTCAAAATTAACTTTGAAGGATTTTACCCAAAAATACATAATCACCTTTAAATCTCATGCATTTCTTAGTGGTTATCCTATAGGAAACAAAATTTGCATGAACTTACTGGAAAATGTCAGCAGTAATGATGTAATATTTGCTTAAATTTACGGATATATAGATTGCTTGAATAATAATGAAATTGATTGAATTTAATGTTATTCATTTTCAAATGTGTATTCACATTTTTAAAAGTTATTATTTAGGTAAATATATTTTCCTAGTGTAACCTTTTAGACACAATCCAGAAGACCTTTATATTTTATTTTTAAACAGCCAATGTGGTCAAAATCAAGTTTTTAATGTTGTTTTTATGGTTATGAGGGAGGCCGGACAAATTCTTTTCACAGCTAAAAATGTGCAAATGTCATTTTGATGGTCAAAGATTCCGTTTAAGCGATCAAATTATCAACCACATTAAAATTATATTGAAATATTAAACAGATATCCTTAAAATTTGAATTCCATATTAAAGAACTCAAAACATTATAATACGAAATCAATAAAAACTGAAGACCAAAGTGCTCCTGATCAGTGTTTACATCATGCGAAGTGATCTATGGCTTTGTACTCGCAGTGCATGTCAGCAATCTTTTATGTCTGCTTGAGAGGAATTTTACACACATCTGAGAGCATTCTTTCTTTTCTTTTACAGTCACGTGTATCAGGACACCATAAATAGAAGCACGTCACGCATCTGTGGTCACGTTTTTTTTTGTTTTGATTGATGTCATGGGTCATTAAATTGTGAGCAGTCATGATCTATTGTGTACCAGTTTGACTAGGGTGTGCTCATGTGTTTGTGCGTGTTTAACTGTATGTGTATGTGTATGGCAGATTTTGTTAGTATCTGTCAGTCATCTGTACGTTCAAGTGTCATGGTGCATTCATGCACATTCCTGGATGTGGTTTCATGCTGTGTCACGATCTCTCCCTTGAAGAGAGATCAGGAAAGTCGCTTTAATAAAAAAGAGGCTTTTTGAAAAGGCATAAAAGCTTTTCGAAGAGGGCGAAGAGACCTCAGCCACGATGATGTGAGGTCTTGAAGACCTTAGAAGTGTAAAGACAGAAACGTGATTAGAGGAAAAGGGGATGTGGTGCGTGCGAGCTCGAAAAGTGACATGTGCACGTGTTCCTCTGCTTTTTGAGGTCACACCCTCCCTCTCCGTGTACCACGGCGGCATTTCAGATAGAGAGATGCTTTAAAGTTATTACGTTCTGTAAAGTGTCGGCAGGCTGAGATGCGTGTGAAGCTTTGTGATGGCAGATGGAAGCACTTCCCATTCTGGGCTTTGGGTTTCAGAGCTCCCCACACACGCATGCACATATACTTCACATCTCAGTTTTCAAAGCTCCTTTAATTTTCACCATCCTAGAGGAGCATCGATATCTCCAAAGCTCATCCGTCACAGGCACTAAAGGTTTTTTTCTGATGACAGATATCAGACTGAATCTATTGGAAATCCAACCCACGCCATCTTTTACCACGGTTCTCATTCTGAAACACCCGCAGATACACCCATGTGCTCCCCACATTGCATTCATTTAGTTTTTAACTTTATATCCAACATATGTTAAGTGTCAACGCTTCATTTATTGTTTAGGCATTCCAGAAGCAGACTGTGTACTTTGGCTTTTTTATCCATGACGTTTACGTTAATCTGCAATGTCCAGCATACAAAAAATGGGCCTGTGGGATGACTATCTTTGTTTTCTGTACACAGAGACCCGCATCTTCTTACGGTGTTCCACATCTTAATACTCTCAAAAAACGTTACTGTGTTTTTACGTGAAACAATTTACACTCAAAAACATGAGTATATTAAAAAGCTTTGAAATTAAGTAAATGTACTGTTTAAATTTGTATATATAATTGTAAATTATTAAGTATATCTAAATAACTCAAATATGTTTATTAGAATTAACCAAATATATTCGTTTATTTTAAAAAATGTATATTTTAATTAAATAAACATTTAAAATAAATTATTTTTAATTACACTGAAAAAAAGTTCATATAACATGAAATGCATGAAAAAGGTTTTCAGTGTAGATATCTCCAGCTGGGCTGCTTTATAGAGGAAACCGTCTGATGTTGAAGTGATAACTGTTCCACATGGGAAGTGTACCATTGTCACACCATATCCTGAAGTGTCTTCCTCTATAAAGAGGATGGAGGGTAACGGATAAGATCTACTGTGTTTGGGAATTTCCTACTTTATTTCTTGAGGGAAAGATAGAGAGAGAGAGAATGACAGGGTCTCAAAAAGGTCCTTGTTCGGGGAGGCAGAGGAAGTTTTTGGACACCTGCTGTAAATGATAAGTGTGAGGCAGAGAAAAGACATTTGGTTAAGATAAAGACCTTCATTAATGCTTCCATTGTTTAACAACCTGCACCATATTTTCTTAAAATTGAATCTCATAATCCATGATCAAATGCATATATTTGCTTTTTCGCATAATGATTGTGTGCACTCCATTATTTGTTTATTAGGTCAATACAAATTCCCAAAACATGCGAACACACAACTCAACTGTAAGTGCTAGCAGGTGTTAATCAGGTCTCTCGTACACTTAAGGAAAAGTGTTTTAAATTACTTGTTTATCGCATTCCATTTCAGTTACCGGCTCATAATCCCATGACTTCATGCCATGCTGGGGACCCCTATCCCAAAACCAACATGTGCCAACTGACTATAATTTTCAGATTTTTTCTTGGAAGGAAGCTGACCGTATAGAGAGAACGAGAAACAAAGCCATTGTGTGTGTGCCCGTATACACTGTATGTGCATATCACAAAAACATACAGTTTTAATAACTTAAAACTACTTTTAAAAACATTAACTAGATTTTTTTTATAGAAAATATTTTAATAATTGATTGAAAATCCA
Organism: Triplophysa yarkandensis; assembly: GCA_033220385.1. Classification (NCBI taxonomy): domain Eukaryota; kingdom Metazoa; phylum Chordata; class Actinopteri; order Cypriniformes; family Nemacheilidae; genus Triplophysa; species Triplophysa yarkandensis. The sequence goes on along the minus strand of CM065669.1, from coordinate 17,266,121 downwards.
AAGGTTAGGGCTCACAAAAATTTTAAGAGATTTTTTTAGTTTATGTTATAAAAAATATCAGTTTTTATTTAAAAATAATATATAATTGTAATTTAAACCAATATTTTTGGTTAAATATATTAAATTTTTACCTATATCTACACATATTTAAACAGAATATCAACTTAATTTTAAAGCTTTTAAATCTAATCTTTTTTTCAAATGTAAATTGTTTTATGGAATAACAGGTAGTTGTTTATGAGTGCATTTGTCTAAATATTTCTGTGGGTGTATAAAGTTGCATGTGTCGTGAGTTAACATGTTGACGTATTTCCCTGAAGGCTGTCCCGAGACTTGAGGGAAAAGGAGGAAAGCTGGTTGTCATGTCAACAGCGATGCGAGTCCCTTCAGAAGCAGCTGTTGGCGTGGCAACAGAAAGAGGAGGAGGTGACCCGGACACTGGAGCGAGCGGAGGCCGAGCTGAAGGACCTGAGAGCGGGCCGATCCGCTCTACAGCTGGAGAGGTTTGACACGTACACAAAACACGCTTGCCAGTCACGCTCCACAGCTGGAGAACACAAATAGAGTCTTGCTTGCACAGTTGCCATGCATTAAAACATACAAATACATTTGTATTCATTCACACTACAGCTGTCAGGCTGTCGCTCTTTCTATGCATCCCTCTGTCCCACCTGCTCCTTTAAAGGACCACTCAGCACGTTTGGACCTGTAGGACGTGACGCATTGTTCGTGAACCTGTTTCTTTCTTATCTGTCTTCATTTACAATGCTTAAAGAAGCAATAAAAGCTTTTACACAGAAGCTGCGCTGAATTGTTCTCCATAGCAAAGAATGATTGCGTTTCGTTCGAAGAGATAAGCCACTGGAGACTTCTTGACAGGCGCCTTCATTCGTTAGATGCTTTTGATTGAAAGCGTTTGTAAAATGAATGAATGTACTGTGGATGTGGTTAAAATTGTTTTACTTTTGATAAAGGGATAGTTGATCCTTACGAGAAAATGTAGTGGTCAATTGTTCATCTCGACGTTAAAAACCTTAATCAGTGTTTTTACCTTAGAAGATATTTTGAAGAAAAAACAATAGGCGGTTGACACCCATTCTCTTGTTATGTATGGTTGCAAAACCAATGCATGCCAACAAGACCATGCCCCCCCTTTGTGTGTGTTCCTGTGGGCGGAGATTATCTGTCCTAGTGATGTCATTAAAGCAGGAAATGGAGGGATGTAGTCCAAACCAGCTGTTCGATGAACGCGGCTTATGTTAAATAAAATATCTCGCTTGGCATTAAGGTTGGAACTTTATAATTTTATAGATATAATTTATACTCTAACAACAACATTACACTCTAACTAAAGTTTCATCATGAAGAACAGGACCTTTTAAATACATTTGTATAGCTATATGTATATAAGAAGATGTGAAATCTTACTCTAGTGTGCATTGTTTCTTTCAGCATCATGGTGATAAAATATCCAAATAAATGTTTAATATATAATACATTTATTTTTGAATAAATAAAACATATATAATATATACATTTATTTAATTTAAAAAGAATTTCATGATTACTTTATAATACTAATAATACAAAATAACATAATAATAAAATAAAAAACAAAACGCTAATAATTTATATATTAATAGAAATGTATTTAAAGATCTATAATGTGGAAGAAATTAAAATCTGCAAACTGTATTGTGTAACAATCTCTGCACAATTCACGAAAGCCATAAAAAAAACTCTTCAGTCTGTGTGCCCTAAAGCGACCGTGTCTCATCCTGTCTCTCTTGTCTTATTATCCTACCGGTTTCCAAGCTGATCGGTTCAGTCCAGATCAAGACCTGCTTAGCAGTCTGAGTATCTGTGTTTACCAATTACATGCATGAAATGTCTTTTCATCCGCCCTGTCTCTACCTCTCAAACCTGTTTTCTATTTGTTTTTTCCACCCGTTCATTGGTGTAATTGCGACTCAATTCACGTCCGTCCTCTCTTTTATCAAGGCCTAATTGTATCAATCCCCACCTGTGTCTTGAGTTTCTGTTTGTTCGTGTTTTTCTCTCCGTCAGTGGACTTTTGTTACGTCCCAGCTGTTGCACGTTCAGATGTCTGATGTTGTTTGCATACACGCCTCTGTCCCTATGGTCTACCTGTCTGTTAGCAACCAGCAGCGCTGGGGCTCTTCTTCTCTCGCTAAGTGTCCTAGATGTTCATTCTTGCTTTTCTTACACCTCAGCTGTTGTGTCTCCATGCTGAGTGGCTGTTGGTCTCATTACCCCCATCTGCGCTCGCTCAGGTCTCACTCATTTTTCACCTGTTGATGTCAGGACTTGTCTGATCATCCACATTGCTCCCATTGTGCCTTCGTATTCCCAGTTGGAATACATTCACAGTTATTTGTGAAGGCAAACTTCATTTTCACATTCGTGGATGCAATAGGTGCCAGGTTGATGCCGCGTGGTTGCTAAGGTGTTTTGTGTGTTGCTATGGTGTTTTGGATGGTTGCCAGGGAGAAGTTGAATCAAACAGCCCGCCCCTCGTTGAGGTTAGGCTCTGTGATGTGATCAGTCACCAGATATAAGTTAAACACTAAAATCTTTCAAATGTGAGCAATACAATAGTGAGTCTTGTCTAAACATGTTTTCTGAATGTTTCAAAGTATAAAAGACGTGTTTCTCACCGGTGTCAGCTTTCTTATCCTGTGCTACTGTAAAGAAAACCTGCAGGCAAATCGTGTATTTAGATCTTGATCTTGATCTTGACTTTCATAATGCAGTGATGGGTTAGTCATAGCGAATGAGTCAGATGTGAGGTCTTCTTCAGACATCCGTTCATACCTGTGCTGAAGAAGCTCAGGCGGAGTCAGAGGTCACAGGTGCTTGACTAATACGATGGAAATGAGTGTTTATGTCGAAGCCCCAAGCAAAAACACATTACATTTTGCACAATTGAAAACGTTAAAGGAAAAATGAAGCTTTCGGCTGCTCTGTGTGTTTTTAAAGAATGTTCTGAGAATCTTTCCAAATATTGCAAATATTCAGCCTAGCGTTTTTATTAATTATTTTAATTATTTAATATTGATTAATTATTACTTTATGAAGACAAATGGAAGGAAGGAAAATATACTTCCAATAGGGAAGGAAAATATACTTTATTTAATATATATATAATATATATAAATATTATTAGTTAACCTATATGTTTATTCGGGTTAACCCAAAAGCAGATTTTTAAATTTAGTTTTGAGTGATTGAACATTTATTAATTTAACATAATGTAATAATTTGTACTAATATTCTTGGATTTTTCTCAGACTTATAGTGTCTTTCTTGGAGTGCATGCAAGTGAATAGGTGCCAGTTTTCAACATTCATCAAAATATATTCCATTGTGTCCTGCAGAAAAAATACAGCAAATAAAATCATAAACACACGGAAAGTGAATTAGAAACGATTAGTGATTTATTTTGGTTAACTGTCACTTTAAACTTATTATATGCTAATGTGAGAGATAAAATATTAATTTCTTGTTTTCCGTTTGCAAACAGAAGACAAAGCATGTCAAGCCATTTAAACTTCATACAATGGTCGTAGCTTCTCTTCAGACCTGTTGACACTGAGTTTCTGTAATACTAGGTCAGCTTGGCATTATTTCTCCGTCATTAAAAAGCTTAACAAAGAGTTTAACAGAACGTTCTGACCATGTGTGTGCTTGAACTGAGTGTGCTGTTTTACTTCAGAGAGACAAGTGCATTCACACACGCACACACACACGCGCGCGCTTGCACTAACACACACACACACACACACACACACACACACACACACACACACACACACACACACACGCTGCTACAACCACACTTTGCCAATTATTCCAGTCCTGCTGTGAGTGCTTGTGTACTTCAGACCAAAGCTGAAGAGATTTTGACCCCTGTTTTACCCTACAGAGGACAGATTGTCCCCTAACTCAGACGTGTTGTTGCCTCACTGCTGCCTCAGTCTTTGTGTATCCTCTGAATTATACGGACACACTATTCTTTCATGTGTCCGGCTGCATCACAATGATACTGTTTAGATGGAGTGAGTGAGTGAGTGAGTGAGTGAGTGAGTGAGTGAGTGAGTGAGCGAGCGAGCGAGTGAGTGAGTGAGGGATTGAGTGAGTGAGTGAGCGAGTGAGTGAGTGAGGGATTGAGTGAGTGAGTGAGTGAGTGAGTGAGTGAGTGAGTGAATGAGTGAGTGAGTGAGTGAGTGAGTGAGTGAGTGAGTGAGTGAGTGAGTGAGTGAGTGAGTGAGTGAGTGAGTGAGTGAGTGTGACACTATTTTGAAAGAGCCGCTTCAGATATTCCCTGGGATCACAAACACACAGTATGTGTTAATGTTCAGAAATTGGTTCAGGAAAGCCACGTTCAGAAGAAAAAGTTCAGAAGAAAGTGAATTATGAGTGAATGTTCATATCTGAATGAAGTAAACCTTCAAAACAAAACTGTTACAGAATTCTCAGAAATGTCAGTTACTAACATTTTTCTAGATATCTCTCCTTGTTTTCAACAGAACAAAGATTTTTACACAGTTACACAGAGAAATTCATCACAGAACTAGTTGGCTAGCAAGATCAGCAAGATCAGAAGGTTCTGAGTCAATGTTTATATGTGTTTCTATTTGTCATGGAAAAAGTGAGACCACGTATCACTTCTAAACAGCACTGAGACCAAACACACTTTTAAAATTTAATTGTACACATACGTCAGTCAAAGGATTCATTAGCTATTGCTTTCTGTTCTCAGATCAGTGCATGCATATCATTTCAGATTGTGTGATTGACAGGTGTCATTAGTCACTGTTCATTGGCTGCAGGGAATTTCTGTCACTAATTAACGTCAATTAATGTCATTAAAAAGAGATTTGTTATCTGGAAATCTGTGAGAAAGAATAATGTGGAAAATCTCTCAAAGTAGAATCATTTAATAAGATGAAGAGATTGTGTGTGTGAATGTTTCGTGTGTGCATGCGTGTGTGCGCGTGTGTGTCAACATCGACTCTCATCTAAAAAAATCGGAAATTACACAAACCCAAACACGGGTATAATTTGATTTGACATTAAGAATATTAATGTGTCAAATTAATTAATTAACTTCCAAATTAGTGTCGAACAGTAGTTGAAAAATATTCTAGAATAAATCTTTACAGAATTTGTATTTGTTGATAAAGTGTTCCTTTTCAGTAGATGGAATGCGACTTTCATTTGTAATAAAACTGGTTTGTGCAGAGTAAGAATGAAAAATGTTCTGATCTACTTAATAACAACACTCATGTACCGGCACATTCTTAATCTTGAAACTTTTTCATATTTGGTCTAATAAGAATACTCTGCGAGTATTTCCTTTTTTAGTATCAGTGCCCTCACCCTTAAAGCTGTTTTAAAATCCTATTTCTCTCAACGTCGTTTATTTTTCTTCTTCCATTATAAAGCATTTGGTTTCTATCTCTCTGTCCAGAATGTTTCTGTTGATTTGATTACACAAACGCAGTGAAGTGCGGACATTCCAGTCTGTGTCTATTTAACACTTGTGTATCCGACAGTCATTTCCTTCAGCCGTCGCCTTTATAAGCCAACTCCACGGCCGTCTTATATAAACCAAGGTCACCTAAAGACCAGCAAGATAAACATTGACTTTCTTAAGGTGCGTATATCAAGATCTTGTTCTTCTTGTGTCTTATCTATGAGGAGTCACTGCAAATGAACACACACTTTTGTGTACTCAAGGTGACGTTTTTGTATGACAATGCACCCATAAAAATTCCAAAAACAAATGATTTCCTTTTCTGTGAAACACGAAGCCTAGTTAATCGATTTTGTCCTTTCAAACAATAGAAACCTTATATGCGAGAAAAATCCACTCTGAAGTCAGCTTTGTGTTGACATCTTAAATCTTCTCCTTTCACGTTTTACAAAAAAAAGAAGTCATATGGGTTAAACACTGACATAATGATGAGTAACTTTAAACAGTAACTTTAAATATGTGTAATATTGTGTATTGGAGACGGATATAGCTTTAATTGTGAGGTTAGGTTAGGATAGGTGGATGCTAGAATGTCGGCCCTTGTGATGTGATTCAGTCAGTCTGTTTACACTTTGATGTCAATCCCGAGCTGTTTGTTTGTTTTTTGTGTGCGTGTCTATCCATCGAGGATGGAAGTAGTCTGTCTACAAAGTCTCTGTCACAGTTTATGTCTCATGGGAGGAATGTTTGAGCCGCAGAGGAATGTGCTGTAAAAACGGAATAAGTGCCGAGATGTCTGTCTGGCCACCAACGGTCTTCACATCCTCACGGCGATAGCAGAAGAGGATCCTGGATTCTTATTTTTAAATAGGTCCACGAGTCACAATGTCATCACATTTTAAAGTTGAGTTTTACACAGACGTGAGGCAAATCAGGGGAATTTTTAACACACAATCGGAGCTGACTTGTATTTTGACTTTTAAGGGCAATAATTTTTGCATATTGGCAAAGGCTTTCGAGATTGAATACACAAGTTGTTGTCAGTTTAGCAACAGGAACATCAGGATTTGAGTCACACCTGTTTTATAAATACAAATGTATTTTTGATCCCATGATTGATTGTAAAAACAAATTATGTTTGTCATAGTTTTATATAAGAACATGACATATGAAAACCACAGAATAACAAAGATCCGTTTTCATAACTGAATTAAACACAAAAATATCAGGACAACAGTTTCCTTTGGTTTTGGATGAAGAATTAGCGCTTGGGATCATGCGTTGACCATATCATGCACTTCTTTCTGAAATCCACAAAATGAAAGCTCTACCATTTTAGGGTTTGATGGTTTGTTTGTCCCACTGATGTCAATCCTTCATTGAACCGAGCTTCACAGAACACTGTTACCCCGATGCTGTGTGAAATGAGTAGGACTGCTGAGTTGGTAAACTGAAATAATATTTTCCTGCAATATGAGATTATGTCATGTATTCATTTTTCAATGTCAGATTTTGAAAAGAGACATTTAATAATTATAATGTTTTTATTTCTGATGTTTATGATATTGTATATAGTTAATTGATTCTCTCCCAATTTATTGGACTCTGTTACTTCAGGGAGGAGTTAAGGAGGATTCATGCGGATGAAATACAGAGATTGGAGGAGAGCTTTAGATCGAGACTTAAAGATGCAGAAGAGCACAGTTCAAAGGTGAAGTACCAAAATAAAAAACATTTTCTACATTTTCTGTAGTTATTTTTTTACAAATAGAACGACTATACAGTCCAGCCCCATTAAAATTCTATCATATGCAACTTGCTTGTTTCAAATCTGTTTACATATGAACACAGAGAAAATATTTGGACAAATGCAAGGTCGGTGGTTTGATACTTGGTACCACTGCCCCAGGTGTGTGTTCACAGTGTGTGTGTGTTCACCTAATTTGTGTGTATACTGGGATGGGTTAGATGCGGGCACAAATTCCAAGTATGGGACATCATACTTGGCCATACGTCACGTCACTTCATGTCATGTACTTCACTTTTACTGTATTAAACAGTTACAACCAATGTAGGAAACAAAAGACAATATAATTGCGGTACTACATTCTTCGAAATATCTCACTTGGGAACAGAACAAAAAGATTACGTAGTCATTTTTCCTACTATGTTAGTCAATGGGGCTCAAGAATTGTTTGGTCATACACATTCTTTCAAATAACTTTCTATGTGTTCATCAGAAAAAAATAGAAGTAGAAGAACTGGTAGTATACTTCACAATAATTTAATTCACCAAATTGTTTAAGACATACAATTATGATTTTAAATAAATAAATTATACAATTATTATTACACATGTTTACTAACATAAATTAAATAAAATACAAATATTCACATCTTTAGACAATAGCCAGACCAATCAACATACCAATAGATAACCGTAGGTCAGATGTGTCATGGAAACTATTTATACTTTCAAATGTATGCATTATAATTGTATTGTCAGTTTGTTTTTGACCCACTGTGATATACAGTCCTGCGGGAACTGAAATATAGACTTTTACATTACTACACTACTTTATGAACACACTTCGAGCTCTTGAGTTCAGTTTAGGTCTTTTTTTAATTTAATATCCTTGGTTGATTTTTCATGAGATGAGGTCTGCCCTCGGCACTACAGCATTAGGAGGAATTTGATTTTGTGAAATTACAGTTAAGACTTGCTGGTTTCCTGCTGTTAAAGCTTACTTTAGGTGAAAGCGGTCTCTTGCTGTCACACACACGCAGACATAATGACTCTTTTCACCAACTACACTCGCTCTCTTTCTCCACCACACACTTTCAAACAGACCCAGTTGTGTTCTCTCGTGCACTCTGATAAACATGGTGGCCTTGGTCATGCCCAACTAAAAATACATGGCATGTCACCACCCCCTTCTTTATTGTTCATAATTGCTGGAACCATTTTATTCAGCTGCTGACAGTTTAATATTTCAATGGTGGTGAGAAATCCACATCTTTGATATGACAGGCTCTTATATTGCTTTTCCCAACCGCATGATGCCTAAATTAAACGTAATAAAATGCCATAATTAGATCTCATTGCCATTTGCTCTTTCAGCTGCTTTCTGTGTTATTATTCAATGATTAAACATTCACATCAACATTATTACTATTCCAAACAATTCCCTTGCTTTGTATTTGTTTTATTTGTTTGTAAGATGTTTTGTTATAAACTGTTTTTTATAACAAGAAATGTGTGTAATATGTATTTATTTTTATACATAGTATAAATTATATTACATTCGTATATATTTGTTATCTAAACATGAGTTCGTTTATGAAATAAACATTTTAAATATGTATTCAGCCTGTTTTATGATTTTATAAGTTTTAAATTCTCGGCGAAGAAAAATGTTTCCATAGTTCTTTTAGTGATTAATTCACAAGATGGCGCCATTTGTGAATATAAAAACACGTAATACACACAAGAAATACCGCCATGTGTTATACGTTTGGAGAGGTTGTTATCTGGGAATAACCAACATTGTAATGTCGATACTGGCCAATCAGAATCGAGCGTTCCAGTGGACTGTGTAATATTTATGATTTATTGATGTGGCATGACTAATTTTTATGTTGTTGTTGTTGTTGTTGTCTGCACATCTCCGTAAAAACCCCGACAGCAGGACTACACATGTGAAATGTTTTTTTCAGAACTCCAAGTAGTGTCTATTTTCACATAACCATTTTGTGTTTAGATTTGCTGTTTTGTGCATGAACAGATTTGTTTGACATTTTAATCCGCCCAATGTGAGGAAACAGACAGCTGTTTGTGTGTTTTACATGAGGCTATTTATATGATTTTATGGTACCATTTTCTCATATTTATTGTGTGTTGCACTTTAATAATATTTGTATGTGTTTATTTGTGTTTGGACGTTATATTTGTAAAGACTAAATTAGATTAAATTAGGTAAAACTGATCAATTTATTTGATTGATGATATATGTAATTTAATGATGCACCATAGACATTAGGGCAATTCAAGGGAAATGTCAACCTTACCATGAAAATATTTCAGTTTTTAGTGTTTTTATAGCACAGATGTTAACATTTGTTGGTTTAAACACTCATGTGAGGTCTCTCTTTAAGTTTTTATAGAGTTTTTTTTAGTTACAGTGCATGATTTTTCATTGTAAAGTAAGGGCTATTTTCAGGAGTCACATCAATAAAGCTTTTGGTCTTGATCATAAATGAAAATAAAAATATAGTAATTATAATATATTTTATAAAGAGCCATCTCTCTCGGCTATTTATTTTAAGATTATAGCTTCTGGTCTGTACCTTTTATTCCACATAAATGTTAAGAAGTTTGATGTCTCCCAACATCCTTTTTTGTCACATCCATAATGCAGGTTTAATTTCCTATTTGGACTGATATTTTCTGACGGTAAACACTATCAACATTGTATGATATAAACAGTTGGTTCTGTTAACAATTATAAGAGGGTTTTTGCGCCACGTCCATAAGGCAGAATGTCACATCCATAGTGTTGGAATAGCCCAGTTATGTTCAGAAGATGGTACCCAGTTTTATCCTTGTTTGTTCATGTGCAGATGAAGGCCTGTCTGGAGGCTGAACAGATGGAACAGCTGAAGAGGTTAGAGATGGAGTTAAGAAGAGATGCAGAAATAGAATTGGACATCCACAGACAGAAGACCCATGAGCTGCTTCAGAAATACCAGACTGAAAACCAGCGACTACAAAAGAAGGTATAATAAATGGAACACTGGCACACCCAAGTGACCTTCAGCTTGATTGTGGGTCGATGTCGTGCCATTTATCAAAGCAGGGAAGGGGTTTTGTTTCCCAACATAATTCATACAGTATAGGAAAAATGTCGGTGGTCAGTGTGTTACAGCCCTTCCTGCAGAGCCCTTCAAGGTTAAAGTAACTTAAAAATATGTTTCCCGGCAGGAAAATGTTCTTTTTGAGGACAGGAGAGGCTTAGAAATGCTTTATAAATCTGCTTTTGTGAGAAAATAGCTTGTCACTTGCAATCGTCACATGTCTGCGAGGAAGTGTTCGACATGACATGTTTATTTTGGGTGAGCTTAAATTGAGGTGATACCAAGTCATTTTTTTCGTGACAGTCGTGTTTCATCCATTTCTATGGAAACCAGACTTGGTGACTGACTTGTGAAACATTTGGGATGCTGGCATGTCTGGACCGATAGAGGGAGCCACATGTGGACATTTCTTATCGGGCCATGGATTAACAAAGCCAACTGAGCTCGATGTACTCATAAACACCACCAGAAGTAAACATCATAGCTTTCGTTCAAAGGACACAAATTCTTTTCATGACTTCCTCCCTGCTGTGACTGTATCAGAACAGACCTGTCACAGAACGGCATCGCTCCTCTCTCTCTCCTCTCCTCATCTCTGCTGTCTCTCTTTCTCTCCCAGCCCCCCGTGTGTCTTTGTTTGGTTTTTGGCTCACACCTCTCTTTTGTTCCTGCTCGTAAATGATGTCTGATTACTGTCTGTTCACTGGAGCCTGATATCCTGCGTGTGTTTGTTTGGTCAGAGGAAGATTGCTGGAGGCAGGTCTACTGGTCCAGAAGTGATGCTGAGAGATTTTGTCTGCATGCATGCCAGAGATGAGGGATTGCAGTGCACAGTCCACATGAGAAGGGCTTGTGGGGGTGCTCGAGACAGAAGAGCTTTTGAACTTGACATGATGGCAAAATACCGTGGTTATATATACACACAGTGGAGACCGTACGTCTGAGAACACAGAGTATAAATCTTGTTTTACAATTAGCAAACAGTTTTCATGAGAAATGTAAGGTTTATTTTCTATATAATTAAAAAGCATAAACTCACATCCTTATACGTCCTTAAAGCCTGAAGGAATGATTGACAGGTAAGGTCCATAATGCATTATTAAATGGGATAGCTCTTCTAAAAATTAAATTCTGTTATCATTTATTGACTTGTTTTGTAAAACCCTTTACATGACTCTGAACACAAAAGTAGATATTTTGAAGAATGTAGGTCTCAAGCAACACTAGGCTTTATTGGCTTTCATTGTTTGGACATTTCTCGATATATCTTCTCTTAGGCTAGCATTAATCTTATCCTTCTCTGGATTAGTTCCATGATTGTGGAACGATTTGCCCGTTACAATTCTGTCTCCATCTTCAATATTCTTTTCCGTTTGCCCCTAACCCACAAATAAACCAACTTGACATCCTCACTTTTCTATAAAAAATTTAAAATAAAATAATTTCCCTTGGCACTCTGTTCATATGTTGTGTTATTCTTACTAGGACTGGTATCAATTACACTTAACATTGCTTTGTTACCTCCTGTTCTAAATGCTTCTTTCGTAAAACTTATTTGTAAGTCGCTTTGGATAAAAGCGTCAGCTAAATGACTAAATGTAAATGTAAATCTTAAAGTGATTTTCTGAGTAGAACAACAAACTGAAGACCTCAACCAAAAACGACCTTTACCTTTACATCAAGGTTGTCTCTGTTTCTCTTCTGTTTTAAGATTCCTGCTATGGTACATTCAGCCACACAGGAGCTCCATGAGGAGATAGCCGTGCTGCAGGAACGCATTAAACAGCGGGAAGAAGAAACGCAGCAGGCCCGTGAGAGCGTGTCCCAGAGGATGCAGCAGGTACTTCAGGAGCTGAAGGCCGGAGAAGATCAGCTGCAGGCCTCGCTTCAGGACCTGCAACAGACACAGAAGAATTTACAACAGCTGACAGAAGAGAAAGCTGCCCTGGAGGAAGAGGTGAGACACGTGAGGTTATCAGACCACTTAATGGGTCTCTCGGAATGTAGACCCGTTTTACATTTCATTCGTGAGTGTGTTCGTACCTGCAAATGATCTGTAAAGAAAAATCCCAAAGTTCACAATATATATTATCTTTATCAGAAATCAGATGTCTTGGAACACAGAAAACACCAGGATTGTAGTTATCCAGTTACTTCCGTGACGTATCGTCAGAGACCCGTTACAGGAGTAACTGGATACACATGCAGTAACTGAAAGCAGAGTTGACCAATAACAGTAGACTAGAACGTTTGACCATACAGAAACACTGGGAGGCGGAGCTTGAAGAATCAGCAAGTGTTTTTCGGACGTAAGGAAACGCAATGTAAATAAAAAATCTAATGATGCCTTCTTTGAAGATTTAATGGCATCTATGTGTGGTTGAGGACTCAAGCAGTCCAATTATTAATAGTGTATCACCAAACATCTTAATCTTTAAAGCAACTAATGTACGCTTTACCAGTTGAGTTTAATAAGAGATGATGCTGTAATTTAAAAGATTATTCAAACTACAGACAAATTCTGTCATCTTCAACTCTGGCTCTTAACATATTAAACACTGATGTCTTTCATTCACAGAACACAAAAGAAGATATTTTGAAGAATATTTATAACTCGCACCTATTCACTTGCAATGGTTTTGCGTCCATTCAATTCAATTCTACCAACTTTCTTCAAAATATCTTCTGTTGTGAGTAAATGACAGAATATATTTTTGGTGCGAATTATCCCTTTAAACAAGCAGAGACTGAGACAGGCTCACCGCTGAAGCACCGAAGGGTAAAATTGTGGTGAAACGACAAATAAGTTACACACGTCAGGATGCTATCTGGAATAACCACATGTAGAGACAGACAGTCAGCAAAGATGTTAGTCGAAAAACAAGTAAAAAAAGAAATAAATAACCAAGAACCAAAATAAGAACCAGCGGAGGTGAAACGAGCTCGTGTGAAAGCGTGTGTGCAGTCTGTGGTATCAGTCACGACACTTTTGTCAGTTTGCTTGCTCACATCCTCCCACTCAGTCTCCTGAAACCTTTCTTTCAACCTTCAGGGTCTGTCGCCCACTTCTCCCCATCCTATCCCCTCGCCGCCGAGTGTCTCACCAGTTCATCCAGATCAGCTGACATATTCTTTTATGCCGACCCCAGCATCTCTACCGCTCACACCCCCCCCACTCTTTCAAACCCAATGGCGTTCTTTTGTGGGAAAGATTTCACTGCATTTTAAGAATCCATTAAAGCTGTCTTAGATCTAACCATGATATAAAATCAATACCTGAGGGCATTTTACTCTTCACCTTTTATAAAAAGCACCGTCTTGATGTTCTTTTCCCTCCCTCTCTTTTTCTCATTTCATCTGATCTTTAAACTGCGTTCGCTTTCTTCAAAGAAGTGTGAGATATTTTAAACTTGAGCTTGATATTTATAAAGATCTGAAAGGTCCAAGGTTTGAGAGAGGGGGTTAGGCTTTGTAGCTCGGTTCCATAATTGAGTTTTCAAGTGAGTTTTAAAAGTGATAGTTGACCCAAAAATAATAAGTTTGTAATAAGTTACTGGCCCTGCTGTCATTTCAAACCTCTTTGAATATCTTTCCTATATGGCACATAAAGGAAGAAATTCTTGAGATAATTGGTAACTGAAAAGCAGTGGCACCCATTCACTTCTACTGTGTGAACACAAAACCAATGCAAGTGAATGGGCTCCATTCTTCAAAATATCTTCTTTTGGGTTTAAGTAATACAGGTTTAACATGACGAGATGGCAGTCATAACTTAATTTTAATTTTGGGGAACACTATCACTTTTACTATAGATGGACTGCTTTCTCTCAAAACAAATCTTCTTACAGTACTTTAAACCGATGTAAGATGCTGACCTATAAGCCTTTATATATACAAACAGATGCATCTATATTCAGTTTTTAACTGATGGATAACCAAAGACATACATCTGATATTTCGTCTCCAGTCATCTCTCATCAAAACAATCCTCACAGCGGGACGGGGTCAGAGCTGCATTGGGATTTTGCTCATTCGTCCTGACTGTTGAATGCTTGTGTGATGAAAACTCTTTGGGGCTCCATGGCTTAGTGTCTCATATGAGGAGCGGAGTGAATCAAAGGTCACCGTGTCTCTACACAGATACGTGTATATTGTGTAAACTTTCCTGACACACACACTGTAACACACACAGTAACACACACACTGTAACACACACACACACACACACACACACACACACACACACACACACACACACACACACACACACACACACACACACACACACACACACACACACACACACACACACACACACACACACACACACACACACACACTTCAGGTCATGTAACACAGTGTGTGCTTTATTGAGCAAGAACGTCTGCGGTGTATGTGGGTGGATTTGATGGATTCATGGTAGATGTGTGGGTATTTAGCCGGAGGGAAGAAACTTTGTGTGTTTATTAGTGCTGATAGCACATGAGCCTCAATACAAAAGTGAAGTCCATCCATTATTATACAGTATGGACGAAGGGTGAATTCAAAAGCTTTCAAATCTAGTAAATATGCTGTTAAAATGTCTATAACTGCAAGAAAAAAAACTTAAATATTTCCATTAGAATATACCCATAATATTAGTTTGTGTTATATGTATCTATATGTGTGTGTGTGTGTGTGTGTGTGTGTGTGTGTGTGTGTGTGTGTGTGTGTGTGTGTGTGTGTGTGTGTGTGTGTGTGTGTGTGTGTGTGTGTGTGTGTGTGTGTGTGTGTGTGTGTGTGTGTGTTTGTGTTAATATATATACATTTTTAAAGTTATAGTTCACAAATAGTTCATAAACATACAACTATTTTGATATTTTGTCAATTTAAAATCAACTAATTCACATTTTCCACTGAAAAATAAATGTAACATTTAAAAAATATTTTTAACTGTTTATTTTTGCGATATTTACTAAGCCACAGTAAATATTTTTGACAGTGTATTACCCTTTAATGTCCTGATCAAAATAGGAATAATCATACAAATTCTAATGGAACTTTTAAAATGACTTATTGCAGTAGGATTTTATGGTGTTCTATTCCCACTAGCCACAAAACATCCCACTAATAGAACCCAATACAACATATAACCAACAAGTTTTGGCTGGTTATTTGGTCATTTACATCCTATTTTTATCAAAACTCATTGTTGGGTCGAAAATAGACAAAAAACAACAGTTGGGTTAAATTAATGCCAAACTTTATTTAATTTTTGAAATTTATTTAATAATATATATACAGAAAGTTCAAATAAATCATAAATCCGGATGTTGTATGTGCAACAATTTTTTGTAAACACACCTTTATGAATTGCAGTTTTATTATTGAGATTGTTAAGAGTATTGTGATCCAAACACATTGTGTAGCAAATAAACAGACCATAAATAGATTCTTAAGGTTGTTGCAGTATCTCAGTTTATCCAGTGGGTGGCACTGTATGACCATAAGATTAAACCTGATACAGCATTGTTTTGGCCTTAATTTGACACTTGCATGTGCTGTTATTTAGGGTTCTACTTTGACATGCTTTGTAAATACTAAAACTGGATTCATTATCAGTTCCACATCACATAAAAACACTCAACATTATCTTTATGTAAAAACCAATTTGAAAACATCACTTAAAGAGAATGTGCAGCTCCTAAAAATGGAAACTGACATGCCAACTTTATTGTCATCTTGAAAATATAACATATTTTTTCATGACAGCAGTAAATCTTCTTTCATTCTTTTCTGTTTGTTTCTCTTTTGGCCTAACAGAAATATCTTCTAGAGGAGACAGTAAGACGTGAATGTGCCGAACGGGAAGAACTGACCTCAGCACTTACTCTGACTAGAGAACAGCTGCTTGACATTAAACATCTGACCACAAAACCCCACGACACACCCACACACGCCCGGCTCTCTAGGTTGACGCATGCACAGACGGACTCCTTACACACCCCCATTGTTCTCCATTATAACCCTTGCAAAAACATCAGCCCACCAACTCAAGGCACTAGACGTAAGGGTTCCGATAAACGACATTCTGGCAGTGTGAGAAGAAGTGTTGCATACTGGCATGAGTCATCAGGGCTGATGTCCACGCTGCCCAAAATCAACAAAGACAGAATCCCTTTAGTGAATGACTCTTATAAACATATCACAACCTTACTGGCAAGAAATAACAAACTCTGATTGAGATAAACTCTAATTTTGGGCGTCTTCACCAAGTAAGCACAAACAAACCTTTCAGCATCTTTTACCTGTGAGCTTTTATCTGTCAATCTAATGCTTTGAAGTGGGGAAGTCTTTCAAATAGTGCCATGTATAGAAATCTTTTTAACTTCTTGTGGTTTTTATCATTGTCATTATCACGTACACAAATACAAGGAAGTGAGGAAAGCATGCTTCAATCTCTGAAATAACATTTGTCAGTCAGGCCTAGCCTAAGGATTTAAAAGGCATTCATCAAAATAATACATCATAATTTAATAATAACGTAACATTTCAGTACACATTTAACTCATGTGTTAGTAGTGTAACAATAGTATAGAGATGAGCCACAAGAAGGTAGAAGGGATAGTTAACCCAAAAATTTAAATCATGAGACTATTTACTATTTATGGAATGACTTTTTTTACGCGTAACACAAAAGAAGACATTTGAAGAATGTTTGGTACTGGCACCCATTCTTGTGTTTATACAGTAGAAGCAAACCGGTACCACTGCTGCTGGATCAACTTCCTTCAAAATAACTTCTTTTGTATTCTGCAGAGAAAACAATCATGAGTAAATGATGAAACAATTCTCATTTTTGTGTGAACTAACACTTTAGTATTACTAATACTGTTTGATATTTTTATAAATAAAATGCATCACATTATGCCAAATATTTTTAGATATTTGTGATGTAGAGTGTTTGTGGGGACGTCGAAGGTTGTTTTTATTACAAAAATACTACAACCTTAATAGTGTTTTTTGTTTGTTCGATTCTGTGTCGAAATTGCTTTATTTTTGAGTATTGGGTCGATCCAAACTTTAAAGGCTCATACGAGCAAACTATCTCCTCATGGGACAGATGTTTGCAGATTTAAGAAAGATCTGCTAAGTTATGAAACACAACATTAAAAAACAGCAGTAACAGGGTTCAGTAAATCACGTACAGTGTTTTACACATCTGACAGTGTGCTGACATCTAGTTTTATGATAAACACTACTATTCTACTCTGTAATGTTCTTTTCATATCAAACAAAAGTCCTGTTTTTCTGCTGAAACCACAAATTCAAGACGGTGCAGAGATCAATGTGATCACAAAGATTTTAGGACTTGTGTGCATGCATGGCTTCTGTCATCGCCCATCGTGACCTCTGTCATCTCATGTCATTTCAAACTGGTATGACTTTCTTCTGTACATCTCAAAGGAAGATATTTGGGAAAAAGTTGGTAATGAACAGCAGTGGCACCCACTTGCAAAAACCCTATGCAAGTGTTGAGTGTTACCAACATTCTTCTAAATATAATTTTGTGTTTTATTTGGAAGAAAGTTATTGAGGTTATTGAAATTATTGAGAAAGTAATAAATTGTTTTAAAATGTTTTGTTTTATGGCCTATTTCTAAAGTTCACTGTCTTTATATTTTGTTTTTGATGTTTAGTAGAATACATTTTAGTACTTTTAGTATAAAAATGAAGGCAACATGGTTTGGCTTGTTGTGGAGCTCCAAATAAATAGCCTATGTAGGTCCACTAAGTTCCTTTTAACAACAGTTTTGCTAGGAACAAATCTAAACAACCATAGTTACTCCGGTTAAAAAATATATATACTTTAGGCAATAAAACCCCCCATATATCTTTCACCACATTTGTATGTTTTTAGTGTTAAATAATATGTTGATGGTTCAACACTGAAAATATACTTATCAAACGGGTTTACATTTCAGTCCGACTTTTGTACACTTGGAAAATACGTACTACAGTGAGGTCAATAAGTATTTTATCACGCTGTGATTTGGAAGTTCTCCTACTTAGAAATCCTGGAGGGGTTTAGAATTTTCTGTACATTTGCCTCTAAAAAGTAAATTTGGGAAATCAAATTACATTGTATGTTTCGTTAACAATTTTTTTGTAAATTACTTTTTAATTTACAAATAATTTAGTTACCTTTAAGTATGCTTTAGTATTTTTTGTTTAAAATAAGTATACTAATAGAACACTTCAACGAACTTTACTTGAGTTTACTTTAGTTAAATTTTAGTAGCCACACTTTAATGATGGTTTTGCTCTGACAGTAAAACACTTCATGAAATATTCTCTCAGAAAAATATTCTTAGTAGCTTGTTTACAGTTATATTTGAAAACCTTTATATTTATAAATTAAAATAATTGAAGGAATACTTATAAAGTCATATTGTTTTAAAAAAATATATTTTTTATTATTTTGTTTTATTTTGTGTTTGGAAGTAAGATCACAACTACAAATTATCATATCCTTTTATTTCATAAATCATCTGTCCCAGTAGGTTTAATGGATCACCTAAGGAGAACAATACTAAAACTGTACTGATGTTTAAAACTTCTCATTTGTTTACTCTTTATTTTATACTGTGAATTTCTCATATAAGTCTTCTAGATATTGATGACATCATATAAATCAGTTTTTGATACTGACTTCAATTTCATGAATCGATCAATGCTAATGTTTGATTTTGTGGGTAAGCTAAACCTAAACATTTCACACATCCAATAATAAATCCATTAGATCATATTTTTAAACTGTCATATAAAAATATCCTGGATATTGTTGGTAATGTAGTGAGGTATTGTCCCGGACAGCATTCTCTGATAAATCTATACAAAGTAATCTTTATTAAAACAACTGAAAGGCCGAGTCCTAGCTTAAACGTATTCTTGATTACGAAAAACTCAAATGGTTTTGATAGATAATACAATCTTGTTATTTATACAAATGATACCATCTTTTAATCATAAAAGCAAATCTGATAGACCTTTAATGAATACTTAGATGTCTATGGTCAGAAATGAGGCAGGCAGGAGACGCATTTTTCCTAATAAGCAGAGTTTATTATACCACTGAAAATCTATTTGTGTTTCAATAAAAATGTAGAACATAAAATAAGTCAAAGGAGCTGTTCGTTATTTTAAACAGGATTTGTTGATGGCACTGAGAATCAACCAGCAACCTTCTGGTCAAAAGTATTTGTACTGTATAGATTGTATTTTTAAAATTTGTATAGAATTTGTTTTTGTATAGATTGCATTTTTAGAAATTCCATCCTTCTGTGAACGATAATACTTGGTCTGCTTTGCCCACATAATTCGACACCCAGTCCAAGTTGGGGATCACTTATGAGTTTAAACTAAACAGCGTATGATAGTATATGAACGTTTATAAAGAACATGGCTCTTTAAAGCATCCAAAAGGTTTTCTTGAAGGACTTCAACATAAAGAAGATATTTTATTTTGTTTGCAGACAGATGCAGCGTTTTTAAGGCCTAAGGACTGATTGAATGACTTTCATTTTATGGATAAATGATTTATGCCAACTATCTGTCATTGAAGCAGCTCTAACACAGACTTTTCTCATGGGACTGTTTATGCCTGGACTTGTCCTCTTTGCTTAACCGAGCAGATATTTCTTGAGTAACTGTTTTGTTTCATTTATGTCAGATTAGGGAGGGTATCTAAAAAAAAGATTGATGAACTAAGAAGCATTTCGTACATAAACAGGTTTGTTTCAGCAATGTTCAGACTCTCCCCACCGCCCCACTCACTCTTATCACATACATTTATTAGTATGTAAAATAAATAGTAAAATAAAAAGGTATTATTTTTCTCGTGGAATAAAGGCGTTCTAAAATATTTAGGACAACTTCAATAGAGAAAAGTGAAAGTCAACACAAAAATAAAAACTTTGTCATAATTTGCTCGTCCTTTTGTCGTTTTAAGCCTGTAAAAATGACTGTCTTCTGTAGATGTAAAAAATATATTTTTTAATAGCAGTGACATTTTATTTAGTGGAGAAATAGAAGAGAATAGAAGAGTCAATAGGGAGGTAAGGGATGCGTAGAGTTACACAAGTTACCGTAAAAGTGTTTAAGGGGAGATAATGGATGATGTGCTTCTGAAGGGTTATATATTTTATGGACCGTTCTTTTGAATTATTTATTATTTTTTCTTTCTCTCTCTTTCCTCTTTCGTCTGTATGAGCCCTGCAATAGCCATCCATGACTTAGATATCTGGTAATACAAGATCATCAAATATAAATAGTTGTTTAATCTCATTGAATGTAAAAGGTGTAAATAATATTGCTAAGAAAAAAGATTTGTTCACATTTACAATCCCTTAAAGGGATTAAAAAAAGGAACAATTACAGTTCCTTTTATTCCAAGAATCTCATCTTCACACTCCAGATGTGTTTGCACTACGAGTGTATGGATCAGGAACTTTTTTCATTCTAAATCTGGTGTCAAGGCAAGAGGGGCAGCGCTTCTTGTGCGTAAGAACATTGCTTTTGATTGTGTCCAGATTTTTACAAACAATCTTAGTTGTTTTGGCATTTGTATATGGTTCTTGTTGTGACAAGGACACTTCTTTTTGCTTTAATTCAGTACTTCCGAATCTTGAAAGGCACAACATGATTTGGTTTTATATACACAAAATGTTGTATCTGCACAAAATGTTAATAAATAAATTTTTTAGGGGAAAAAGAACAGCCAATAAGTCTTAGTATGTACAATCAGCTATACAATAAATAAACATTTACATTCAGGCATTTAGCAGACGCTTTTATCCAAAGCGACTTATAAATAGTCGAGGAGACAATGAAGCAGTAAATAGCAGATACAAAAATAAATAAAAATAAATTAACAGCGTAATAATACTGTAAAAAATAATAAAAGTACTATAAATTTACAGTGTTATAATACTGTAAATAAATAATAAAAGTACTATAAATTAACAGCGTAATAATACTGTAAATAAATACTAAAAGTACTATAAATTAACAGTGAAATAATACTGTAAATAAATAATAAAAGTACTATAAATTAACAGCGTAATAATACTGTAAATAAATAATAAAAGTACTACAAATTAACGGTGAAATAATACTGTAAAAAAATAATAAAAGTACTATAAATTTACAGTGTTATAATACTGTAAATAAATAATAAAAGTACTATAAATAACAGCGTAATAATACTGTAAATAAATACTAAAAGTACTATAAATTAACAGTGAAATAATACTGTAAATAAATAATAAAAGTACTATAAATTTACAGTGTTATAATACTGTAAATAAATACTAAAAGTACTATAAATTAACAGTGAAATAATACTGTAAATAAATAATAAAAGTACTATAAATTAACAGCGTAATAATACTGTAAATAAATAATAAAAATACTATAAATTAACGGTAATAATGCTGTAAATAAATAATACGACTACTATAAATTAACAGTGTAATAATACTGTAGATAAAAAATAAAAGTACTATTAATTAATTAACCAATACCCGATCTTCTAGTAATATGTAAAGAATTAATTCATGTAAACTATACGAAACTATTACAAACATAAACAAAGTGACACACACACGTGGCATCTGCTTGCTGTCAGTCTCATAGCTTGTTTCAGCATTATTTGAAGGTTATTAATGTCTATATTACAAGTCCATCTGAACAATTTCTTGTTCGATGCAATAACCCACAAAATGTGAAGTCGTTAATGGGCAATTACGTGCAGGAGGGCGAGTGTTACCATCTTTCTCACTCTGGGAGCATTTAAATAATCCCCATTTTTATCTGCTTTTCATGCACGTTTCGTTTCGTAACATTCGCAAAGTTTTCGGTTTTGCTTTGTTTAAACAACTTTTGTCTGTTGGTCAGACTGTGTGTGTGTGTGTGTGTGTGTGTGTGTGTGTGTGTGTGTGTGTGTGTGTGTGTGTGTGTGTGTGTGCGTGTGCGTGTGCGTGTTTGTGTTCATGCCTATGCACGACAGAGAGAAGAGAAATGTAAACCTGACATCAAATAAATTAATAAATAACAAGAGGCGATTTAATTTGTTTACTAAAACAACAACATATAGACCTGTTGTGCAGTAAAGGTATCCTTAAGTTGGGATCTGACACCATATAGAAAATAAGAATGGGGTGCACTTCTTATATAATGGTAGGGTAAACACTGCATTATCTCCAGCCCATCGATCGAAGCATCCCTATCTTAAAGACACAACTCTCTTAGATTTTGTTGTTTGCTCACTGTTGGGAAAGGTTTATTTTCAGATATTTTTAACACATTTGTGTTCTTTACAAGATCTCTTTACCTATTTGCAGAGATGTTTATCCCAGTTTTCTGGTAAATGTGCTTAACCCACGAGGTCTTGCGTTCAAGTTTATCAAGTTTTTGCTACAGTTAGTCTTTAGGGATGTTATGATTCGCTCAACCCACGATGCATGCCAGTCAAAATCCTGATCTCATGATACAATTGGACACTTCTTACGATTCATTTTTAACAAATGAGTTGACAAATTAGAAATGCCCATTGTTGTTTCTCAATATAAAACATTTTCTTTGAAAAGTAAATTTTCTTTTATATTAAATAACAACTAAATTGGAATTTTAAAAATAATTAGTGCTTTCTGTCTTTACTGCTGAATACATTAAATACATAGAAACCCTCATGTAAGCTACAAAATAAAAGGAAATCTTCTTAAATTCTTTCCTTGAGGAATACTAAGAACAGAAGCGACGTCAAGTCTTAGGCACTTCATATAACTCTTTCTATTCATTTAAAGAATTATTTAACTTGTTAAAGAATGTGCTTGTGAAGAAATAGACAAATCAAAGGTAGTCTATCCATACTGGACGCATGAATACAACCATTTCAGATCGTGCCTTTATACAATTTTATATGCCTTTATACAATATATATAGTTCCTTTATATATCGTGCCGTCCTTTATATTAATAACACTTTATATATTATGTATTAAATTCCGTGTGACCTCCGCAGCCCTTCTACTCGTAGGCGAGTTTTGGTCCTGTCCGTAGACACCTCACCTCTTATTCCTCGATATTATTATCCTCACTATTTGTATTTGGGTCGAATTGCATCATCCAAATCCCAACACACAGTACAATATCTGTTTCGCAGTGCTGGACGAAGGCAAAGTTTGGTGAAGATGTTAAAGATTCCCAACCTTTTGTTCAATGATGTGTTAACAATAAAATGTATTGTAATATGAAGCCCTGTTATGAACTCACCTGTGGTTTAATGATGAGATCTGACCAAAGATCAGTTTTTTGTTATACCATAGGACAACAAATAGTATAGCAGACATTATGCCTAGTCAAGCAGCAAGGAGTCATACCTTCCAGAACTGTCCTTGAACCTAAATTGCTTTCCTAAATACTTTGGAAAAGAAAAGGCACGAAGGCCGGACTGTCCGGCAGACAGGGATTTTTTTTAATTATTCCGAAGTATAACACACAGTTTCTGCATTCTTATTTTAGCCTTGAGTACTCGAAGTGTAGAATCTCATTGGGCACAACCAATACTTTTCCATACTTCAAGATGTTTTAGAGTCTAAAGGCCCGTTCATATTGAGGACAAACCGAAAAAAGCGATTCAAATGTCGGACGAACGGAGCTTTTACATCAAGGACAAAAGATTTTTGTCACCAGCTATTTATTTTAAGCTTAAAAACACCACGCACACAATTATTCTTTGGCTTGTGGTTACTATTGCAATTTATAAAATGATTTAAACAAGCACTATTACTGGTAAAAGAATAATAAATTTATTTGTAACACGTTACACGATATATACGTTATGGTATATCAAATATGATGAAGGAAAGTTCACGTTCTCTATTGAGGCCTTAACCGGAATCTTTTATTTTTATGCAAAAACATATCACAACGAACATTCGGCGCAGGATGAAACCTGCGTTGTGTTTGAAATCAGTAAGTCAGGTTCATGCAGTTGATGTCATATCTTTCTGTGTGTTCAGCTACAAAACTTGACTCATCTGTACATTTAATGTATGCCTGGACATGCCTTAATATTTTTTTTTTTTTTGTACTCTAACGGGAACACTTGATTCCCAGGTTAAAAATTGTACCTACAGTGCTGATTTGTCATATTTGTCAATGTAGCTTGGAGCCCTTCAAAAGTTCTGTGAAAGAGAACGATCTGAAAATAGTTCTCGGGATGTGATGCACTTTTGATGGAAAGACCTAGGCACAGCCCTCAATTCCCAGAATTTCGGTACAGATATTTCTGGCACTAATTGACTGCATACCTTCTCTTTATTAAATGATTTTTTTCAGATGTTTTTTCAAAGCTTTAAGAAATAACTATTTTCATAAAATGCCATGAGTCCACTTTGGGTCCCCACTTTGATAACCTCTGATTTAAAGCTAGTACACTGTTAAAATAAAAGTTCACAATAATGCCAGAAAACAACTATTCGTGGTACCCAAATGAATCATCAAGTCAGAATCTATTTAATTTCTTATATTTTATAGTCTAAAGCAGGGGGTCTCTAATAGAGGTACTGCAAGGAAACGCATTGGTATTGGATGGAGAGGGACATTCATATTCTATGGGCTGGTCTGTGGCTCCACAGTTATTGTAAAGTGTATGATTCTTCAATAGCATTGTTAAACACCTTCTTGATTTCTTGTAATGCTTGGTGTGTTTGTGATGGTTCACTCATTATTAATATTCAGACTGTTCTTGAATTGTAATCCATGACCAGAGTCTTGTCATACCCCGTTTGGGGACGATGTCTAATTAGATATAAAGTTCAGGGGTGGACTTGAGAGAAATTCTTGAAACTCTAAGACCTGAATAGCCTATCATCTGTTCAAACAACTCTTTGAATGTATCCAATATGAATGTGACATTGAGTTAGAAAGTTAGAGTTAGAGTTGAGTTGAAATGCCTTGAACTATTCGATCTTGTTTTAGTTATTACATTTGGCATATTCTTATCAATGGCCACAGGTTTACATCATTTACTTACATTTATTCATTTAGCAGATGCTTTTATCCAAGTATTGTTCAGTGCCCAATTTTCAGTCCTTAGTAAACGGGGGCAAGGTGCCATGGTCAAGGGAACATCAGTCATTGACTGTTGGCAATGAGATTTAAACCCCGACCTTCTGGTTACAAGTTCAACTCTCACCAGATCACAACTGACACATAATTGTCAAGTTTTTTTTGTATTTTTTCACAGTACTAAAGTATTTTTTGTGAAAGAAGAAGTGTCAATGTAACTAGGTTACCCTGCATATCCCTCATGTCTCCATGTGGAGTATTCCACATTTTTTCTACCGTAATAGTCTACCGTTTTAGATTAGAGCATAATGCACTGTACGTACTTGCTAGGTCAGACATTACCACACAGTACTTGTACAGTATATAAAAGTAATGTGCCGCAGTCTTTGTAATATTTCAGTGTAATGTTAGTATAAAGTACCCTGGTTATTATATATAAAAATGTTTTTATTTTTTATCTTCTGTTTATTTTCCCCGTCCCTGTTTTTAACTTGATCACCCGTGTTTGGTTTTAAATGTGGCAGCTGGAGCATGGTTGGTGTTCTCATGAATAGTTTCCATTAAAATTGTTTTTTTTGGAATCTTGGCAAATTACGGACAGCAGTGTTTTCCGGACCAGCTGCAGCTGTGAGGAATATATCTCATGCTGAAAATGAAATGTCTGTTAAATGTTCCTTAAAGATTTCCCTTAATGTTGGTTTACAGAACACATTATGTGCACTGTGCGAACACAGTGCCATTGTGCTTAAGGACAGAAACACATAAAACATGTTTACATGTGTAAAGGGAATGATTACATATCATTAAAGAATGTTAATTGAATGTTTGGACTTTTTTAGGGAAATGCTTGTTATAACCATATTGGTTATGAACATACATTAGGGTATACATGGATTGTTATGTTTTCCGGAACAGGGCATTGAACGTGTCACAATATAAATAATGGTTAGACCTAAACTGAAAACATCTTGCTGTGACACAAATGTGAAGTATTACAATGAAACAGGAGCTCATTCAAATACTGAGTTGCTAAACCATTCAAGGCTTTATAAGTATTAAGCAAGATTTTAAATCTATACGATGTTTGATAGGGAGCCCATGCAGTGTTGACAGGACCGGACTTATATGGTCATACTGGTTCTTGCAAGAACTATTGCTGCAGCATTTAAGACTAGCTGTAGTTTGTGTAATAAGCGTACCGAACATCCACCTAATAAAGCATAACAATAATCTAACCTTAAGGTCATAAATGCATGGATCAACATGGACGCATTGATTAGCTAAGTGTGTAAAAGAAACATAAAATAAAATAATTAAAAGATTGTGATGCATTTAATATTATCCTTAATGTCAATGTTGTAGTTATAAATCAGTCACAAGTAGAAATTCTGGAGTAACCACCCAAAAACGAATAATCCCATGGCCTGTCTGAATACGTCAATAAAATTTGTACGAATTTTACTATTTAATCCCAATATCAAGCTAAAGATTTTCCTAAAATCAGGTGACACCACAAACAGTCAAATTTTCTCAACTTTAAGTTTAAGGTGTGGGTTATAGGTCTGTATTTGTGCATTTCCAGTAAAATCCAAGCTACACATAAGAGAAAAGTCTGTAGAGGAGTTTAAAGAGAGGCATATTTAGATATGCATTGGAGAAAGCTTGAAGTGTTTCAGTTAAAGACCTAAAAACATCACAGGGAAAAGCCAAACACTTACTGTTATATTCTTATATGTAACATCTGTAAGAGAAACATGATAGTTGACTGAAGAGATTCGCTCATGATTGTACTTAAAATTACACAAACTTGAGTTTGCTACGCAGTCATCTGCTGTTAAACGCAACATTCACATCTGTCTGGACAGGTCACAACACACTCGCACAAATATATATTAATATCGCACAAGTTAATATCCCTTAAAATTTGAGATAAAAAGTTATGTTAAAACAACTAAATTTAATTTAATCGTTCGGCAGAGCAGTTGGTCCGTTAATGGCGACTGTAGAAAGGTCGTGAACTCCATGTAAGAGGACCTGTAGTGTATGCAAGTAGAAATTACTCATTCGAACATAATCAAGACGTAACATTTCATAAGATCTTTGTACACCTCATTATATTATATCTGATAATAAAATTATTATTATCCTCAACTATATTATATGGCATTTTTAGTTCACGAATTGCACATTCTAGAAAGCGTAATTGAAATCAATTTTCCTTTTTTAATTTCAGTGCACTTTAACTTAAAAGTTTTTTTTATATTTATGAGAATTTTTCTATATAACAGCATTACAAGTGCGTATTTTAGTAAAATACTAAGATAAAAAGTGTGAAGAAGTGTTCAGACTGTCTGATTGGCTTGTCCCCAACAGTCTTATCTCTTGTGGATCAATGTCTCGTTTATCCAGACAGTCTTTAAGAAATAAAATCCAATCGCAAACATTGGTGCCTTGTTGACGTCTGTGGACTGGGTGTGGAAACCCCTCAGGGTATTTTTTTAATATTCTACAGAATTTTTTTGCACTGTGTAGACTCATGATGTGATTATAATGGAATTTAGGCAATATTAGGATAAAGGTGTACTGCATGTAAACACAATTATTTGATCTGAATAATGTGATCACCGTCCAAATTGCTTTCAAATATATTGTTAGCATATTTCTGTTGAGGTTAGAATGCATGTACACAACGCTATATGGTAGTTTGCATGTGTTTGTGATGTACACGGATAATGTATAACACATAAATTTGTAAACACAGCATTTAAAAGTCTTTCAGGAAATGCACTTTTGCATTATTTCCCAACAACAAACGTACAAAAATAGCAATCCAGGCATAAAACATTAAATTGCACACAACTGACCAGTTGAATTTTTTTATTAACTAGAAAGTAGGTATTAAGTTCATGTTGAAAAATTTGAATTGTGCAACGAATAACGCTTATAATAATTCAACTTAAGTTCAAAAACTTAATCTGCTAGTTGTGTAGGTAGGGAAGTAGGTGATGCACAAGAACGTTTGTTGACTTTTTGAACATATTTAAAACACATTAACTGCATCTCCAGTGCTGCTCTGAGAATTGAATCATTTAATTTGAGAAAAGCGCTTGTTGAACACACAAGATATCAAAATAAATGCACAAAATAGAAAATTAAAACATAAAAAAGGATTTTGCAAAGAAATAAAAGTTATTTTGGGGTATATTTTTTAATTAGGCCCTACAAATATTTGGAATCAACTTATTTCATCTTCAACTGATGAGATAAGTAGCCATGCAATAAGAGGTATTATGTACAATATTTGATTTTTGTCTAATGTTTCTTCTTCTCCACTGACTTTTTTAATAGTTATTTTTCTCTATATGCATTAATGTTCCACTACTGCTGACAAAATGTGTTAATTCACTTCACACATCATCTAAACTGTCATTTCGATGTAGAGGTTTTTTTTTTTCTGACTTCTTATTTTGCTATTACTGTTCTTCATACTCTTTAACTATATGATATATAATTCTAAAAACACATCATATTTAAAATCTTTTTATTGCGTCACTGATACAATAAATCAAAGGTTCAGGTTTTGTACACATTGATTTAAATCTGCAGGTTGATGCATACAAATGCCATTGATATATTTCTAAACTGTTAACCTTAAACCAGTTTATATGTGTTGGTTCAGTGTGTATCCTAGAAATGTATTCAAGAAAAAAGACAAAGTATTTATTGCAGCCTTAGTTTTTGGACAAAAAAGGACTAAATAATATGATACACTCATGAGAATGAAAGCCTATCAAGCCTACCATTTCAAAATGTTTCGGATGGTCTACATGTATGTCTAAATCGACCCAACTTCAGCCCGACTACTGGAGATAGAACCTTATATAGACGCTGGTCATTTCAGACATAGATTCCCAAACTTTGTAGTTTGTAATTTGTTTCATGTCTCTGTATTTCTGTTTTTCATGTTCTACATTCTAACTGTGAAAACGACAGACATTCATGAAGCATTGGTGGGTGGAAGGTTTGATGATTATGATCATCAGTTTGCTCGGAATGTTTCCGAAGGGGGAATTTGCCTTTTCTGGTTTTTCCTGACCCTCTTGTCTACTAATCCACCTTATGAACGATTAATGTCTCATTTGTCCAGACAGTGTCTGACATACATAATATGTCTTTACTCGATGGGTTAACACCTTAGGTCCCGGTTCAAGGAAAGTTTGCTTGAAAGACAACCGTGTACTTGTATGCAAGCAGCAGACAGACACATTTGTCTTTGTCAATGATGGTATGACTCATTCCAAGTGACACAAAAAAAGTGAAAGTTTGAAGTCAAAATCGCATTTTACAAAGTTAGCACACAAAAGCTACACAACCCATTCAATGTAATGTTTTTCCACCCTTTTTTGAGGTAGCATTGAGTAGGGCCTGAAAGTAACTGAAAGATCATTTGAAAAGTAATCGAAACTGTCATTTCGGTTACTTTGCTTTTTAATTATAAGAGCAAAAGAGACTTTTTCGACTTCTTCTGGTCTTAAAGGTCCCATTCTTCATGATTCCATATTTCAAACTATAATAAGTGTTTAATGTTGTTTCTTATTAAGTATACAGCTTAAAATTCAATGCCAAGTGAGATATGTTATTTAGAAGAAAACTACAAACATGACCGGTTTGGACAATATCCCTATACTTCATTCTTCAGAGACATCACTATCACCCTCAGCCCATAGGAACAAATAAAAAGGAGGGTTGTCTTGCTGGGGTCCGGAAGGGAAGACGTGTTTCCTTAACTACTTTTCGATTGGTCAGAATGAACGTGTGGGAACATTCCAAAAGAACCCTCGGAAGTAAAAAAAATGCTGTTGTTAGTATCTGGGCTGGCTGATTGTATTCCTGGTCATCGTGTATTGTATTGTTTGAAAAAATCACACTTTGTATCAGGCAAAATCATGTAAGTTAATGTTATATGCCACGGCTGTGTTGCCTTAGGGCTAACTGTCCACAAATACGTCTCCTCATCCCATAATGCAGCTCATGCAGAATTGGATTAGTCCAAAAAGGCCCAGAACTTTTAGCAGTTGGGTCGGTTCGAGTACAGATCATGTTCTTTTCACAAAGGAACCGCTTTTCGTTTGAAAGCCTACCGAGACCATCTCTTCAAGGAGTTCTCGGTACCCTTTTATGAGCCGAAATGATGTTTCCTGAGTCGTATTGCAGTTGAACTTGGCAATTCTTTTGTTGTAGACTAATCCTAAAGAAAAAGTCGATATGCATCTGATATCCTATGGAAGACTGGGTATCGTATGCAAAACATGTCACCTGACAAACTTGATATTGATATTGGTATAAAAAATGAAGTGAATAAGAACAATTACACAGTCCCCATAATCAATGTGTTGACTGAAACATATCCTGATTTCTGTGTTATACTATCCTTCTTTTTGTTGATTTTCTAGTTGGGTGTGATCGGATTGTGACGTTCCCATGTCTTGGGTTTATGTTTAAAAGCACATAGTTTACTATGGCTATAGTTTTTTCTTCATGCAATTTGACATGTCTTCTGTTTAAGCCCCGCCTCCTATATGCATTTCCATACATTATCCAGTTATTAATTCAGACCCTTCAAACCCCTTATCGTACGTCTGTTGTTACTCTTCTATTTGATGCTGTTGTGCTGGATCACTTGTCAACCTTGTGCCTGTTTTGTCCTGGTCTTGGTTTCTGATACCCCAGTATGACGCCGTCAAATTACTTTAAAGTTGTGTTTGTTTTGTTTAGGTTTTCTCATTTTTTCCCAGTTTCTCCCCTTTAGGGTATTTTTGAGACTTTTTATGTTCTGCTCATGGGATCTGCTTCTTGCCATATACTGTAAATCGGTAAGTCCACTGGGTTTGTCTTTTCCAAGCCTCCTGTAAAACGTTTGTTTTGATAAGTTGATCATACCCTTAATATTCGATCAAAATGAGTGATATTGTTGTAAATAATGAGTAATACAACCAATATGATTTTTGCATGTAAAAATATTGTAAAATGAGCTAAACCTGGTGCGAGGAAAATATGGAGACCTTTGTTAAGGAAAAAGAATATTCACAGAATAATTGATCAACTTTAACACAATTTGTTTTCCTAATCGATAGAACTGTATAAAGAAACGTTTTATATTTTCATTTTTAAGTTGTTACATTATTCCTATAGTTCCCTTTGTTTTTTACATAGTTTTGTTTATTATTATTCTATAATGTGGGAAAATCCTATAATCCCATAAATGATTGTCTCAAAACTTTTGTCTGGTCGGGAATTACTCTGATGCTGGGACTTAAGATATTTAGTCAGAAAAAAAGAAAGTTATGAAATGTTATGAAAGAATAACCCCGACTGGGAATAACAAATATTTGTTTTGGTTGAAAGTTCTCACAGAAACTAAAACTACATTCAATCTTGTTTTTCAGTTTTTTGCTAGTGCAGAGTTTTACATTATACTTTGTATTGTTGCAATGCACTAAATATATATTTTCATAATTTGATATGATGTCACATTCAAATATTTATTCAGGCACTTGCAATGCCTTCACTTTAATAGGGTTGGCACACAGTCAAAGCCATAGATGCAGTGGTACTAATAATTTGGATTAACATTTTTTTCGATGTTTGGTCTTTTAGTCTTCGGTTTCTTTTTTATCGGTTTCGGCCGAGTGCATCCCTAGCATATGTTTTTATTTATTTAGCACGCTTTTAACTGAGGCAGCACACACAGATTAAAAAAGGGTTAAAATGAAGCACGTCTGGTGGTAGATATTAAAGGATCATCAAAATAAATGTCCCCGGGACAACTTCACAACTAGTTGAGTAAACACGCAACTCAATTTACAGACAGCATCCGCATTGTCAACCTGATATGAAACTTGATGCTGCCACTGAGCGTTCTGTACTGTATGACTTCATTTTACATGATAGGGTTGCTCCTTAAACTTTTCTTTGCGCTGTCACTTTTGCCTCTGCGTTTTTGTTGATTACTTTTGTCCTTTGTTAACTGGCGAGGATGAGAACTTCAAGGCTCCGGGACATCGGAAATTTTATGATGATTGCACTGTACTTTAATCAGGTAGGTGTTTGGCATACAATGTTTTGTCTTTTATTTATGCTACAGATCTTATTCCAACTTGATGCTAGACTCCTTTCCTTACATAAATAATATTAACATTTTTGTAAGAATCTTGCTGAAAAATTCATTTTCTATATGCATGTCAGATCCATTAACAAGAAGATTTACAGCAATGCAAAAGGGTTTTAGGTTTAAAAACACATTTAAGATAGTTTCAAAACAAATCTTTCCATGTAACCTATTTCTATCACAGATCTGCTCCCAATCTAATCTTCCTTGTCGCACAGCTAAACCTTTCAATGACCGTGTTTATTATTGACTATAAGCAGTCTACAAAGTAAAACCTCTTACGTTAGCTTGTAGTTTATTTCAGTGACAAAACGGCAAAAAAAAAACAATGTAAAAATACAGTAAAAGACTGTAGGATAGAGGGTTTGAATGCAAGGCTCTTTGTTATCCATAGTAGCCAGAACCAGCTTGATGGCATGCCTTTCCTTTTAAACTATTCTTGCAGTTTTTTGGGCTAGGGAAAAAATTCTGGTTACTTTTGCATCTTCTTTTTGCCAAACAGCAAAGTAAGGTGACGGCTTTATGATATTAAACAAAGAATTAAAGCAGTACATATTTTGTAAGAATAAATTATGCATTGGCAATGAAATGGTCAAAAGTCAATGGTCAAAGTCACTTTTTTTATATAGCGCTTTAAACAAAATATACATTTCGTATAAGCAGCTGAACAATATTGATTAGTAAAACAGTGTGTCAATAATGTAAAATAATAGTTAAATGTTCATCATTGAATGACTTCGTCACTGATCAGTTTAAATGGTGTATATGCATTTATTCATTCATTAAGTCAACAATATCGCTGTAAATGAAATGACCCCCACTAAGCAAGACAGAGGCGACAGCAGCAAGGAACCAAAACTCCATCGTGACAGAATGGAGAAAGGACCTTGGTAGAAACCAGGCTCAATTGGGGGGCTAGTTCTCCACAGACCAGATGAAACCAGCGGTTCAATTCCATGCTGCAGCAGAGTGGAGAAGAATCATCTGTATCCTGTCGTCTTATCCCGATGGTAATCTGATATAAGGTCTTTGAAGGGGATCTGTATCTGGGGCTCTTGTGGTCCTGGTCTCTGCTTTATTCGAGGGCTCTAGAGGGCTTTTTTAGTTCCCGGCCCCCCATCCGGTCTGGATACGTACTGAGTCCTGTTATCTGCAATGTCACTCTGATCTGGGTATAGCCTGGATCTAGTGGCTTGGGGGAAGAACTAGGCGCAGTTGGGGAACCAGCTTTCCTTTGACTAGACGAAACCAGCAGTTCAATTCCAGGCTGAGCAAAGTCGAGAAGAATCATCTGCATACATGGTCTTATCCTGATGGTCGTCTAAGGTAAGGTCTTACAGGGGATCTTTATGCAGGGCTCCATTGGTCCTGGACTCATCCTTCAGGGCTGGTGGCGGCTTTTCCAGCTCCCGATCCACCATCTGGTCTGTTTACTTACTGGATCCGGTTGACTACAATGTCTTCTGCACTGGATACATGCTAGATCTGGTGGCTTCGGTGAACTTGGAAAAAAGAGAAAGAGACTTATATTAGCCTAGATGCCATTTTTCTAATGATGCAGCCTGTTATATATTCTTATTTTTATATAAATATACACGAAAGGCAGGAGTAAAAATCAGTGCTTGCCGTTTATTTCAATACTCGAGATGTATAGTGTTGACAATCACATAACCTGGGAGGGTATATGGAAACACAGAATGGTCACTTTGCATTTCGTAAATACACAACATATTCCTCCTCTCCTAAATTTGTAGTGCAGAAAAAAACAACAACATTACTTCAATAGGAACATTTCTCTAACATCAGATGCATACAATATCCAGAAGGATCTTTTTTTTTACGTACAAGGGAAAGAGGGTAGACTACCTCTATTCCTGGACATAACCCTGGGGATTATTCTGCCCCATTGTCGTGGGCTTGTCACTAACTAGAGTGTCAGTCTATTTGGAGGTCGACGTTCTCTTTTTGGATATGGCCGAACGGTAGGTACATTTACATTTACGATATCTTTCGCAGGGGTTTGGTTTGACAAAGGCACTGACTGACTTGCATCATGAACAGTTTCTTTCACCTGACTTCGTAGAGTCTCAATCTGTGCATTCCTGAGGGTTGGTGTGGAAAAATTCTCAGACAGACCCTGGTATTCTGAAGCAATTTCCAGGTAAGGATCTATCGTCACCTGTTCTCCAAAGTTGTCACATGAATTTGCAGCTAATAATTGGTCTACATGCCTTTTCCAGATGAGATGACCATCAGTCAGTTCAACTGTGTAAGACACAGGCCCTGTTTGTGCAATCACTACAGCTGGTACGCCTTTGACACCTTTCCCATAGTTACGAGCTAGCACTTTGTCTCCAGGTATGAAACAACGATGTTTTGCTTTTAGACGCCGTTCCAACTGAAGGTGGTGTTGCTCTAGAACCGTCTGTTTTGTTTTCCGGGTTTCAACAAATCCAGACGTGTGCGAAGTTGTCTTTTAAACACAGCGGCGGCAGGAGACACTTTGGTGCTGGCATGTGGAGTGTTTCTGGAAGAAAGTAGAAAAGTGTTTAGGTGCTGGTTCAGCGATCCTTTACCCTGTGTCGACTTAAGAGCTTGCTTCATTATCTGGACAAACCGCTCAGCAAGACCGTTAGTGGATGGGTGATACGGTGCTGATCGAATGTGTTGAATCCTGTTGGTCTTCATAAAAGCCTCGAACTCCTCCGAGACCAGCTGAGGCCCATTGTCGCTGACAAGTTGTTGTGGCAAGCCATACCGACCAAAAATTGAACGAAGAGCTTCCACAGTTTTCATTGATGACGTGCATTTCATTACCTAAACCTCTGGCCATTTGCCATGGGCATCAAGAGGAACTAAAAGCATATGGTCTTCCAATGGTCCCGCAAAATCAATATGGACTCTCACCCACGGTTCCTCTGGCCATTGCCAGGGGTGTAACGGGGCTGGTTGAGGATTATTTCTCAGCTTTTGACATGCGTTGCACATTTTTGCTTTTTTTTCAATCTCAGAGTCCACACCTGGCCACCAAAGGTAGCTACGGGCAATCTCCCTCATCCGAAAAACTCCACAGTGTCCAGAATGAAGTTCTTCCAGAACTCGTTGTCTCAATGGTGGTGGAATAATGACCCTTGTGCCCCACAGTAGACATCCAGATTCGACTGTAAGCTCATTTCTCCTGATACAGATAAAACACACGAGGCCTCCTCTTCCTCAGATCCAGAATCACTCTGTGTGTGCCGGGCATGTTCCATTTGGTTCACATGATTTTGTTTAAACTTCTGGTACCTTAATTTTCTGGATCCAGCATTTTTGCTTGGTTGTGTCTTTTTGTTTTTGAGGGCACGTTCAATGTGGCCTCTCTTGCCACAATTTCTACAGTTCATCTCCTTACATCAACAATCTTCAGGCTGGTGGCCCACTTTTCCACAGCGGTAACATGGTTTATCTGAGTTTGACTTTTTCTTTGAATCAGCATACACTTTGTGCACGTGGGTGGATGCACTTAATTGTTGTGCCTCTTTTGCGGCCATTTCCATTGACGTGCTTATCTCTATAGCCTTCTGTAAAGTTAAGTTACT
Source organism: Triplophysa yarkandensis (assembly GCA_033220385.1). Lineage (NCBI taxonomy): Eukaryota > Metazoa > Chordata > Actinopteri > Cypriniformes > Nemacheilidae > Triplophysa > Triplophysa yarkandensis. The sequence continues at coordinate 17,229,905 of CM065669.1, read as the reverse complement.
TTCAGTTAACAGTCATTTTTGTATACCCTCACTTGTCAGACCACAGACAAGTCTATCAATTATGGTTTCACTCAATGATTGGCCAAACTCACAATGTTCGGATAATCGTTTCAACACAGCCACAAATTGCGAGATGGATTCACCATCCTGCTGATTTCTTTTATGAAAGCGAAATCTCTCTGCGCTAATCAGTGGTTTGGGTGAATAGTGATCCTTGAGTATTTCCTCATAGGATTTGTCGCCTGGTTTCTGTGGCGGAGTTAAACTGCGCAGCAGATTAAACGTTTTCACACCCATGATACTTAGAAATGTTGGCACAATTGTTTCATCTTTTATTTCGTTTGCCAGCACAAAGTAGGGGTGCTTAAACGCTCAGTTTAAGCACCCCACTGCTCTTCTGATTCATCAAACGGTCCAATACAACCAATTAATCCAGCCATATTTTTTTTTACTCACTCCCCTTTTTTTTAGTTCGTCAGCTGTTGTAATTCCTTCCTTTTTTTTTCTTTTTCTGATCGACGTTGCGTCGACAATTTCTTTTCCCTGTCTTTCACTCTATTCCCTTCCAGCGAAGACAACCCGTTGATTTCGGATTCGCGTGCATTCACTCACTCTCCCTCGTGGAGAATGGCGCGATCAGGGTTTGGAATCCGCGTCACGAACACCTGTAGCCTTGAAACTTCAACTAATGTTCAAAATAACAAAACTTAACGTGGTACGAAGGGTCCTCGTCGCCAAATATGTTATATATATTCTTTTTATATAAATATACACGAGAGGCAGGAGTAAACGTAAATCAGTGCTTGCCGTTTCTTTCAATACTCGAGATGTATAGTGTTGACATAAAACAATCACGTAACGTAGGAGGGTATATGGAAGTCACTTTGCATTTCGTAAATACACAACACAGCCAGTATATTGATTGTTGCGGAAAGTGTTCCCGGTTCTGGTTTACCTGAATAATGCAGCCTAGAAAACCTTAAAAGGATTTGGATATTAGAAGCATGTTAGTACGTACAAGCCAGGTCAAAGAGATGGGACTTTAATCTATATTTCAACCGCAAGACTGTAACTGCCTCCCGAACACTTTTGGGTAGGTTCTTACATAGTTTAGGCGCCAAGTACGAAAAGGATCTGCCGCCCACAGTTGATTTTGATATTAGATTAGATTCAACTTTGTCAATGCACATTTTAGGTACAAGGCATCGAAATGCAATTAGCATCTAACTTGTAATATAATAAGCAGTAAGTATGGAATATAAATGCAATATTATTTAGAATCACAAATTCTATGAATTATCTGTCATGCCGATAAATGAGGGATCCAAAAGCAGAGAGGAAAGGAATAACGGTCTTTAATGAAAATAATATGTAACAAAGGCAGTCCGTCTTTAAAGCACACAGAACTGATAAATAGTAACATAAAACAAGTAAAGACTCTTCTCTTGATGAGTAACAGAACAGGACTCCCTTGTAGCAGACTTGCAGCTCAGGCAGATAGCTCAGGCAGGGTGAGAGAACCACAGTGGTTCACATACAGCAGCAGAACACAGCAGAAACTTTCAGACTAGACCGTTTCAATGCAGACAAGACAAGAATAGGTGATACAGACAGGATGTAGCTGCAGACAAAAGGCATGAAACAATAATCCGAGAGAGTGTGCGAGAGAGAAAACTGAAGGAAAAAACCAGACTCATGCTTTTGATTTCCATTTCCAAAGGTTTCTGCTTAAACTGTTACAAAAACATGTGGTCCAGTCATATTCCGGTGGTTTGAGAGTTGTTAGAAGGTTTTGGTTTGATTCCCAGTCTCAGCAGACAATGACTAAAGTGTTCTTGAGTAAGACACCATACCCCTGTTTTCCTCTTCCAAATGAACAAATATAAATGTGTCAGCATTTATTTATGCATTTATTTCATGCATATTTTTGTATTTTTATTGAAATTGAAAATGTCATAAATTAGAAAAAAACAGCAAATAGTATTTTTTTCATTTTTATATTATTAGTAAAAAACAAGCCAAGCGAGGCTTTGTTTATTCAGCTTATTTCAGAATTTGTATTCGAAGTATTTTATGATAAAAATAAGGGGTGTAAGATTTATATTTGCTATTTATATTTATATTTCGTTCTTCAAATTTGGTCACACAATATTTGCCTTCCTTAAAGGGGAAGGAATCAAGGTGTTTTATGCATTGTAAGTGCTTTAGGTTGTGAAACATGTTTTGTGGTCATATTCAACGTGGTTTATTTGTTTAAAAACGAGCTAGACACATGCAGTAGAATGATTGATATGAACTTCTCAAAAGAACGTGGGAAAGAATCCGTTCCCAGTCATCGTGACAGTGTCTCAAGTGAATGTTGCTTCAAGAAACAGAAAAATCATGCCGGAAGTTCAGGAAGCAGAAAAAGTTGTTTTGCACTATAGTGATACAAAGCAAATGGTACATAAACAATTAAAATCTGTATCCTGTATCCTGGGGTTTTTTTTTGTGCTTTTGGCCCGAGAATTATTTTATGTGTTTCTACATGTTGAAACAAATCGGTTGATTTCATCAGCCTTCTTATTTTCAGGTGTGTTTATTCTGAATGTGTTTATTCCATTAAAGACACATTGTGCAAGCATTTGATATGTTATGGATATATATGTTTGCTGGTGGTGAAGGGTGAAGAGTTTATAGTTTTTATAAGAACAGATATTAAAAACAGGGTAACCAATTTATGAAAGCGCTTTAGAAAAGTGAACCGCGCCGACAAGCAAAGCAAGACAATAAGTAGTAAGGGGTAGGTTGAAGAAGGCATTAAAAAATGTGAAAACATTTTAGGGTGAAGCAAAGTTGGGGCAAATAACAACTGTTCGATATCTAACAACAGAAATCAGAATCCCTGTCTTCAAATATGTTTTGATCGCTGTTTCACTGGTTGTGAACAGAGTTTTGAAAATGTGGCGACACATATTAGATGATTGGTGAAAAATAATTATTTGAAATAGCTTTCAAATGTTTTGTTCATGTGGAATATCTGATCTAACTAATATAAACGCGTCCATACCATACCTAAAATTATTCCATTCCACCTTCTTTTTTATCACTGCACTTCTCAACTATAAGATAACAGAATTACAATATTGTTAGTCACAGAAAGTTATTCAAGCATTGACTCATTGACAGATCGGATTTAAAGTAATTTGCCAACGTAAATAACAAAATAAATGATAAAAGACAGGAAAGCTGATACCATTGGCTATCTATGCGGCATCCAAATTAAAATGCGTCACTCTGAAGTCAGCCAGCCTTTAAATCTTAACATCAAAGGTACAATAGCAAATTTCAATGTACATTTATCACCAACCTTCTCAAAACTGTACAAATTTTTGAAATGTTCAGTTTTAATTTTGTTTCAATATTTACACTGTCCATCGGAAACCTATTGTTCTTACAAATAGTGTTTATTTCTCCCACACAGGGCAGTGTTTGGATAGAGCCGGAGGACAGAGAAAGGTATGACTCAATCAACAAAAAACGCAAATCAACCCAAAACACATGCTGCTGACATCACAATCCCTTCTGGGCTCACTTAATGTTCAAGATGTCAGTGTAATTTAAGCACTGTGATGTGTTGAAATGGGAAAGCTCTCCCACAATAATATTTGTGGGACTATAAGTGGGTGGACGAGTTAATAAACGTTCTGCATCATCAAAGATTGGTCATCACTCCATTATAGATCATAAAGCACCACAAAACACCAAAATATATACATTTTGTAACAAAGAGTAATGGGGAGTGGTGAATCACTGCATGATGTGTTTTGTGCTTGGATAATGTGTACATAAATATATTGTACTGCAGTTTTTAATAATGGCATTTGACATATTATTATTATTGCATGCATTTACAGTACATCACCAATAGCAAAAATATTATAGCCCACCATTACAGAGATGGAACACAGTAGTAAACAGTTTTCTATACCCACCAGAATACTTACAGTTTTCTTCTTGATTTATTGTTGAGATACATTTAGTATGTCGGCTAGATGTCAGCATTTTGTGTCATTCAAGATAAGCGTTCTGCCAAAGAGATGCCAAACCTTGACTTAAGTTGCCCTACGGGGGAGCATGACGCAAGTCTTATCAGGTTTTTACTTTTTAAGGTATTTAATAGTTGATATAGCAGGATCTTATAAAAACTCTCAAAACTCTTATTCAACAACATATTCAGTTCCTAAAACCTTCAAAGACTGAGTGACTGACTGCCCCCATTTTTTTCCCTTGAAACACATCTTTTGTTAATAGTTACAATTTTTTTTAAATATTAACATTAAGATAGAAAAAAGGAATGTTGTTGATTGTTGACCAAAGAAAGTGTAAGTTTGACCGGAGAATAAGTTTGACCAATCATGACAAGTTAGAATGAAAATTGTCATGATTGGTCAAACTTATTCTCCGGTTTAGAGGCGGAGTTAAATTGTACTGTACATAAATTGACATCTGTTTGTAAGTCTTTATACAACTTTGTTTACACAATGAGGTTCATCACATCAGTCTCATGTAAGGAACTCTTACATTATTATTTAAGAATGTGGATTTTAGGATATATTTCAACTTTGTTTTTGTGTCTTTCTATCAGTTTTGGTGATCTTGTGTGTGTCTGCTGAACTTCCAGCTCAAGGTAAGCACAAAATACTTCTATGATATAGGTAAAGGCAGATAACACTACATTTATTTTTTGTCAGCATTTGTTGGAACTTTCAAAAGTATTGCGGGATTTGGGCAACCTCAGTAGTTTTGCTGATGATAAAATTTCAAGAAATTAAAAAAAACTATATGTTTTGGTGATTTAAAATTTAATTGAATTATTATGTATAAATCTTAAGTTAAATATTTTGCTAAGTGTTTTTCTCTTTGGAAAGTTGTTTTTTTGAGTTTCTTTTCGATAACAATTTATACATATGCATATTCATTATTAATATGAGGTTTTTTATGGATGGAGGCGGAGTCTCTATTGAAAAGGGAACGCACACTTGCCTGTCTTTACAAAGGGATTAACATTCGTCTAATGGGCGGACTTAGAGTAGCAAAGTGTTCACGATTCATTCATGGAAATACAGCCTAATGATGAAGAGACGATTGCTGCGTATACAACAAATCTTTACCATAAAAAATCACATTAAAGTGCATTTCTGTAGAAAAATTAATCAGCTCAAAATGTTTAGTTCTAAACTGCTTTTAACGGGAAACGAAGTCAAATTAAGCGGACCAATTTGACAGCTTGAATGTGTTCCAATTGACCTAAATGTACCCATAAACCTCTACAAAAAAAGGAGCAGACAATAACAGAAGTCTGTAATGTTCAGAGCGTATTTCTGAGATTTTATATATAACATAAACTTAACCCTCCAGTTGATAATGTTATGGGTTAATAAGGCGGTCTGACGGGTGTGGGAATAATACACTTTCTTTGGTCTTATTGTCCGAGAGGACCTGGTTTTCTCATGGTTATGGTCCGACTCATTTGATATCCCGGTTGAGCCCCAACTGTCTTGGCCAATGGCCTGCTGGAAGATCCAACTGTGAGCCAATTTAACTTTCTCCTAGAAGTAGGTGTATTATTTATATCATGTTGAAATGTGATAGTCCAGGATGTCATGGAACCTTCCAAAATGTCCTCTGGTATAAAACAGTCCTAAAATGCTACAAACCAAAAGCAATTTGAACTTTGAGTGTGGGGTCATTTTTCCATGAAGACATCTCACAACTTTCCTTACACAAATTTAATTCGGTTTTGGTTGGCGAAACAAAACAACCCTAGTCTTGCAGCGCCTGACAAGAGGTCTCTGTTCATTTTTTTATATGAATGGAATACTTCTACTTCAACTCAAACCACTAAGCAACTCTTCTGCCAAATTGACATTTTTTTATTACATTTTCCAAAGAGTGTAGTGTGCAACCGCTTGAAATGTTTGATGTTTAAAATAGCATTGAATACCACATACAGTGTTGCACATGTTTTGAAATAAGCAATTTATTTAGATGTTAAAATCGATATTCCCATTTTCAATTTATTTCTGCATTTTTCCAATTTTGAGCCACAATTCTGTCGATTTTGTCTGTCAAACACTTACCATTAAATAAATTACCTTGGAGCAGAGATTTGGCTACTTGCCCAACATTTCTGGATCGTTTGCTTTATACGTTTTACAAAGTCAGTCTCAGCGAGCGATTCGGCAGTACTCTGCCCGTTTAGACTCATCCTAGTGTTTCTCCACATCTGTGTACTGGGTCCTGCAGGAAAATGGACCACATGATTCAGTCTTCCCCCCTGATGACACAAACCGCCTCGATTATTCAACAAGGTGAAGTCAATAATCGCAGTGAATCCAGAGATCAAGGATATGTCCGACCAAGTGTTTGAGATGATGATGTCATTAACTGCAGTGGGAGTTCATGCATGGAGTTTCCCCTAAATCTCTGAACAGCTGTTCTTCATCAGCCAGATCCTCATCTCAAGCATCCAGTGAGGTCTCCCCCAACATTCCTCCCACTACTCCTCTGTCCTTATCCCTCTGGCTCCTCCTCGGTTCTCTGTTGCTCGGGCTCCCCTGTGGTCTTCATCCTTAGTTTTCTGAGCGGCCAGCTCTGCCTTGGGCCTCCGTATTTAAAAGCTTGTCGGCTTACGGTCTCCACCGTAGGCTCCTTTTCCATCATCCTCCATTTTTTTTGAGTCTTGTCTTGGCTGTCTTTGACCTTGGTACTTTCTTGGTCTCAGACTAAGTGGTCTTGGGATTTTATGTCAAGACTGGTCACCTGCGAGAATAACCTTAAATTGCTGGCGCATCGTCTGATTTATGTGTGAGCATCATTTGTGAGATTGTTTGTAAAACATCTGGCTTTAAATCCATTTGTTGTTTCTTATTTTGTTTATATTTATATTTGTTACTTTTACCGGCACCTTGAAAATACCGGAAGATTGTATATTTGTAAATCTTTCGAGAAAATGAATACATACATATTTGTCAAATTATTTCTGTATCTGAGTTCTGCCTTTTTTCAGCACTTATCGTTTAGTTAAAGGTCACAAACTTTATCTTGAGGATCTATAAAAATATTATCCTTTCTGGATTTCCACTTCCATGGATTCCAAATTTTCGACCAAGCTAGCAACTCTTTCGTTCAGGAGATACAAAATAAACCTAATGTCCTTCTGTATAAACCTTAGCTTTTATTCAGTGAAAAATACGTCACCAGTTCTGGTCGCATTTTCCAGGAGCAGGGATCGCCTCTATCTGCGTGTACTCTGCGTTTGCAGTAAACGGCAGCGAGAAACAATACCTTCAAAAAAACGAGAGGTCCAAAATATTTTACAATTATCGAATATTAAAAGTGTAATCATGGCCAAACTTCCTCTGTTAATAAGCCAACGGTGCATTAGATCATTTAGTTTGCTTTGCTTCTATTCACGCTAGTTTAGAAAAAGTGTTCCAGCCCTTAAGCCAAAACTTGTTCATGCCATCATTGTAAATAGGGCAGATCAGAGTAAAGGAATCCTTGTTGCCCTTCCCAGAATTTCTCACACAGCCAATGCAGAACATTGATGCCGGTCTTCTTAACAGAATCAACATGTGCTATATCAATTGGTCTGTCTTGCCTCTCATCTTTGTTTTTCTGTATTTCTCAGGTTGTTGCCATCCAATCAAAGAAAAGGGGTGAGTGACCCAACATGAGTTACTTTATTGAAATGTCTGAATTTTCTGACCTTCCGCAAAATGAGAGATTTTACATTGGTCTTATGAAATATTTGGTGAGGGAATGGTTTGTCGTGTTTTTCCCGCAGCAGTACAGACCACAATGAAGTGATACCAGAAGACCCTTATACCCGCACTTGTGGAAACGTTCCATATAACATTTCTGAAAATTTATGCTGCAATGGTAGGAGTTACAGCTGTTAGATGGTCATCCTCCACTTGCCGTTTTACAGTAACTTTTATTTGTTTTCTTTCAGAAGTGCTAATCCGTGGATTGAGCAATCTGGTAGCTGACTGCTGTAAATCCAACGTATATAATCCCCTAAATGAGATTTGCTGTAATGGTAAAATTCGTATTCTTAGCCATTTCAAAGAGAAGTGCTGTGGGTCAGGTAAGGATTACCTACATAAAATAACTATAAATGTAAAGTTTGTCATATTGCCTGTTGGGTGTGGGGTGATGACACAATGAAGATGTTTGTTCTTTCACTCATTTACAGATACGTATTTAGAGACAACACATGTATGTTGTGGTAACAAAACAGCTCCTAGAAATTCATCAAGTAATAAAAAACTTTGTCCAGGAAGGGAATGGGCGAATAACAGAATTCAAAGTTTGTATTATCATCTTATAGTGTTTTGGAGAGATAATCACATTGTAATTTTTATTTGCATACTCCTTAACAAGAACTACAGGTTCCTAGCTTGATCTTATAAAACTAAAACAGTCTGGATCCTATTTTCCGTCTTGTAATGTTTGGATTTAGTCTTGTCTTTTGTAGTCCTCGTCTCGAGTTCTCAGATGTTTTTCAAATATACTTATCCCAATTTTTGGCAGATAAGCAGGAAAAAAACTTCTCAGATTCTGGAGCCACAAATACCAAGTAAGTTTTTATCAACCTCCAGTCTTTCTGCCTGCCCTGAGTCACACATTCATCTACTCTGTGATGAACATGCTGAGGCAGTCTATCGGTTCCATGTTTTTAATCAAATCAAGCAGTGCGGGAACTTCACATGACCTTAATATAATACATATAAAATATAAATCATAAATATAAAAGAAGATATTGTGGAGAATGTTGTGACCAAACAGAGCAGCAACCATTCCCTTCCCAACTCTATTTTAATTCTTTTCTCTCTTTTTTTTGTGCCATATGGGAAATGTCTAGAAGCACCAAAGCCTCTGGTAAGCACTTGGCCTTAATACTTAAAGTAGTGCTGTTTCTACAGACTTTCCAAAAGTGTGTTCAGTGTCTGTAACCATTTCGCTTAGTGTTTGTTTAATGCGGTCAGACATAATTTGAGTTAACTATCCTGGCACTCCTATGAGTCTAGAATTTTAAAACTTATATAAGAATTGTATATGGAAGGCACAACCATTCTAGACAGGTTAAAAAGAATGTCTATTCTGCTGATTCAATTATAGATCTTTCCTATCTTCATCTCATGCTATTATTCATCCACTAGTTCTGAAGTGTGGATCACATCTCTACGACCCTTTAACACATATGTGTTGCTCTGGCAAGTTATACAGGTCAACGCCACTACATAAGGTCAGTACTGTTTATATTGGTAAATGTCTGTAAGTAAATGACCACATGGGTTTTAACCCAAAGCACAAAATCTGCTTAAGGAGACCCTCGGATTAAAACCGTGTTTGTGTTAATAACTGTAAACGATCAGTGAAGTGACAAATCCTAAAGTGTATGATAAAGCGAATTACGGAAATCAGATGTCTTGACCTGCAGATAACGCCAGGATTGTAGTCATCGAGTTATTTCCGTGACGTGTCGTAAGAGATCTGTTACGGAAGTGGATTCACATGTTGTCCACTCATTACTGGTGGTGATGCAGAAACTGACAGCTGAGTTGACCAGTAACAGTAGACTGAACTGTTTGACCAATCGGAGTACACTGGTAAATAATAAAAACTAATAATGCGTTTTTAAAGATTTTATCGCATTCATGTACAGTGTAGTTGAGGACAATACAATACAATCAATAACAGGTTATTAAGGGTCTCTTTAACAATTATAGAAGAATAATACTGCAGTGCTGTAACTACGAATATTTCCTTTAGTCTAAACCACAGTCTGAATTGTTTTACTATTCACTGTACTGTATATGAAAGGGCAGTATTTGAAAGCTTTCGAAATACTTTTGGAAATATTTGTACCCTTATTCTACATCTTCGTCTTTTAGTGCTGTGGTGTAAAAACCTACCAGCTGTCTGATAAGGTGCTATGCTGTAACGGGATCCTGTATAAAAATCTGCCTGAAAAGTCGCATTGTGTGGGAGGTTTTATATATGTAGAAAACCAGATAATGATGACTTGTGGCTCAGAGATCTACAATTCCAGTACGTCAAGGTGTTGCTCAGGTCAACTCCATGACATAACCAACCGTGGAAAAACTGAGTGCTGTGGAAAGCTCCTCGTGGAAAAGGGAAACACTTGCTGCTCATCTAAAAACCATGCCATGCTTTATGAAACCAAATTGCATCACGACTGCTGTGGACATCAGTATTACAACACGTCCTTGTGGAGCTGCTGCGCTGAACATCTCAAACCAACACCAAGTGAATCAAACCACACTGGGACTAGCAAACAAAACCAGCACAGACTGATGCCGCTTACCGAACTGATCCCCCACATGTGCAATAAAACAGGTGATGACCTTTATTTGGTTTTACTGCGAGACCATAATTATGAAAACCCTTTTTTACTAACGCTTGTGTTTGTGTGTTTGTTTCTAGTAGTCTTTGGAAAGGTTGAAAGTGTCATGCTTAAAAAAAGCGTCCATCACGTCAGCCTTAAAGTTTATAAGAAGTCGAGGCTTAGTCAACCTGAGTCTTTGTGTGTCGAGTCATTGGATCACTGCAGCTCTCCTGCACTAGAGATTGGCGAAACTTACCTCTGGCAAGAAACAACACGGTACACGCCTGTCTCTTTTCCTATCGGGCAAGCCTCTGACATTGAGACGTTTTTTACTTTATGTGGAATGATTTGTGAATAGCAAATTCATGCTATATATAAAAAATTATTGAACTTTATGGCCTGTGTTTACAGACAAGGCTAAGATTAAGCCAGGACATGCAATAAAGAAGGATGTTTAAGAAAAGAAAAATCATTAACAGTGTGCATCTTGAGACAAAACACTTGCACTGATATATGTTCTTTTAAGTTATGACAGCTATTTACAACAATCATCATAGTCTGGGACTAGACTTAAGCCTTTTCTGTGAACCAGGTCGGTATATGAAATATATATTTAATCAGCTTTTCTAATAAATAATGTTTTATGTGTTCCTATAAAATGGATTTACATTTTGGCTAATCGCATTAAGCCATTTTGCCCATATAGAAATGTTACGTCCATTTACATATAGAGTCATTTAGCTGATGCTTTTATCCAAAGCAACTTGCAAGTAAGGTATTGTAGGTTCTTTCAAAATGTGAACACTTGCAAAAGGCAAATGTAAGAAAGTTCAGGGGATAAATTTGCTCAGAGCTTGCTCTTTTATAGCTTAAGATGTGGTAGGATTTGAGTTCTCTGTGTTTTTAACATTTTAACTTTCGACATAGCAAAGGAAGGCTATCACGGCCAGTCCTTAATCTTGATTACCTGAAGTCTAGAATCACATTATTTATGTAATCGAAAAGTATTTGGTTTACTCACATTTACAGAAGACAGACACAGCTTTGTGACCGCTTGCTGAAAAAGTCGAGTTTGAAAGAACCTTTCCGAAGCCTTTATCTGTACTGATGGAGTGTATCGATCACAGAAAAACAACGTCATGCATTTAACTCTCATTTAACAAATGGGTCAAGTTGAACATGACAATTCAACATGTTTAACAGTCCAAAGCACTTATAATGCATGAAACAGTGATTGACCTCCTTTAAGCAGTAAATGTGGAGTACGGATTGTATATGGATATAATATATTCATTTTGAATGAATTTATATATATTCAGAATTTGTTTTATTTGTTATATTGAAACCTGCACTATAAAAAAGAGTGTAGCGTCTTTGCACTCTTAAAAGGAAAGGAGTTACATATTGTCATACGAAAATGGTTTCAATAATAACCTTTAGCATCTGAAGAACCTCTCCGTTTTTTCATAAGCTTCTTAAAACCATGACAGGTCAGAAATAAATAAGAACTTTAGACTAAATGGTTACTTGGCAAATCCAAACGGTACTTCTATGGCATTGCTGTGTAGCTCCTTGATTGTTAAGTGTGACCACTGTGAGCACAATTTCTATTTCATTGTTTAAATTTCGTGTCTTACTAATCGCATTAAGCTATTTTTTTCCATATAGAAATGAACCTTTAAAAGAAAACAAAATGTGGGAAACAATAAATGATTTTATATTTTTCAAAATATGAAAAATTTTGAAAAAAGTGAATCCACAGACTATGAGAATGCTTGAGAGCAATTCCTTGACACTTCTGTGGCACTACTAGAAATAACTATATCAGGGCCTTTATTTTCAGGAGTGCTGAGCACATTAGTTCTTTTATTTAAATCTCATTGCTGTCTGGGCTAACAGCTGAGATAAAACTGCGCAGTATCCCTTTTGTATAGATCAAAATGCACTGGACGACCAAACAAGTTTATTATCATCATATACTGTCGTTTGATATTCTCAGGTCCACTGAACTGTCCACATTCATATTTCGAATGGTTTTATAGCCAAATGTTATAACAAGCCATAGAAACCAAGTGCAATTATGCATTGACAGTAGCCCAACAATAAGCTTTCTTTGTTTCTATTGTTAGAAACAAATATATTGCTAATATTGTTTCTGACATGGCATGTAATGTCTTACCCTCCCTTGCATGTATGATTTGTTTTTAAATAAACATGTAGTATATGGCATTTGAATGATGCAGTATTTTTCTTGTTGACAAAGGATTGACACAGAAATCCTTCATGTAATTGGGGTGGTAAAAATATATTTTAATATAGATTACTAATAACATTGGCAAAGAAAATATTTCTTGATTTTTAAATAATGTGTTTTAGGGTTCAAAGTGAAATGAATGCTTTAATAACAGTTCAAAGTTCTAGGATTCTAAATATGAGCATTATGGTACATGCATATAGTACGTATGAATTACTCATAATACATGACATTCTAAAAGGTCAGATGCTAAAATGTCTACCTAAATATTAATAGATAAATAAATAAATAAATAGGTAAGAAAATCAAAATATTTTCCTGCAGGTCAGGGGCTAGAGCATGCACAATCTTTTAAAAACATTAGGTAGGGAATGTTAAAATAAATGATTTAAAACAAAACGATTAATTTCCCAAAAATTGAATAATGTTTTTTATGGTTGATGGAAGGAAAATTAAGCAATTATTTAGCAAACATATATTTGTATTATAAAATTGTATTTTTTGTGAATTCGGATAAAAATATTGAATCTAAATATTAAAAAAATATTACATACTAGGGTTTAAGAAGACTTTGTAGAAGTTGAAGTATCAACTTAAGCTTTTTGCTGAAGTAAAAGTATAAAAGTACTGGTTTCAAAACTACATATAGTATTAAAGTAAAAGTAAAGTAAGGAAAATAATGCCATTAAGGACCGAAGCTGAGGCCACTCCAAAGGGGCCTGTTGTGCTCTACCCCACTTCCTCAAAAAAACATTTTTTAAAGGTCATAATGAAAAAAATGTTAATGTTGAAAAATTTGGGATGCACTAGACTACCTGTTTCAGATGCATATATGCCCATTGAAAATTAACGCATTTTAATACAATGTAAATACATTAAAGAACCATGTGTGTGTACTACTGAGCATTAACTTGTTTCATGGAGCCAAAGATATGATGACAAGTTGCTGCCTATAAGCATTGTAATGTTGCAAAAAGTCAAACTTCAGAAGCATGTCATCAAAAACCTTTATTGAAATGTAAATATACATCCAAGCTTAGCTGCAAGAATCTGTGAGGGCAACGGACAAGAAAATTGGTGTACCCGGGCAGGCTTAGTAGGACTTATCCTTGTATGGTTGCCTATATACAATAAAGATGAATGTTGTCAAAATGAGTGATCAATCAAAAAATAAAAAATAATGCCATAGCTAAATGATTTTTCTATTCTATAGCTAATGGCAACAATGCCACATTTAACTAGCAGATGTGACTAACACTTTGGACTCAATTCTGTATGTAAAACAACAGGGTAGTCTACATCAGTTAAGCCGAGAACATGCAACAAAGAGTTACCATTAGACTCTGTCCAGCCGCTGTATTCGCTATGAACTCAACTTCACTTAGGGCAGCTTTCAGTGTTCTTTTCAATTCAACAGAGGCCTTTGTGACTTTGTTTACAACAGTATTGCGTGTCATGACATTTGCATTTGGCTGAAGATGTTGCACAGGATCAATGAAGCCCTACTGCTGAACAATATTGATGGGTGCAAGCCTTGGACAATGAATTGGAGGACAACTTTATCCACACTTGCCTGAGACACTCTTTGAGTCTCCCACAGCTTGGTTTATTCTGAAGGTGGGGTCAAAGAACCTAAAGTGGATGAGTTCCTTTTGATGGCTGCTGAAGTAAGTTGGGTGTACCTCTCTAGAAGAGTAGGGTGTTTCTTCTGTGGAGGAATGAATGCACATGCACAGATTGAGATTCATATTATTCCACTCAAACCACAAGCTAAGACTATCTTGGGCTTCCGCTGAACTAATGTCATGCTTGAAGTTCATGAAGGTCGGACTACAAGTTAGAAAGCGGTTTCACTGGTCTATGCAATTATGTTGAGCAGACCAGAATTTTGTCACCTAAAGCTGTTTAAGGACCACAAGCAGCTGCTGGCATTAATACAAAAATTAGTATTTTAAAAGTAGTAAATATTGTTTATAATGGTGGTTGATAGTACTACCTCTTAACAAGGACCCGTAGGGCCTGCCCCACACAGATGTGCGCACACATGCACAGACAAGATCATGAATCCCTGCTGACAAAAATGCAATGAAAGTCAGGTATATTTTGGTGCTGGGGTGCTGGTTTTAGCTGGTAGTCCTGGACCAGCAACATGACCAGCATAAACCAACATAAACTAGCAAAGGACCACCATGCCAGCACCAAAGCATACCTCACCAGCATATGCTTGTTTTTCAGCATTGCTATCCTTAGTACACGCTTTATCAACCAGCTGTAGACTATAGCTTTGCACAATTAACATGCAAATATTAGAAGGGTAATATATAAGGTCAGATAACATTTAAATCAAACTTCAAATCTCCCACAGAGCCCACAAAACAAGTTAACAAAGTTGAATCATAGCCTAAATTACTGCTAGTAAGCAAGCCATGGCTTAATTAGGCATGTACCAGACCATGGCAAACATTCCCAATTTACCGTTATATATACTGTTATTGTCAATTAATGCAATATTGTCAACAATCGACTGATAATAACAAAAACTAAAGCTTTTCACAATCAACTTACAAATATTGCATATACCAATAATATAAACTCAGATAACATTTGGCTGGAGTTAAATTTCAAGTTTGACAATAATTGACTGATAATGACAAAATGTTACATTACCTCAATATGCTTTTTCCTACTTCTGAGAAAAGCAAATAAGAAGCTTGTGGTATTTGTTTTTGCATCCAACCAGTTTGAAAAAATTCTTCCAGGTATGGCCAAGGCTGTATAAGAGCTGGCTGATCTTCCTGGCTACCAACCACCTCACTAGTGCTTGGTTGGGACGTTTCGCTCGAGTTCTCTTCTTGAGTCTCTGCCACAGACATCTTCGTACTAAGCTACATTTGTCTGCTATGTCCAGTGTAGGGGTAAAGAGTTACAAAGTTAGTATAGCCTACTAATCACTAAAGGTGCGTATAAACCAATAGGGCGTTGGAACGGTGTATGTTTATACTTCTCATCCAACCACAATCAAATTTGCTCACCCAGATGGTATGATTTATCTGGATAGTTTTTTGTAACTTTTTTTGAACGGTGAAAAGTTGGAACAAGCTGAAATGAAATATGAGTAACGAGGCTATTTTAAAATGTTAGGAGTAGAAAATACAGACAATTGCGTGAAAATGTAAGGAGTAGAAGTTAAAAGTAGGCTGAAAATTTTTTTACTCCAGTAAAGTATAGATACCAAAAATGTCTACTTAAGTACGGTAACGGAGTATTTGTACTTCGTTACTTGACACCTGTGGTTTTCTAGAGGCGAGGATGGAGAAGTGAGGATGCTTTCAGAGGATTAATGAGCAAGGAAACAAAGGCTTATCCTATGCCGAAGTGTTTTATTGATTTATCTTAATGTACGGATAAATTGCTCAAGAAATTGCAACATTTTAACAAGAGAGGCAAGCAAATGCTGCACTTTGAGGTGCGTTCATCTGCCTATTTCAGATTGTTAAGGCCTTTCTGCAGCTGTTTCTAGGTCTCATCTGTGTGTTCCAAATTGGAAGGACCCAATGGTGCTTCATGAAATCAGAATTCCACCGCACTTCATTTTCAAGACTGTTAAATTGAATCCGACTCCTTCCCCATCGCAGCACATCCCAACCTGACCAGTGGAAGACATGGCAGAACCGATCGGCCACAGGGGTACGTAAATACCACTAACCAAACCTCTTTCCAGTGACCTTGCCATTAGTTTAATATGAGGGTTTATGTTATTAAGTTGCCTTTAATGTTGGCTAGTTTAATATCAGATGTTTTACCTCATAATAATATTATTAATTCTTCTTAGACATAAGATTTCCACTTTATTAGAAGCCGAGAAGATTTTACCATTCATCAGTAACATATTGTTTATATTCTGCAGTTTAATTTCAAACCATTATATTTTCATTTAGCATTGCATAACTGTCTTAGTGATCAGTGTCTTGTATTTCTTTTGTTAATAGATTCTATATTATTACATTTGTATCTCCCTTGTGTTAATAAAAAAGTCACAAAATACTTCCTCTAATTTATATAATTTTCTTATTGTTTGATCCATTTTGGAGATTCTTGGAGATTCACATGTAGGTGTGCAGCAAAGAGTGATGCCAAAATCAAACTCTCGATGTGTCATGTTATCTTTCAATGACTGCATTTTTGGACTGTGAGCTTTCTCAACTATTGCAACACAGCCCAGGAGCATCATGCTGTTTCATGCATGCTTAAGACAGTTAAACATGATGAGTTGTTAAGTAATGTGATCATTTTGTTAAGAACCGAGAAAGAAGCATGACGTAGTATTTCTGTGCTTTATAAACTCCAAATACAGCCATAATCTGTTCTGAGAGATATTTTAAATATTCAACTTGCAAAATCGCACCCGTGCAACAATCAGAGATGGAGATATGAACAATATGATACACTACAAGTGATTAACATGAGAGTGGCAGACACAGTGTGTGTTACTTCTTCTTTAAATTAATGAGAGATATCACATTGTTTCATGCATTTTAAAAGCTTTTGTCTATGTTGAGTTGTAATGTAACATGGTTCAGTTGTTAATAACCGAGGTAGGCACTTGACATAGTATTTTCCATGCAGTCAAAAGCTTCGGAAATGTTCTTTCAAGTATTCAACCATCCCGTCATAGGGTTACATGTTATTTATTGGCCATTTGCTTGTTGAATCCTGCCTCTTCACCAATCAGAAATGGCAGAAGAACACAAGCGTGTACACTCCAGGAGAAATCCTCATAAGGAGATTGGTCAGGAGCGATGCTTGCAGTCCACCCATAGGAGCTCAGCTTTTTCTGGAAATAGTCATAAAGCTGTATCTGTCTTTTGTAAATGTAAGTAAACCAAAAGACTTTTCAACAACACTATACTGCAGGTGCTTAAGATCTTCATTAAACTACATTGGCTTCCTTTAGCAGCTCGCATTGTATTTAAATGTCTTCTCATTGCCTACAAGACCACCACCGGTTCAGCACCCACTTACCTTAACTCACTAATGCAAAGGTATAGGCCCTCAAGATCTCTGCGCTCCGCAAATGAGCTGAGACTTGTGGTGCCATCTCAAAAGGGTAAGAAATCTCTCGAACGTTCTCTGCTTCAGTTCCTCGATGGTGTAACGATCTGCCTCTGGCTTCACGCTTGTCAGGCTCGGTCTCTATCTTCAAAAAACTCCTAAAAACTCATCTTTTACGGCTTCATCTAACTCACTAACTCACTTCTTTTCAAACCTACTCACTCTATCAAAAAAAAAAAAAACTTGTGTAACTTCTCTCTCTGTGTAACTTGGTAACATTGTTGTAGCACTTGTTCACCTATTGTTGTATCGGCTATTTACCGCTTCATTGTCTCCTTGACTGTTGTAAGTCGCTTTGGATAAAAGCGTCTGCTAAATGCCTAAATGTAAATGTAAATGTAAGATTACATAAGACAAACATAAACTCATAAACTATATCAGTGATACCCCTCCTTTGAAAGAATCGTAAGCCATTTTCTTATGAAAAAGCAAATGATATACATATGGAGGCAGTGCAATTTTAAGAACCAAATTCAAATATTTTAGCAACCCCCACCAAAAAATAATGAAATGAAAACTAATCTTTTACTACGAGTTTGCATGCTGTGGGAATCCAACCCTTCAAGATGGAATAGGGGCCACATCAATTATTTCTCTGAATTTTCAAAAATTGCCACCACAAGAGTTGCATTTATGAACGCTTGGTTGGTACAGTATTTATTTTCCGGAGGCGTTTTTTCAACCTAAGAGATGTTGGCAGAATTTTTCGAACTTTTTAAACTTATCGTATAAAGTGGGCAGTGTTTCTGGTACCAACAGACCCACAGATTCAGGGTGCCATAGATGTCTCTGAATCACCTAGTGTCTGAAGTTGGGGTCATAGTCTGGTTGTCTTTGGCCAGCTATCCTCCTGTTTGTCCAGTCTCTTGTTTATAACTCGTTTATAAAAAAAAAATTAATTAAATTTTTTTTTATATATATACTTTTTGTAACTTCTCTCTCTGTGTAACGTGGTAACATTGTTGTAGCACTTGTTTACCTATTGTTGTATCTGCTATTTACCGCTTCATTGTCTCCTCGACTATTGTAAGTCGCTTTGGATAAAAGCGTCTGCTAAATGACTAAATGTAAATGTAAATGTAAATAACTCAAAATCAGGTTGCTGTTTTTCATCTCCCTACGCAAAGTCAAAGTCACCGAGCATCCAAAACCTCCGTGTTTCTGGTGCCAACAGACCCACAGATTCAGGGTGCCATGTCTCTGAATCACACAGTGTCTGAAGATGTGGTCATAGTCTGGTTGTCTTTGGCCAGCTATCCTCCTGTTTGTCCAGTCTCTTGTTTATAACTCAAAATCATGTAGCTGTTTTTCATCTCCTTAAGCAAAGTCAAAGTCACCGAGCATCCAAAACCTCGAAAGTCATGTTTACATTGTAATGCAGGAAGTGGACACAACATTCCAAAAGGAACGAATGGAAGTGGTGCCAGCTCAAAAGGGTAAGAAATCTCTCTCTCGAACGTTCTCTGCTTCAGTTCCTCGATGGTGGAACGATCTGCCTCTGGCCTCACGCTTGTCAGACTCGGTCTCTATCTTCAAAAAACACCTAAAAACTCATCTTTTCCGGCTACATCTAACTCACTAACTCACTACTTTTCTAACTACTCACTCTATCAAATAATAAAAATTTTTTTTTATATATACTTTTTGTAACTTCGCTCTCTGTGTAACTTGGTAACATTGTTGTAGCACTTGTTTACCTATTGTTGTATCGGCTATTTACCGCTTCATTGTCTCCTCGACTATTGTAAGTCGCTTTGGATAAAAGCGTCTGCTAAATGACTAAATGTAAATGTAAATGTAAATCTAAATGTAAATAACTCAAAATCATGTTGCTGTTTTTCATCTCCCTACGCAAAGTCAAAGTCACCGAGCATCCAAAACCTCCGTGTTTCTGGTGCCAACAGACCCACAGATTCAGGGTGCCATGCCTCTGAATCACACAGTGTCTGAAGATGTGGTCATAGTCTGGTTGTCTTTGGCCAGCTTTCCTCCTGTTTGTCCAGTCTCTTGTTTATAACTCAAAATCATGTAGCTGTTTTTCATCTCCTTAAGCAAAGTCAAAGTCACCGAGCATCCAAAACCTCGAAAGTCATGTTTACATTGTAATGCAGGAAGTCGACACAACATTCCAAAAGGAACGAATGGAAGTGGTGCCAGCTCAAAAGGGTAAGAAATCTCTCTCTCGAACGTTCTCTGCTTCAGTTCCTCGATGGTGTAACGATCTGCCTCTGGCTTCACGCTTGTCAGGCTCGGTCTCTATCTTCAAAAGACACCTAAAAACTCATCTTTTCCGGCTACATCTAACTCACTAACTCACTACTTTTCTAACTACTCACTCTATCAAATAATAAAAAAAATAATTTATATATACTTTTTGTAACTTCGCTCTCTGTGTAACTTGGTAGCATTGTTGTAGCACTTGTTCACCTATTGTCGTATCGGCTATTTACCGCTTCATTGTCTCCTTGACTGTTGTAAGTCGCTTTGGATAAAAGCGTCTGCTAAATGACTAAATTTAAATGTAAATGTAAATAACTCAAAATCATGTTGCTGTTTTTCATCTCCCTACGCAAAGTCAAAGTCACCGAGCATCCAAAACCTCCAAAGTCATGTTTACATTGCACCGCAGGAAGTCGACACAACATTCCAAAAGGAACGAATGAAAGTGTTACAATTACTGATGCGGAAACGACAACGCCGTTACCACGGCAACAGCATCCTCTTCTCCATGGAAACGTCCAAACAAACACCGGCGGCGGTTTCGATGAACGAGTCCGGAGTGTCTTATCTGCGGTTCTTCAGCCAGCACAATGGTAAGTGTCTCTTAAATCCACGCTCCCCTGTGACCCAAACCTCGAACCCTTTTCTGTGTTTAAAGCCTCACAGCGCGGCGTCTTCATCTGTGAAGCTCTCGGGCAGCAGCGCCTTCTCTCGCCGGTACCGCACCAGAGCCTTCACCTCTGACGTGGACGAGAGCCTCTTCGGGAGCCCCAAACCGGTAACGAGCCTTGCACAGAGGTACAGGTCGTGTTTGAAACACAAGTCGATCCAGATGTGTCTGCTCTTGTTTAGCACGTTGACGAGAAAGAAGAGAGGTCGAGGTGCTGCTCTGCTCCTGCTGTGAAGGAGACAGTGCGCATCATCACTAAAGATCTCATCAGAGACATCAGGTGAGGCTTTAAAGCTCTTTTCACACACACACACACACACACACACACACACACACACACACACACACACACACACACACACACACACACACACACACACACACACACACACACACACACACACACAGACACACACAGACACAGACACAGACACAGACACAGACACAGACAGACACACACACACACACACACACAGACACAGACACAGACACACACACACACACACACACACACACACACACAGACACACACACACACACACACACACACACACACACACACACACACAGACACACACACACACACACACACACACAGACAGACAGACAGACCGACAGACCGACAGATAGACAGACAGACAGACAGACCGACACACACACACACACACACACACACACAGACACACACACACACACACACACACACACACAGACACACACACACACAGAGACACAGACACACACACACACACACACACACACACACACACACACACACAGACACACACACACACACACACACACACACACACACACACACACACACACACACACACACACACACACACACACACACACACACACACACACACAGACAGACAGACAGACAGACAGACAGACAGACAGACAGACAGACAGACAGACAGACACACACACACACACACACACACACACACACACACACACACAGACACACACACACACACACACACACACACACACACACAGACACAAACACACACACACACACACACACACACACAGACACAGACACACACACACACACACACACACACACACACACACACACACACTGTCAGAGTGATGACATTGTGTCCTGATGTCACTGTCGTGTGGCCCATGCTGTCCACTTGACTCAGTGGTGGGTAGAGATCTGTGCTCGAGGTAAAGCACTGTTTTCATATTCACTCCAGTTAGAATAAATGTTACAATCTTGATAGTTACAAAGTATCTGATGGAAAAACTTTTTAAGTAACTTTTCTTACTTCTGACCTGATTATTATATTATATATGTATATTATATACACAATATATACATTATTACTTAAATCGTTAACAAATGTGTGTTTGTGTATCTACAGGCCCTAAAATGAATTTATAATGAAGATGTATCCAGTCTATTTTATATATTCTATAATTCCATTATAAACCTTCCTCTCTCTCTCTGTCTCTCTCTCTCTCTCTCTCTCTCTCTCTCTCTCTCTCTCTCTCTCTTCTCTCTCTCTCTCTCTCTCTCTCTCTCTCTCTCTCTCTCTCTCTCTCTCTCTCTCTCTCTCTCTCTCTCTATCTCTCTCTCTCTCTCTCTCTCTCTCTCTCTCTCTCTCTCTCTCTCTCTCTCTCTCTCTCTCTCTCTCTCTCTCTCTCTCTCTCTCTCTCTCTCTTTCTTTTTCTCTCTAACACACACTGTAACACACACACACTGTAACACACACACTCACTGTCACACACACACACACACACACACACACACACGCTGTATGAATATAAATCAATGTAAGCATCGGGTTGTCTGAAACAACCCGATGTTGTCTGAAGCAACCCGATGTTGTCTGAAGCAACCCGATGTTGTCTTTTTGTATATGTGTGGTACCTCGCATAAACCTATTTGTTTGTCCGTGATGCTTTGGTGAATCAGAATCCCAAGCAAGGATCCATCAGGGCAGACTGTCATTCTCTCCTCCGCTGAGTTCAAGAGAATTATAGCCGAGTCGTATGTCACTGGTGAAGATGAGAAGATGGCTGTGCAGGAGGCTCAGCGTAATGCCCGTGAGGAGGCCATGGTGAGAATCTGAAATTTTGGCATGAATCACCCACAAGTTATTTTAAACCAATATGAATTTCTTTGTTAAGTTGAACGAAAAATAGAAATTTGGAAAATTTAGGAACTGAGATTTCTGGGGCTTCATTTACTATCATATTGCAGTATAAAAATTAACAAATAACTATATATACAATTAAAAAAACAGCAAACTTATATACAGTATGTACAAGGGAGAATGGGTGTACAGTGGCCAAGCACCGTTCCCCACAACTGCTCCCCAACGCCGAAGCATGGCTGCCCACTGCTCCTGTGTGTGTGTGTGTGTGTGTGTGTGTGTGTGTGTGTGTGTGTGTGTGTGTGTGTGTGTGTGTGTGTGTCTGTCTGTCTGTCTGTCTGTCTGTCTGTCTGTCTGTCTGTCTGTCTGTCTGTTTGTTTGTTTGTTTGTGTTTATGTGTGGGTGGGTGTGTTTATGTGTGGGGGTGTGTGGGTGTTACAGTGTGTGTGTGCGTGCATTTGTGTGTGTGTGCGTGGGTGCATGCGTGCGTGTGTGGTGCGTGTGTGTGTGTGTGTGTGTGTGTGTGTGTGTGTGTGTGTGTGTTCACAGTTTGTGTGTACACTGGCATGGGTTAACTGCAGAGCACAAATTTCAAGTATGGGATTCAATACTTGACACACGTCAAGTCACTTCGCTTCACTATAAGATTATTATTAAAATATCTAAACATTATACACTTTATTGTATTGAAGTGCAGGTTTGCAGTTGGGTGCAATAGAAATATTGAATAAATATGGATTGATTCTAAATTTAAGAGATATCCGTATTGGTGCAATAAGTAACTTTGCTCCATATCATGAGTAACATTTAATAGTTCCATCTTTACCAAATGCTAGGCAATAAAGAATGTTATCATTAATATATTAATATATCATTAAAGAATCAGACTAGCAGTCCTGTAAACCTTATGTTTAACAGAGCAGGTGAAGCAAGTTTGTGCTTCATTTTGTCAAACACTGAAATCCGGCCCATTAAGATAAGACACTGTTTAAGTTTGTTATATGATGTCTAGATTTTTAGTGTGTACACAGGTTAAATGAATATTAATGTGACCTTAGTTCTAATAACAGTTCTAAAAACATTTTTTGGGTTGGAAAACAAGATTGTATTTGTGTACAGAAAGGGCAACACAGTCTCGGTTGTGGGATGTTTGGAAGTGAAAGTTACCTTGATGTTATCATTGGTCGTCAGCCAGAGTCAGTACACTCATTCCTTGTGCTGTGATGAATATTTTTACTTTTCAACTTATTCAAACACAATTTTTTAAAGACTTACACTTTATTTACCAATCTGGACTTCTCTCAAATGTTTTTCATTTATTTATTTGTCATTCTGTGTGATGGTGGCTTGATTAAATGCATCTTATCAAAGGCATTGTTAATCCAAAAACTGGTATTCTGTTATGCCTTAATCACCTTTATATATTTCTCGGTTTGTTTAGGGCACTGTTGACTGGAAAAAATATTGTTTAACACAAAATATGATTTTCTTAATATGGTAGTCTATGTGACACATTTTTCTAAATATCTTTCTTTGTCAGCAGAAAAAAAATTGGACACATGTTTGATACAATTTGAGGTTCTGTAATTTTTTTCCTAACCCTATAGGCGCTGGTTAATTATTATTGTTATTAGTAGGATTATAAGTCAGTTATTAATATTATAAGTAGGATTATAAGTCAGTTATTAATATTATAAGTAGGATTATAAGTCAGTTATTAATATTATAAGTAGGATTATAAGTCAGTTATTAATATTATAAGTAGGATTATTAGTCAGTTATTAATATTATAAGTAGGATTATTAGTCAGTTATTAATATTATTATTAGTGTTATAAGTCAGTTATTTATATTGTTAGTATTATAAGTCAGTCATTAATATTATAAGTAGTATTATAAGTCAGTTATTAATATTATTGTTCGTATTATAAGTCAGTCATTAATATTATTGTTCGTATTATAAGTCAGTCATTAATATTAAAAGTAGGATTATAAATCAGTTATTAATATTATTGTTAGTGTTATAAGTCAGTAATTAATATTATAAGTAGGATTATAAGTCAGTTATTAATATTACTGTTAGTATTATAAGTCAGTTATTAATATTATACGTAGGATTATAAATCATTTATTAATATTATTGTTAGGATTATAAATCAATTATTTATATTATAAGTAGGATTATAAGACAGTTATTAATATTATTAGTAGTATTATAAGTCAGTTAATAATATCATAAGTAGGATTATAAGTCAGTTATTAGTATTATTTTTAGTATTATAAGTCAGTTATTAATATTTTAAGTAGGATTATAAGTCAGTTATTAATATTATTAGTAGTATTATAAGTCAGTTAATAATATTATTAGTAGGATTATAAGTCAGTTATTAATATTATAAGTAGGATTATAAGTCAGTTATTAATATTATTAGTAGTATTATAAGTCAGTTAATAATATTATTAGTAGGATTATAAATCAGTTATTAATATTATAAGTAGGATTATAAGTCAGTTATTAATATTATAAGTAGGATTATAAGTCAGTTATTAATATTATAAGTAGGATTATTAGTCAGTTATTAATATTATTATTAGTGTTATAAGTCAGTTATTTATATTGTTAGTAGGATTATAAGTCAGTTATTAATATTATTGTTAGTATTATAAGTCAGTCATTAATATTATAAGTAGTATTATAAGTCAGTTATTAATATTATTGTTCGTATTATAAGTAAGTCATTAATATTATAAGTAGGATTATAAATCAGTTATTAATATTATTGTTAGTGTTATAAGTCAGTAATTAATATTATAAGTAGGATTATAAGTCAGTTATTAATATTACTGTTAGTATTATAAGTCAGTCCTTAATATTATAAGTAGGATTATAAACCAGTTATTAATATTATTGTTAGTGTTATAAGTCAGTAATTAATATTATAAGTAGGATTATAAGTCAGTTATTAGTATTATTGTTAGTATTATAAGTCAGTTATTAATATTATAAGTAGGATCATATGTCAGTTATTAATATTATTGTTGTATTATAAGTCAGTTATTAATATTTTAAGTAGGATTATAAGTCAGTTATTAATATTATTAGTAGTATTATAAGTCAGTTATTAATATTATAAGTAGGATTATAAATCAGTTATTAGTATTATTAGTAGGTTTATTATTTATTATTGTTGTAAGCTGCCCTTATTGCATTTATAAGTCAGTTATTAATATTACTGTTAATATTATAAGTCAGTTATTAATATTATACGTAGGATTATAAGTCAGTTATTAATATTATTAGTAGTATTATAAGTCAGTTAATAATATCATAAGTAGGATTATAAGTCAGTTATTAGTATTATTGTTAGTATTATAAGTCAGTTATTAATATTAAAAGTAGGATTATATGTCAGTTATTAATATTATTGTTGTATTATAAGTCAGTTATTAATATTTTAAGTAGGATTATAAGTCAGTTATTAATATTATTAGTAGTATTATAAGTCAGTTATAAAAAATTATAAGTAGGATTATAAATCAGTTATTAGTATTATTAGTAGGTTTATTATTTATTATTGCTGTAAGCTGCCCTTATTGCATTTGTGTTGCAAGCACTCATATTTCCTTTAGAAAATGCTCATTTAGTTGCTTCTGATGTATCAGAATGCTGCAGAGGAGAGAAAGGCACAGATGCGTCAAGCGGACCTGTCTCGACAGAAGAACCAGAACCTAAGTGATCTGGAAGCAGAGGCGAGGGACCGTGCACAATACCTTCTTGAACGGGCCACCAACCTGAGAATGGAACAGGAAGATGAAGTCAAGAAGCTCAGTGAGGTAGATTAAAAATATTCTTGAAGTAAGAGATAGATTTTACTCTTATAGCACATTCTTCCATAGAATTTTTAATAGTCCACACGTCAATGTTGTCCTTGCATTGGTGCAGTTGATCCGGCAGGTGCAGTGCCAAGTCGTGCGGGATGCTCAGATTCAGGAGAAGCAGCAGAATGTTTCGCAGTGGGACGAGGAGGAGAAGAGACTGGATGCCATGATGGAGGTGGAACGGCTCCGGGCTCTTGAAACTCAAGAGGAAATTGAAGAGCTACGCAGACAGCAGAGAATTCAGTAAGGATGGTAGCTTTGTCCTGTACGTCTATGAGTGAGACATTTGTTTGACGGGTGGGTTTATCAAAGGGGCAAGCTGTGCATCGTGGACCAGATGCGAAAGCGTCTGGAGGATAAAATGCTACAGGAGGAGGTGAAGGAGCAGGAGGGTCAGCAGATGCTAGAGAACATGGAACAGGTTCAGACAGAGGAGCTCAAGGTATTTCCATGCTGCAGTTTTAAATCTCTTGTGAATGGCGATGTAAAAACATTATCAATATTGGGGTATTGCAGTAGAAAAATTATTTAGGTCACATTAGTTCATAAAATTATGATAGGTCTTCCTGGCCATATAGTACAGTCATTTTATTTCATTTGACTCACTTCATTCTATGCCCGTCAAAGCAACAGTTATTATTAGAAAATGAAGAAAAGATGAAAGGATATGACATGGATAAGTTGTCATGTTCAATCCTTGTAAAATAAATACTTTAACATACAGGTCCTCATTCGTTACAGCAATAAATATTGTTGCACAGTGAGACATGATGTTTTCACATTTCCATTTTCTGATTGGTTTGCGGTTGTGAAATCACAGGCCATTGAAAGGAAAAAAGAAGAGCAGAGGACCCTTCTACAGGAGATTCAGAAGATAAATGAAGAAAACCTCGTCGCAAAGGAACGAAAGAAGGAAGAGGAGAGATTAGCAGATTTGCGAGCCACAGAGTTCACAAAAAAGAAACTGGTGAGAACAGTTTATGTCTCATTATGAAACGGTTCGTTCCATTCATCAATTCTGATTCTCAAAGCTTTGACTGCCTTTCTCAACGGTTTGTGTATCATTGAGCACCCTTGCAAACCATACAGCTGTGACAGTTTGGCACTACTTTTATCAGCAGAAGGACGTTAATGATTTTACTTAATAAAAGCTTAAAACCATATATATGATTACAATATATATATATATATATATATATATATATATATATATATATTAATTAGGTTGTAACCTTTAAAACAAAATCAATAAGGTACTTGAGGCCTTACAGCTCGTGTCTTACAATGCACTTCAGCCAAGATTTATTCACAATCTTGTCTTTCAAAATAATGAAAAATTTACACAAATAACTAAAAAATCCACCCGTTAGATATAACAATTAAATGTACATAATGTAAGAACAAAGCTAACGAAAACAACATTGAACAACGGAGAGCTGCTTCATAGCCCGCCGAGAACAAAGGTAACCATCCTCGATGATGTCACAGACTCAACAGAATGGAACCTCCTCTTCACACTGCCTAAACAAACTCATAAACACATATATTACTCAAACAAACACATAACACACTGTTTTATAAAACCGCTTGCGTCGTGCCCAACAACGCCCTTGAGCTGGGATTCATACAAGATACAGGGAGGCCTCTCGTACCTTATTGCTTAATTCTGGTGCGGAAGTGATGCCTATTTGTATGGGACATACAATTAATTGTATGATTGACAGGAAAAAAGTCATGATTTATGCATCAAAACAGATGCCATGTCTTGTAGTTGCAGATTTATTCCCATCATAGTTTATGCTTTCAAAACTTGTGTGGGTTTCCCTGGGAGATGCCCTATATCATCTTAGATATATGATGTCATGCACTTGCATTTCAGGAGCAAGCAGCTGAATATGAAGCCGAACAGATACGAATAAAGAAAGAAAAAGAGAAGGAGGTAGCACGACTTAGGGCTCTACAGGAAAGAGACAGAGACTACAAGGCCGAGCAGGTAAAGGGTCCTAAGTGGTCCTACATAAAACCCTATCTTAATGGTCGTGATAAAGGTAGTGAACAAAAACGTGCTTTCCTCTAAACTTTGAGGATGAGATTCGGGCAAGGAGGAACCAGGAAGCAGCTGCCAGAGAATGGAGAAAAAAGGAGAAGGAGGAGACGAAAAGAAAGCAAGAGGAGGAAGAGAGGCTGAAGGCTGAGCGTTTGAAGCAGGTCACCCATAAAGAACACCTGCTGTCCATTGAGGCTGCGCGGGAGAGAGCTGAGTTTGAGAGAGTGCTGAGGTAAGAATAACACCATGCCAATGTGTCGGTTGGGTTTTACTAAATGCCAAAGTCTAGACACGTCACCTTTTGTAATGGAAATCAATGCTTAGTAGGTGCCGTAGATTCATTGTAGTGCTCGTGTAGGAGTCCGGCATTCCGAAGTAAAAAAAACCTCCTAAATACTTCAGCCCACACAGGAAAAAACGGTTTTCCAAAGTTGCTTTTTCTTTCATAAACCTGTGGGAATGTAGAACAAGGGTCAATGTGAGTCATCCGTCCTTCTTTTCCAGGGCACAGCAGGAGCTTATTGAGAAAGAACGTGAAAAAGAACAGCGGAAACACCAGCAGATTCGCAGACATGCAAATGCCGTGAGGCAGCAGATCCGTGAGAGAGAGCTGCAGGCCATAGGCCAGCGGAGAGAGCTGTTCCGAGAAGGAGAAAGGCTGGAGGAGGAGGCACGCAGTCGCAGGGCACGATTGGACGAGATCAAAGATAAGAAGCTGAAAGAACTTAAGTATGTCCTGAAAGCACATGTATACACATGCAATGTAGGTGGGGCGGACGGGATAGCAGTCCAGCAGCGTCCACTAAAGCGCATTGTTGCGTATGGAAGTGCTGATCACATAACCGAAAAATATTCAA
Organism: Triplophysa yarkandensis; assembly: GCA_033220385.1. NCBI lineage: Eukaryota > Metazoa > Chordata > Actinopteri > Cypriniformes > Nemacheilidae > Triplophysa > Triplophysa yarkandensis. Next base: position 17,200,351 of record CM065669.1, on the reverse strand, counting down.
AATAAGACATCAATATACAATTTTTCACAAGACAAAGAGCGCTAGATAGTGTGGGTTGTTGGAAGGGCGTATGATCTGACTTTCAGGCACCAATATTTCATTTATTTAAGAAAAACACTGGAAAGTAACCTGTTGTCTAACTGCATATTTCTAATGTGAACTTACTTTAAACGCTTACACAGAATTAAAGGATTTGTTTTACAACAACAAAAAACTTAATGTCTCCCATTTCTATTGATGACAAAGAACCCAGATTTGAGTGTGGATTGGAGTTTGAAATCAGAAAAAAATCATATTCATCAACCATAACAAGTTGGATTGTAAAATGATACGGCTTTCTCGAGACATCTGATATTTAGTATAAACAAACAAACAAACACACAAGGTCCAAAAACGAAATTAGGGACAAACCTTTAAAATAACTTTTTTTTGTTCTCATTAGAAATTAGTAGTTAGTTGTATATTGACGTCTTATAAATTTTTTTTGGTTATGTGATTTTGATGATGGCATTGCAATATGTAACAATTTGCTATTGTATACACTGCTCAAATGACACGGGCGACGGATTGGATAAGGCCTAAAGAAAAAGAAAAGAAGGAAAAAAAGCAAACAATCAAAAGACATAAATTAAAAGATGGATTGGTTTGTAAAAGGGAAGAGAAAAGCATTATTTTAAAAAAGCATTTATTTTTCATTATGTGCCTTTAAATTATTTATTAGTCTCTAGGGGTTCAGGTGGGCGTTGTTGGAGGGCACGAGATTCTTTTTAAGGTTTAAACACAAAATTTTTGAGAATTACTGGTTTCAAACCGTTTTGAATTATTGATATTATATTAGTAGGGTATTTTATTAATGTTATGTTTTTAATTTTGCAAGAGGTTGTAGATTTGTTACATTTAAATGCCATTATTTAAAATTGCACAAGTCCATCATACAATAGGTATTCATATCTTACCTTTGGCCTCTATCACTTTAAATTATCTTTTAATCTTATGTTTTGGAATTTTACTTCTGACAACAGGGCCGCAGGGCTTTCCGAGAAGTACTGTAAAGAGGTGGAGCGCAAAGTTCAAGCTCTTCCCCCTTTGCTACACTGAGAAGCAGAAAAACTGAGTCATCAAAAAATGTAATCAAAATTTTACAATTAAGAAAAAAGGAAACTGTTCGTTTGTTTTCCCTGACTTACAAATAAATAAAACAATTAAAGGTGCCATCAGGTTTTTCTCCTCATTTGATATTTAGTGTGTGTGTGTGTGTGTGTGTGTGTGTGTGTGTGTGTGTGTGTGTGTGTGTGTGTGTGTGTGTGTGTGTGTGTGTGTGTGTGTGTGTGTGTGTGTGTGTGTGTGTGTGTGTGTGTGTGTGTGTGTGTGTTTGTGTGTGTGTGTGTGTGTGTGTGTGTGTGTGTGTGTGTGTGTGTGTGTGTGTGTGTGTGTGTGTGTGTGTGTGTGTGTGTGTGTGTGTGTGTGTGTGTGTGTGTGTGTGTGTGTGTTAGAGCACTTATAAACAATAGAAAATGCATCAAGATAATAAATAAGACAAATATTGAGTTCTTTGAAATTAAATCGCATTAATGTATAGAATTATTAATATTCAATTGTCAGGAAAGCATGGGCATTTCAATGTATATGTATAATATTGTGCGTTTTAATAAAATGATCCCCTTGTTGTGAGATCAACATGCACCATCATCTTATTCAGGAGGTTTCAGAAGATAGAAAATCACTTTTTTAGGACAAGGTACAAAACTTTTTCCAATGTTGTTTCTTTTAATAAGGACGCCTCAGCATTAAACACGGGAAATAGCATTATTCATACATAATCCTTGTTAAAAATATTACTATTCATAAATAATCCTTGTTAAAAATATTACTATTCATAAATAATCCTTGTTAAAAATATTACTATTCATAAATAATCCTTGTTAAAAATATTACTATTCATAAATAATCCTTGTTAAAAATATTACTATTCATAAATAATCCTTGTTAAAAATATTACTATTCATAAATAATACTTGTTAAAAATATTACTGGATTCTTATGAGAAATTTGCTTCAGATACTATTAAGAATTTCTATCATATTTTTTAACCACTGCTATGGGATATTTATCAGAAATTTTTACTGAATTTAATAATTCAAATGAGAATCCAGTTCAACTTTTGAAACTATTTCTATCGGAATCCTATGCAGCATTTATGTTTATAATTAATAAATATATATATATAGGATTTTTTGACAAGTGAATAATCATCATTATGAGGTTTCTCAGATTGACTCGAGATTAAACAGATGTTGTCTGATAGAAATAAAGAAACACATCTGTAAATAAACACTAGGCCTACATATGAAGCCTCAAAGATGAAGTTAAGCCAAAAACGATATTTCACATATTTTAACATTCCAAACACAAAAGAAGATATTTTGAAGAATGTGTCTGTCAGAATAATAGCAATGAAAATTAAAGTGTTGCTATTTATAGTCTCAGTTTGTAATATGACGTCATTATATTGATGTAGTGTAATACACAGAGTGTCCTCCAGATGGCAGTAAACTCCCTACACAGTGTGTGCTGCCAACATACTTCCCCCGGAAACACAAACCTTTAAAGATTACACACTGCTTCCTGTCAGGTCCGACACTCCTGTAAAGAAACATCAATAATCAACACAACTCGCTCCATTTGTCCATTCATTTCACACAACAGAAATACACAATCTGTGGTGAGGTTTAATATCTGGTAACCTTCTGGGCTTTCGGATGTTTGCTTGTTTACATTAGCCTAGCATTGTGTCTGTTTGTTTACATCAGCTTAGCATTGTTTCTGTTTGTTTACATTAGCTTAGCATTGTTTCTGTTTGTTTACATCAGCTTAGCATTGTTTCTGTTTGTTTATAGCAGCTTAGCATTGTTTCTGTTTGTTTACATTAGCTTAGCATTGTTTCTGTTTGTTTACAATAGCTTAGCATTGTTTCTGTTTGTCTGTTTGTTTACATTAGCATAGCGTTGTTTCTGTTTGTTTAAATTAGTTTAGCATTGTTTCTGTTTGTGTATAGCAGCTTAGCATTGTTTCTGTTTGTTTACATTAGCCTAGCATTGTTTCTGTTTGTTTATAGCAGCTTAGCATTGTTTCTGTTTGTTTACATTAGCTTAGCATTGTTTCTGTTTGTTTAAATTAGTTTAGCATTGTTTCTGTTTGTTTATAGCAGCTTAGCATTGTTTCTGTTTGTTTACATTAGCTTAGCATTGTTTCTGTTTGTTTAAATTAGTTTAGCATTGTTTCTGTTTGTTTATTGCAGCTTAGCATAGTTTCTGTTTGTTTAAATTAGTTTAGCATTGTTTCTGTTTGTTTATAGCAGCTTAGCATTGTTTCTGTTTGTTTACATTAGCTTAGCATTGTTTCTGTTTGTTTAAATTAGTTTAGCATTGTTTCTGTTTGTTTATAGCAGCTTAGCATTGTTTCTGTTTGTTTATAGCAGCTTAGCATTGTTTCTGTTTGTTTGCATTAGCTTAGCATTGTTTCTGTTTGTTTAAATTAGTTTAGCATTGTTTCTGTTTGTTTATAGCAGCTTAGCATTGTTTCTGTTTGTTTACATTAGCTTAGCATTGTTTCTGTTTGTTTAAATTAGTTTAGCATTGTTTCTGGTTGTTTATATTAGCTTAGCATTGTTTCTGTTTGTGTATAGCAGCTTAGCATTGTTTCTGTTTGTTTACATTAGCCTAGCATTGTTTCTGTTTGTTTACATCAGCTTAGCATTGTTTCTGTTTGTTTACATTAGCTTAGCATTGTTTCTGTTTGTTTATATTAGCTTAGCATTGTGTCTGTTTGTTTACATCAGCTTAGCATTGTTTCTATTTGTTTATAGCAGCTTAGCATTGTTTCTGTTTGTTTACATTAGCTTAGCATTGTTTCTGTTTGTTTACATTAGCATAGCGTTGTTTCTGTTTGTTTACATTAGCATAGCGTTTTTTCTGTTTGTGTATAGCAGCTTAGCATTGTTTCTGTTTGTTTACATTAGCCTAGCATTGTTTCTGTTTGTTTATATTAGCTTAGCATTGTTTCTGTTTGTTTACATTAACCTAGCATTGTTTCTGTTTGTTTGCATTAGCTTAGCATTGTTTCTGTTTGTTTACATTAGCCTAGCATTGTTTCTGTTTGTTTAAATTAGTTTAGCATTGTTTCTGTTTGTTTAAATTAGCTTAGCATTGTTTCTGTTTGTTTACATTAGCCTAGCATTGTTTCTGTTTGTTTACATTAGCATAGCGTTGTTTCTGTTTGTTTGCATTAGCTTAGCATTGTTTCTGTTTGTGTATAGCAGCTTAGCATTGTTTCTGTTTGTGTATAGCAGCTTAGCATTGTTTCTGTTTGTGTATAGCAGCTTAGCATTGTTTCTGTTTGTTTACATTAGCTTAGCATTGTTTCTGTTTGTTTACATTAGCCTAGCATTGTTTCTGTTTGTTTGCATTAGCTTAGCATTGTTTCTGTTTGTTTAAATTAGCTTAGCATTGTTTCTGTTTGTGTATAGCAGCTTAGCATTGTTTCTGTTTGTTTACATTAGCCTAGCATTGTTTCTGTTTGTTTACATTAGCTTAGCATTGTTTCTGTTTGTTTATTGCAGCTTAGCATTGTTTCTGTTTGTTTATAGCAGCTTAGCATTGTTTCTATTTGTTTATAGCAGCTTAGCATTGTTTCTGTTTGTTTACATTAGCCTAGCATTGTTTCTGTTTGTTTACATTAGCCTAGCATTGTTTCTGTTTGTTTATTGCAGCTTAGCATTGTTTCTGTTTGTTTATAGCAGCTTAGCATTGTTTCTGTTTGTTTACATTAGCCTAGCATTGTTTCTGTTTGTTTACATTAGCTTAGCATTGTTTCTGTTTGTTTACATTAGCTTAGCATTGTTTCTGTTTGTTTACATTGGCTTAGCATTGTTTCTGTTTGTTTATATTAGCTTAGCATTGTTTCTCTTTGTTTATAGCAGCTTAGCATTGTTTCTGTTTGTTTACATTAGCTTAGCGTTGTTTCTGTTTGTTTATATTAGCTTAGCGTTGTTTCTGTTTGTTTACATTAGCATATCATTGTTTCTGTTTGTTTAAATTAGCTTAACATTGTTTCTGTTTGTTTAAATTAGCTTAGCATTGTTTCTGTTTGTGTATAGCAGCTGAGCATTGTTTCTGTTTGTTTACATTAGCTTAGCGTTGTTTCTGTTTGTTTGTAGCTGCTTAGCATTGTTTCTGGTTGTTTATATTAGCTTAGCATTGTTTCTGTTTGTTTACATTAGCTTAGCATTGTTTCTGTTTGTTTATAGCTGCTTAGCATTGTTTCTGGTTGTTTATATTAGCTTAGCATTGTTTCTGTTTGTTTACATTAGCTTAGCATTGTTTCTGTTTGTTTACATTAGCTTAGCATTGTTTCTGTTTGTTTAAATTAGCTTAGCATTGTTTCTGTTTGTTTACACTAGCCTAGCATTGTTTCTGTTTGTTTACATTAGCTTAGCATTGTTTCTGTTTGTTTACTTTAGCTTAATATTGTTTGTCATGATTATTATTTAAAGAGATCTACACCCCAAACGAACATCGATGGAGTCTCTGAACTTTGAGACAGAGATGGAGGAGGATGGACAAGGAAATTATTCTCTGTTTCCAGCTTTAGATAACATGACAAACCTTTCTACGACCACTGAGAGTCTGGATGTGTGAGTTTAATCTCAAACATTATTTTGTTTATAAATCAAATCTGTTTTTTTATAATAATGTTTTTGAGTATGGTGCATAAAACTTGAAACATAACTGTAATCTCCTGAACTGCGTACCGATTTTTTTATGGTGATCGGCCAAAACCAATATCAATACCAGTGGCAATACCAGTGGCAATACCAGTGGCAATATCAGTGACAATACCATTGTCATACTGATGCAGATTCTGGTGCCAATACTGATGCCAATAACGATACCAATGCAGTAACTGAAGCCAATACCAATCCCAAATCCAATGCCGATACTGATGCAGATTCTGATGCCAATATGATGACGATACCAATGCCGATACTGATGCCAATACCAACACTGATACTGATGCAGAGTCTGATGACAAAACTTTTTCAGATTGTTATGCCAATACCGATGCCGATTCCGATGCCAACACTGATGCATATACCAATGCAGATTCCGATACCAATGCAGTAATAGATGCCTAAACCAATCCGATGACGATACCATTGCCGATTCAATGCCTATTCTGATGCCAATAAGAATGCCAATAAGAATGCCAATACCAATACGGATACCAATGCCGATTCTGATACCAATGCAGATACCAGTGCAGTAACTGATGTTAATACCAAAGCTAAAACCGTAGCCGATACTGATGCAGATTCTGATGCCAAAACTTTGCAGATTCTTATGCAAATACCTTTGCAGATTCTGATGCCAATACGATGACGATACCAATGCCGATACTCATGCCGATACTGTTGCAGATTTTGACGCCATATACGATGCCGAAACCAATGCAGATACTGATGACAATATCAATGCCAATACCAATGCTACCACTGATGCTGATACCCATTCAGATTCTGATGCCAATACAATGACGATACCAATGCCAATACCAGTGCCGATTTAATGCCTTTTCTGATATCAATACTGATGCCAAAACCGATGCCGATATTGATGCCGATATTGATGCCGATACTGATGCAGATACTGATGCCAATATCAATGCCAATACCAATGCCAACACTGATGCTGACACCCATTAAGATCCTGATGCCAAAACTTTTGCAGATTATGATGACGATACCAATGACCATACCAATGCTGATTCAATGCCTTTTCTTAAACCAATAATACCATGATGCCAATGCCGATGCCAATGATGCCAATACCGATGCCGATATTGATGCTTAAGTTAATATAACTGATATGTAAGCTTTTTCTGATAGAGTAATACTTTAGATGTTGCCTTTCATTCTGTGTAATTATTGTTATGTAACACTTCTTTTAACAGATTTATAAAAATGATTCCCTATACAGTCAACATTTTAATAGCATTTACAATGGGGTCCGAGTGCTAAAAAATATATACCCCCAAACATCATATATGTCTTTACGCTTCGACGTCATAGGTTGAGTTCAGTTCAGAAGATCGGCCAAGTTTAGTGAATACCGATTGAGTCGTAGAATGTGATTATAGGCCGATACGGATCAAGCATCCCTGGTTATTTGCTAAACAGTTATTAGTTATTTGCTTTAGTTGCTTTTTGCACGGCCAGTTTGTTTATAAACTATACTAATACTGCATTATTTAAGAGTTTGGATAAAAGTTCACGTTCATGTAATGTTATTTTTATGCTTTTAGTGAAACTTCCAATGATGTCACCGACAAACCAAACCTCACGTGGCTTGATGCTGCTCAGGTAATCAATAACAACTTGCTTTGCTTATTTAACATAGTTGTAAAATTGATTTTAAACTAATTTCTGTGATGGTTTCAGATTGTTCTAGAAGAGGCAGGACGTCCCCTGCACATCAAAGAGATCAAACAGCGGATCATTGATCGAGGATTGGTGCAGTCAAAGTACAGAAAATAATTCACAACTGTCTGTATCTTTAAAACGATGAAATAACACAAAATAATGGGTTTTAATTTTGTCGTTTGTTTTGTTGATTGATTTGTTTACCCCATTTCAGTGCAAAGTCAAGTCTTGAGGCGGTCATGTATCGGGAGGTGAGATTCAGCGCGTTCCCACAATGGCATGTCTGTGATGTGTTACCACACGTTTGCTTTGAGTTTAATTCAGTGCTCATTGTTTGGTGTGCATGATTTTATTTGTTCTTGTCTTTGAGGTTTGCATTCACTGTAGATTTATAAAGACAACCGTGGGATAGAACAGCAAAGTCAGAGTAGATGAGTTAAAGGGGTAGTTAACCCAAAAATAAAAAGTGTATCATTAGTTACTTCTTATTGAGAAGCTGATCAATTTTTGTTTTGGCATACACATAGAAATATATTTGGAAGAATGCCTGTGACCAAACAGTTCTTGGACATCTTGGTAGATGTTTAGAAGAAACCGGGACTAAATGTTCTGGCATAATTTTGATTACACTTTTTATTTTTCCCAGTTTGTAAGTCTATATAAGAACTGTTTGTTTATATGCATTGTCCAAATATCTTTTGATTTGTTGATCAGAACCAAGACATTTTTACAGATTTAACACAACTGGATATTTTTCCTTTTTTGGGTTGACTATCATTGAGTCAAATGGTGACCTTTCTGCTGAACTTAGGTTTCAGAATGAAGCTTTAGTGTCACGCTGTGTTACAGACACAGAAAGGAAGTCGACGCTTCAAGAGGATTGAAAGCAGAAATGGAGTTTTTGCCCTGTTGGTAAGTTTTTGTAAATACTCAGATTGTGTTTTATAAAGGATTGGTAAAGGTAGCTGTCAGTGTTCCAGATTGAATCTTTCCTTGCATTGAATTTGACATTGTTTTGATATGGGGTTGCAAAGTTTCAGAAACTTACAAAGTTATTTCTTAGGAATAAGTGGAAATAAACTGTGAATTTGTAAAGTTAGTTGAAAGGGAATTTGAATATAGCTGAAACAAATCGTGCTGTGTAACATTAGTTAAAACAAGCTAATTTCTAAGGTAAATTTATATCCATGTTAATCTTTTAATTACACGCACTCCCTAAAACAACCTAAAATACTTCCAAAATTCCTAAACTTACTTGAAAGTTTCTGGGAAGTGACCGGAAATGTTCTGCCCCTTGCAGCCCTACTCATTTTGTCAGTCTTGTAAAGTATTTATGTGTGGTGCACAAACCTGAAGTGTGCAATTTTGTTTAAACCACCAACAGAATAAATGTTTGGCAACATAAGTGAAAAGTGAGTTGTGGTCTGGTGTTAAGACTTGTAACCAGAAGCTTGCATGTTTGGTTCTCAGTTCCAGCATGCAATTTGCCTTTCTTAAAAACATTTACCAAAATGAATAAATATAAGTTGCCAAGTTTTTTCCCCCTAAATAATCCCGACACACAAAGAAGTGTTGTAAGATCATAACAGAGGCTCACTTCTAGACTTCCACATTAAACTGAGGTGGTACATAAAATTACACATCTTCATCTCTTCATGTTCATCCGTGACATTGCATGTCAAAACCCATTTTTAGTTTCAAAAGTCTTAAGTGCTTATTCTGTTTTATTGTTAAACATTTTGATTCTTTATAACTTTTGTACACAGACCAATGAAGAAAGACAGCAAGCTTTACAGGCATTCTCTGCTCAGTCAACCTTCTCTAGTTCAGGCTCGGGTTCATCCCTCGGGCCCTTACCTTCCCCCTCGAGTCTCCCTGAACCAAGATCCAAGATCCGTAAAACTCCTCGCAAGAACCAAAATGAAAAGTACAGACTGAAATACACCTGTCTGCGCAAGGCTGCCCGCACCATGATATTTGTAGGTGTTCCGCCCCTAATTGTAATTGTTGACAGTTTATACCAATAACATGTGTGGTGGACATATTCATTTTACCATGGTAACTTATTGGTACGTTTACTTAGGAAAACGCAGCTCTATATGATGAAATTGCTCACCTGGAGGAGAAGTTTGTCCGGGCAAAAGAGGAGAGGAGGTTCGTTAAATTTAACCCATTAAAGTTCACAGAAAATCCCAAAAAAAGACAAATAACTGAATGAAATGATTTACTCACATTCTTAACATTTCAAACCTAGATGACTTGATGTCTTAAGTAGAACACAAAATAAGATATTTTGAAGAATGATGGTAACAAGCAAAATATTCAAAAAAGAAGAAAGTCACACATGAGACATGAGAGAGTAAACGATGACAGAATAAAATTTTTGGGTTATGCTATCACTTTAAACTTGTGTAATAGTTTCTAAAAGGGTATTATTAATTAAATCAATAATTCATAAATTTAATCTCTGTCCTTTAGATTTCTGCTGAAGTCATTATTACAGTATCAGTCTCTGGGTGAGGCTGAGTCAGTCCCAACACCCAGCTGCAGCACACACGCACCAGTCACTCCCACACCAGGGAGCGCTGTAATCCCAGGGACTCACAGCCAGGGACCTGGGATCTCAGCATCTGAAGACATCCTTTTGAAGAAACCCCAAAAAGAACGGAAAGATAGAGGAAGAGAAGAGCGTGAGTGCTCAATCGTCTTTTCATGTTTCTATATTATTACAACCGTCTGATTCAAAGGATATTTTTTCTATTTGCATATTTCCTCTTTAGTTATGAAGAAGATTTGTAAAAAGAGGAAGGTCGATGAGGGAGGAGTTCGCAAACTGGTGCAGCCCATCTCTCTGGACTCCTCTGGCAGGCCGGTCTTTCCTATTGTGCTTGGTGGACTTACAGTTTATAGCCTGGGAGAGGTGAGATACTCATCGGTCCTGATAATAACTGATTGGTGTTTCCGTTTCCACCTATGTTACAAACACGTAGTACTGAATAATGATGTGTAATCAAATTCTCAGGTCGTTATGAATTCTAATGAATTTATGAAATATTTGCTGGCCTTTTGTTTATGTAAGAAATAGCCAAGTGTATAAGGAAAGCCTGTCGTTGTGTACGGCAGATCATCACAGATAGAGCTTTGTTTCACGATGAGACCGCTATCTATCCTGTGGGCTTCTGTAGCACCAGAGTTTTCGCAAGCATGAAAAACCCGGATCTAAAGTGCCTCTACACCTGCCAAATCAAAGACAGCGGCCACGGACCACAGGTGCATACATACATATATATCTGTCAATAACAAGAAATTAGTTTGTACCTTTCAAAAATAGGCTGTACACTACCAGTCAAAAGTTTTGGGACACTTGAGTGAAATGTTTCTCATAATAAAAACAAAAACAGCAAACGTGGTATTATGATATTTTATTAGTGCAAAAAAAAATTCAAAAATTGATGACTTTGACTTGATGTTGAATAAAGAAAAGTCAAGTTGAGTGCAAAATAGACAGAGAATACTTTAAAATTGATTAGAAAAACATCTCAGGGTGAGATCTTAAGAAGTTGTTTGATGAAATGTCAAGAAAACTAGAAATTCTAGTCCAAACTGACGCCAACGGAAGATGGTCAAACATAACATTCCCATAGTTTCCTTTGTTGTATTATATCATTTGATGAGTTGCATAAATATGAATTCAAAAGAGATTGAGTGTCCCAAAGTATTTTCACCAGCAGTGTGTAAATTTAACAGCATTAAATCTCATGTTTGTTATGTATAGTTTGAGATTGCTCCGGAGGATGATCCACAGAATGCAATAGTGGCTTCTTCAGCTCAAACCTGCCATGCAAACCTGCTGAAAGCCATTGTTTCCCGGAGGTACAGTTCTGTAGAATTACTCACAAATGTGTCATGAATTATAAGAATGGATGTTGAGAAGAATCATGCATGTGCTGTCAGATGTTCTAATCACATATTTATCTTGTCCTCTAGAGGCAAACCTTTACTCAACATTGTCCCATCTGGAGCCGACTTTTTTGGTTTCTCTCACCCCACAATTCAGAATCTGATCCAAAGCTGTCCTGGAGCACGCAAGTGCAGCAAGTCAGTAGCCATTGTGTATATTGGGTGCCAGATGATTTTATAGTTAGAAAGTTGTTTTATTACGTTCTTGTTATAGCTCAGGTATTTCTGGTGTTTCTGTTTTAGTTATCAATGGGTGCGTTTCGATGTATGTCGGCCCGGCGATGGACAGGTAGCACACGGCCTTTCTGAAGATGATGCATCTGTGAACTTTGAGACCTTCCAGCAATTGCAGAGTTGTGAGGAGACCATGTCCAGTCAGAAGCTCCATCCAGAACAATGCGCACCAGGTCAGCCAATTGCAACCTAGCATACAAAACTATTAAACATGAGCTGAAGTCCTGAGTTGGGAAGCTGGGATTTTCTGAAAGCCCTGTGGAGATAATACATTTTTTATTTCGTTTTAATGTTGTGTTTTGTAATATGCTTTAAGAAGAACCACGTGCAGATCTATAGCTTTAAACCATAGTGTCATCTCTGTAACACAAAAGGTTATCAGAGACAGTTTAAGAATGTGGTTTGAAAAATCCCCGGTTGTTGACAGCAATAACTCATTTCATCCACTCATTTGATCCTGTGGAGCAGCAGTTCAAGAAATTTGTAAAGATGGTGCATAGATTTTGCTAAAACAAACTCTGCACTGCTGTGACAGCTCTCTGTTTCACTTTTAGTTATTGCAGCTTCTGGAACCGTTGATTGAGAAATCATTTGCATATCAATGTATGTGCGTATATGTAATGAAGCTGAGTTGTAGATGCTATTTTCAGGCAGTACAATTAAAAAAAAGTTCAAATAAGCAGTTTTAATGTCTGAAGATAAGTTTAAAGTAATACAATTATCAACCACAGGGGCAATTTTTGCAATGTCTATGAATATTATACAATAAATTTAATACACGTTATGTCTATCATTTAGGTATAGAAATGCCTCTGTTAATTTAAATGGCAAACAAAGGAAATGTAAAGGCAATAAATGTTGTCTATATTTATGTCATACCTTTCCAATGAGGTTTGAGGACTGGTACTCACACATGCATAACATATAAAACTCTTTATGGTACTTAAGTATTGATTAAAATATATTTGTTTTGTAGGGCGAACCCAAAAACCAAACGTGTCATCACACCTGCTGAGCTCGACCGTACTACAAACCGGTGCTGTAACAGCTCTCTCAAACACCTGAATACCAACACACAGTGCTCACATTGTTCAAAATTACCTTTTCATATTCATTTGCATTTTGGAAGTAAATATTTTCATTATGCTAAATGAAAACTAAACTCTGGATGATTTTCTGCATGTGTCGAGACACGGTGTGTTCACATTTCATGTGAATTAAATAAAACAAATCCATGTTTTCTCAATTGATTCGTACCGTTATGGCTTTTTATTAAAGCGTGATTATATTAACATACAAATCGCTTTTTCTAAAGTGGAAAGAAATGGTGGGATGGAGTCTGGGGTAAAATCAATAAACTTGTTATTCCAGTTTTGTAGAGTGCAAAAACCCAGACATATCTCGTGCCACTGTATCGCACAATACAGTAAATACACAAGCCTTTAGCCATGTCATGTATACGATGAGAAGAAGAGAACCTTGAGAAAGACTCTCCTCAAATGACAGATTTCAAAAAGAAATCTTTCGATGTGAAATGCATCTCGTGGCACTTGTAACACCATATTATTCGTCATGCAATGTTGTTCCAGTGGGTGAGATATCAGAATGTATTAAAATATAGATATGTTTCATGCCCTTACAGATAGGTGGGAATTATTATCTTGTGGGAATAAGAATACTGGGCTTTGTCCACACACTGAAGGGCAAATAGATTTGTTTTTAGAAAAGTTATTTGTGGCCTCACATGTTTAATCAGTTTAGAACATATTACCAAAATGGTTTTAATACCACATACAATGGTAAATTGCATTTTTGGTGGCAGTTTTGATTTCATCTGTTTATACTAGAGATCTTTATTACTAACAAACCTAAGATTGCGATTACACCAGCCGACCACTAAATGTCACTGAAGACCTTAAATAATGATGCCCTCATCTTGCTGCATTGATCATTTCAAATATCAATAATCAGATGCATATGATTGAAATCTGAATTTTCTGAGTTTCAATGGCTTTTAAGAACATGTTGCGTTTCTTCTGCTTTTCATCACAGAATGTCTTTGTTTAAGATGAGCATTTCGTCTTTGTTGATAAATATAAACATGGTATGCCCTGTACAGAGAAGATTTTATCTAGCATTAAATCATGTCATTCTTAAAAACCAAATCTGTTATAGACATCCCTTCACTTAAAGTGATACTGTAGTTCACCCAAAAATGATTATTCCCGATTCTTATGCAGAACTCAAAGAAGATATTTTGAAGAATGTTGATAACTGGCACCTATCATCCTTTGTTAGTTTCATGTCTACACAGTAGGATTCAATGGCTTCCACTGCTGTCGTGTTATCAACGTTCCTCAAAATATTTTCTTTTGTGTTCTGCCCAGAAAGAAAGTAATTCTAGGGTAACTGATGACAGAAGTTTCCTTTTTTGGGTAACTATCACTCTATGCCCTTGGCATAGTTTTAGGACAGTTCTTGGGTTTGGGGGTACCAAAATTCTGACAGGAAAAAGACTAAATCCAGATGCACTGTACAATGGAGTTAATAAGGGAAAGGTTGGGCATCCTGACACACAGCAGGTGTGTGTCACCGCTTTACCACGTGCTTACACAATCATTAATGCGTTTTAAGAGGACCGAGCTTCCTACGTTTCCGCACGGACGGGTGGGAACAGGAAGGCAAGAATTATATCCGCCCATTCCCTGTCTATGAGAGGTCAAAGGACACATTTGTCATATCCATGAGTCTGGCGGACTCACTCCATGTTGACTTCTGACTCACTTTCTAAGACACACTTATAAAAAGTAGTTTTTGAGTCATATTCAAAGTGTTTTTGTACCATTTAGTCTGATTTGCAAAGCAGTACTGTAACTTGGGCCTGTTTATCAGATGGAGGTTGTTGACATAAAAGTGAATGCAGTAACACAGACCCACATATAGATAGATTCTATAGGACTACCCACTATTTTATTCACATTTTACATAATGGCACGAAAAGTCAGCTATACACAACAAGTCAGCGCTGATATTGGCACACATACACCAACTATAGAAATGCACTCGGACACTCCAAATATAACAAACGGGCAACTGATGCTTTGGTTGATAAATGCACTTTAATACAAGCCAGTCTTGTGGGTAGAAATATGAAATTAAAATTGTGACATTTTGCAAGTATCCAGAGTACAAAATGGAGAGAAAAATATGTACAAAATATGTACAATGGCACTATATACATCCATGTTATCAAAATCATACATCTTCAACATAACATTATATTAGGCAATATTTAGGGAGACTTTCAAAGACGTCAAGTTGGACTTCATCAGTCTTTGCTGCATTTCCTTTTAGATGAGGCACACATCCATAGTTTTTACGTTATTGTAAATATACAACAGTCAGAGAGATCCATGTGATATGCATGGCTTTATGGAAATGTATGGCAAATGTATCCATCCACAAAGACAGTTATACTGTCCATTTACACATTAGAGCTGGAATCGGGACCCCTAAGACAGTCTGGATCTGGGTCAAGTGTGTGTCCAAGAAGCAGTTTGCTATTGTAATAAACTAAATGTCATAAAATGCTGGATTTACAGCAGTGTTTGTTTCTGATACTATGTGAAATCTGCTGAGCTTTATACAGTGCTGCAGGTGCTGATTTTACGAGTATTTCCACTGCCAATGTGCAAGAGAAGATTGAAGCCAAAATATTACGCAATATATATTTACGATATGATTGAGGTGTAAGAGTTCACACTTTATAGCAATACTCAACTCTTCTTAAAATTCATTAATGAAAGGTTCTGTTAGCTATTGTTAATAGCTTAAAATTCTAAAATATAAATAATTGTTTTATACAAACATAGAATTAAATACTTTTTTAAACACACTGAAGTCTTATGGATTACTTAAATTCTTATGTAATCCTAGTTCATTGTGTGCATAATTTAAATTTTTCGGTAATTATATCGACACATTATTTAAAGAGATAGCTCTCCCAAAAATGAAAGTTCTGTCATCTTTTACATACCCTCTTGGCATTTGAAACAGGAAATGACTTTCATCCTCACAATACAAAGCAATATCAAAGAATCTTGGGAATCAAACCCATTGACTAGGACCATAGACACAAAATTAATGTAAGACAGAGGGGACGTTTAATTTTGCAAATAAATTTTTAACTACCTTAAAAATTTTGTCGAAAAAAATTGTCATAAGCCAGATTGGGAGTGTAGTTCTAGATCTTATCGGCCTACAAAATCGCAGCCCCAAATTTCCGCCATTTGTCGTACACGAAATATCTACAGAAGAGTAAAATTTTTACCGTTTCAAAACGGTAAAACGTACACACCTTGCATGGCATGAGAGTGAGCAAAATAAGAATATTAATTTTGAAGATATTTTGTTTTAGAATTTGGTTGCATTTGAGACAATTACACTAAACCCAAATCCAGGTAGACCCTAGATCCAGCCATCATCATGTTTAACTCTTATCAACTGGTCTTCAGATCAAGACCGTTAAACACTCACGTACGAACACACATACAAACACATGTTTACAAATATGAAGGGCACAACTGTAAACACAATAAAATACACTTAAATATCCAAGATTCGAAAAAGTTTAGCGATTGACCTTTTTAAACGCTTCCTTATAAACTCACTTTGACCTGTCAATATAGTGACTTGAGCTGACAATGGATTGGCCCTTGGCCAAAATTCTCTTCTTAGTTGGAACCTTCTCTGGTCTTCGTAGTGCAAAGCTCAGAGGTCAAAGTTCATCAGCGGAGGTTGATTAAAAAACATCAACTATGCCGGAAGACGATCCTCAAAGCCAGGAAGTCATGATTCCCTCCCTGCGGTCAAAAACTGGTCACACCTCCAGTTCCTGATTGTCTGCATTGTGGATACGATTCAGTTTCTCCCGCTCAAGGTTGCAGATGTCCAGCTTTGGCCCGTGGGACGGTTTCAGAGCTGGGGAGGGTGCGGGCGAGGGAGGGAGAGTAAGTTCAATCTCTTCGCTGCAGAGCGCTGCCACAGCGTGCATTGAGGTGGCCACTGTTTGGGCGGGAGGCAGGAGGGCCACGCTGTGGTCCAGGTTACGGATGAGGGTGCAGAATTGCCGCTGGTTATTAATGGCGTTGTCATCCGGGACTGAAGTTCGCATTTGCTCTTTGGTCCGATGACGGTGATGCAGACGGGAGAGCAGAAGTGCGCACACAGAGCATCCTCCTGCCACGAGCAGAGCAAAAACACCCACCAACACCATATACATACTAAATCCATTTCCTCCTGGATCAGACATCGCTCCTGAACAGTCAGAGAGAGAAATATCACTTTAGCAACAAAAAATTTGAATAACTTACATTTTTTCTCTACCATCTACTCAACTTTACCATGGCAGTGGGGTTCATGACATGAATCTTTACGGCTCATGCACTCGCTGCCAAAGTATCCTTCGGGACAGTCACATGTGTAGCTTCCTTCTGTACTGTGGCACGGCATACCCTTCGGGCAAGGGTTGGGATTGCAAACATCTATCACCGACTGTAATACAAGACATGTAATGAACTTTCCTTACAATCACAGAATGGACACAATGTGGCTTAATAGACACATAACCCTTGGTATCAAAACCGAAAAAGATGATATGCATGAGTCACAAGTGCTTCACCAAATGTTATGCATTCCAAAGGATTTATGGAGCATTGTGTGGGCAGTGCGGTTTGTGGGTTTGATTTCCAGTGAATACATACACATATAAAATGTAAAGCAAAATTCACTGTTGCATTGCATAAAAATGCAACACTACTTAATTAAATAACATGCAAACAAATACTTAATGTCTAAGTGTAATAGAAAATACCATGTTTGCTTACATTTTAAACTGTATACAATTTAACAATGTCAGTTCAAACCCATTCATATTTATTTTTGTAGCATTTTCCTAAACTAAATAAAAATGTTCTTTTATGGACATGTTTAAAGTTAAATGTTTAATAAGGTCATATTTCATTAAAAAGAATAAAACTAAAATTATTAAAGATTACATTTTCCTTAAAACTGTAAAGCAATAATTCGATTAATTTGTGAAAGTTAATACATAGTACTGCACAGTCTGAATACAAGACAATGCATGAAGAAAATGTTGTACATTGGTAAAAGTACATTGGTTCCACATGATTAAATTAAGTGGTTTAACATAACTTTCTGCAAATTTCAAGAGAAATTACACAAATCAATCATGTTGATCGGATGTACAACAACACCTTTTTAAGTGTATAAGGAGACCCCCTGAATAGTTGGTATTACTTAATTTAATAACAAAGAGCTGATGTACATGACAAAATTACGTTTTTTAACATAATTTCTCTTTCAGTAAAGCTATGGTAAAATAACTTTCACATGTTTGGTCAGTTTACCAACATTTTTATTAAGATAGAAGTCAAATCTAAGTCTTACGATCTGCCTAACAGAGGACAAAAGGGACTAGCTACGATTGTTAATAATTAAAATCCTGCAAATTACTGGAAGGGTCGCTTCAGTCCTTATTTTTACACATATTTGTACATTACAAGATCCCGATGTGTTATTCCAATTATTTCATCTCTCAGAACATAGTTATGTATGCTGTATTGCATTTCTGTGAATATATCTCTCTCTTAAGATTACATACAGGACCTTAAAGCTTAACATTCGGCATCCATTGTTAACCGCCAATCTCGAGTTTCACATAACAGAAAATGTCAAAGTTATACCCACAAGGCAATGGCTCTGCCCAAACAATGTTAAAATCAAAACTCTAATATAGACACTCACTTCACAATATGTGCCAGTGTATCCCTTCTGACAGCTACAAAACATGTCTCTGCCACCGTGCCGCTCCACGCAATGTCCTCCATTCACACAGGGATTGCTGTCACAGGCCTTCAGCTCAGCCTGACAGTGTTTACCAGAAAAACCCGGCATACATACACACTGTGAGTTCTGTACACAAGAACATGTAACACATACTTATATGCACATACTGAATACGAAATCATTGAGCTTTACATTTGAAATACAAGTAAGCTTTTAGAAGAAAGTGATTGGGTGATTATGTGAATCTCACCTCACAACGTCCGCCGTTCAGACACAGTCCCTGGCAGCTACTGTTCCCTGTTGAATAGATGATATTTACAAAGAAAATCAATAGGCAACAAAGTAGAAACCTGCAGGTCATCTAGTTTCAATGAGAAGAAACAGAAAAGAAATTCAATTTGTACTACAGAGTGAGAATTTATCAATAAAACGTGATTTTATAATCAAAAGTATCGGGGAATAAAACAGCTACAGTGTGTACTATAATCCACCGTGGCCAGCATCCCAACATTATGCGTATGTGGCAGCCTTATTAAAGTTCAACCTAAAATTATGTCAAGGTTTACTAAGCCTCTTGTCATTTCAAACCTGTATGACTTTATTTCCTCTTCACAACACAAAAGAAGATAGTTTGAAGAATGTTGATGGCACCCTATCCCTTGCAATGGATTTCTGTCCATACAATAGAAGTGAATGTTTGCAACTGCTATCCATTCGGCAACATTCTTCACAATATCTTTGTTTGTGTTCTGCAGAAGAACGAAAGTCCCACAGGCTTAAAATGACAAAAGAGTAAAGAACATCAGAATCCGTTTACATTGGTTTGAAATATTACAATTCGGGCTACATTTAATGAGTTTTCGCCACATCTGGTACTTACAAATGTCACAGTTTGGCCCTGACCAACCGGGAAGGCAGTCACACAAATATCCTCCAATCAGATTACGGCAAGAGCGAGCATTGACACACACACCAATCTCACATTCATTAGTGTCTGAGGATAAAGGACAGGGTAGAAAACACACACAAATTAAACATGCGAGAACAGTGTTAAAACGATCAAATACGGTGTTATATAACCATACAATGCACTTTATAAGCCATGTTAAAATACTATAAAATATATTCCTTAAAGTAAGATAGTATGGATGCCAAACCAATCAACATGCAACGATCATTCACATTCATTCATCTTCTGTGAGGTTGCAGGTGCTTAGAAAATAAAATAAAATATAAAATACTACTTCCGTTCACTTCACAGTCTGTACTTATTAAAACACACATCACACCTCCAAAGACCGATCTTTTCAAACCGACACTGGCGGCTGTTTTCTGAAGTGTCACTTTGACACATGACTACATTTCACAGAGCAGTCAGCGGCCCAGAGAGACTGAGCTGAGACTCATGAGAGATCGTCCCACTAGTCAACAACATTACTAGAAGATCCTGCCATATCTCATTCTCCATCTACAAACTACACATCGCGCCGCGAATTCATCTGATCTGAGGGATAACAAATAATAATTTGGTTTAGGTTTCATTCCATGAACTGATCATTGTGCACCATTTGATCGTTTCTGCATTCTTTTTCACGATTCCTGTAATGTGAGTTAAGTCCACGAACCCTCTCTGGCTGAGGTTAAGAACACGGGCATAAACAAGTACCAACAGGTTTTCGCATTACAGACGGGTAAGAACAGTTTACAACATGTTAAGACAGGCAGAGGCAGGTTTCATCAGGTGAAGCTGTGGATGAGTGGGACGGCACGGCCAAGTTAGGCAAGTGTGGACATGTATGGACGGGTGAGGACAGGTTAGTCGTCGCTCTTTATACCTACCGAGCTGGCAGGTTCTTCCGGTCCAGAATGGAGGACACAGACACTGAAAACCCTGCGGCGTCTCTTGACACGTAGCCCCACGCCCACATGGACTGGAGTCACAATGCAGCACTGCTGCAGATAGAAAACATTTTCTGTTTTAACAAATTATAGATCATCTGTCCATCCTCGTCTGATTTTAATATATATTTGCATTCGGGAGAGGACAAGGGCAAATAATGTGATAAGCTGTGTGTGTGTAAATGCTGGAGGCGGAGATGTGACATGGATGAATGGTATAGTGATTATGGGCTCTTACAGCTATCTTCCTTTTGTTATTCGCCTTTCTTACTTGTGCATTCTGCACAAATACAGATAAAACTAACCCTGAGAAACGCAGGGAGACTGAGGCAAAGACTAGAACATACAGCTCCATAAAGAAGAATTAAAAACAGAAAAGTTTAGGGATGGAAGGAGATGACGGGGAGGTGGGAGTCACAATGATTTAAACCTAATGGGTAACAGAATAGAGGAGAAAAGTATACATATACATATATTAAAAGACAAAAAAAATTTAACTGAAGAAGTGAAAATGGAACACATTTACTTGGCAAAGTAACCTTTGACATTTATCTTGTTTTGGGAAAGAAAGTGTATAAATTAAATAAGATTATCTTTGAAGCCACAAAAATGATATGCAACTGTTAAAAATATTTCACGAGGCTTGGTAAGTATAATTTCTTAGTGGAAAATATAAAAATAATCAACATTTATATTTAGGCATTCAGCTTTTATCCAATGTGACTTACAAAGAATCGAGGAGATAATGAAGAGGTAAATAGCGGAGACAACAATAGGTGAACAAGTGCTACAACAAGGTTACTGAGTTACACAAAGCGAGATAAAACGTGAAGGAAGGAAGAAACAATGTTATATATACATATATATATATATATGTTTTTTTAGGAGCGAGTCGAAAAGGAAAGAGGTTTTAGTGGGTAAGTTATAGAAAGAGTTTTTAGGGATTATTTTACAGATAGAGAGTCTGCCAAACATGTAGTAAGGGTTTATTAGTAATATAAATAAATATTTTGGGTGAATCCTAATAGAAATATTTGAGTTATTCAGATTAACTTAATTTATGGATTTAAACAAAAAATTCAACAGTGTGTTTACTTAAATTCAATGGTTTTAAATTTACAAAAAAAATTTTAAATGTAAATTGATTCACGTAAGGAGACGTGTAAAGTGTGTACAGTATATACACAGTCATTCCGAAGTGTAAAACCTGATCCGAAGATCTGATTACACAAATTTACATCCTCTTCTACAGAATTTGATTGCTGGGTGTTTGTGCCCCAATTAAGCAGAATTATTTTGGTATATTCCTGACAGCAATCGGCAGCGGCGGGAGAGGAAATTGCAGCCTTGATTGGTGCTGATTGTTGTGTGTGTGTGTGTGTGTGTGTGTGTGTGTGTGTGTGTGTGTGTGTGTGTGTGTGTGTGTGTGTGTGTGTGTGTGTGTGTGTGTGTGTGTGTGTGTGTGTGTGTGTGTGTGTGTGTGTGTGTGTGTGTGTGTGTACCAGCAGTACAGGTGGGTCCTGTCCAGCCCTGCATGCACACGCAGCTGAATCCTGTTGGGTCTTCAGTACATGTTCCACCATTCTCACATGGGTTAGAAAGACAGGCATGCTCCACTGTTAAAATAGATTTGTTATTTTAGTCATGCACCTGTTTGTTTCACACTAATGAAGAAATGTGGAAAACAATGATGTGTGTTTTTAATTAGTCATTATCTAAGACTTTTCTGGCTTCGAGGCATCTAATTCTTATGCAGTCCTAATGTAAATGTCTTATCAACCTCAAAAGTCCACATTTGAAATCACTCATTGACACAGACTAAAATTAACATTACAGAGGAGACGAGAACATAATTGGTTAAGTTAAGCCAGGGTGATGGATTAAAAATAGAAACTGTGCTAATGATATCCAGACCGGACATTTTTGTCAATTTTAAACGTTAAATGTATTTTATATACTTTTTAAAATGAGAAATGTAAATAAAATTTAACTTTTTAAGTAAATTTGTATTAGAAATTGTATTAATTGTATTAGAATTGTTAATTTAATAGTAATAAAATCATAATTGTATATTATACAATTGAACATTTATTTTTTACATTTAAGATTAATTTACTTGAAAAAATGTAATGAAATTTTAATAATTTTTTAATTTGCCCTCACTTCCAAAAACCTTCGTATTTTTTATCATTATAAATATATTATATATATATATATATATATATATATATATATATATATATATATATATATATATTATAATTATGTATTATTTACATTTTACAAGGCTAGTATACTTAGAGCTGTTTATTTGTATGATTCTTAGTGCTATGAATTACTATAAGCTATTTTGCATACTGTACTGTGAATTTTCTCTTCATTATTCAGAAGGTTAAATTTATGTCTCAGGATATTTTAAGTGTATGATTTTCATACGACGTGACTAACATAACTTACCGATGTCACAGTTGCGACCATGGAAACCATCGCGACACACACAGAAGTACTCGTTGGGTTCAGTGTTGGTACAAGTACCCCCATTCTTACATGGTTGATGATTACCACAATAATTCAGATCTGTCAGAGAAAGAGCGACTGATTAATAATTTGAAAACATCTTTATTTATTCATTTATTCATGTTCTGTTAGTGGTGCTCTTGTATTTGGGTGGTGTGTAGTTTTCATCAACTGACTGGGAATCAGACAATGGTGGGAAATACAGTAAAGTGCGAAATCCTTTTACTGGTGGATAAATCTAGTTTCTTCCCTGAATATCAGGTTTCAAAGTATAGATCTTAGTTATTAAAGTAATAGGGTTTGCCATTTTACAAATGTTTTACATCATTTAACTAGAAATTTCATATTACAAAAAAATGAAACAAAAATACACACAAATCAATGGCAATTTGACATTGTCTAGAGATTCATCCCATCCTGTTTTACATATAGATTTATGTTTCGAAGATGTGTATGTGTACGAGAGAGTAACATAAAGATCTATTCATCTGTGTGCATCTTTAGTTTATGTGTGAGTGTTTGTGTGCTTGTGTTTGTGTGCTTGTGTTTGTGTGCTTGTGTGTGTGTGAGTGTTTGTGTGCTTGTGTTTGTGTGTGTGTGTGTGTGTGTGTGTGTGTGTGTGTGTGTGTGTGTGTGTGTGTGTGTGTGTGTGTGTGTGTGTGTGTGTGTGTGTGTGTGTGTGTGTGTGTGTGTGTGTGTGTGTGTGTGCGAGGGTGTGACAGGTCCACTCACATAACCGTTGAGTGACAGGAGTCTGTTTTAGCATCCGCATCTAAAGAAGCGCCGAGCTCACGTTCTGTTTACCCAAGACTATCAGTTTACACCTGTACAAAGCTCTGATCAAACCCCACGCGTGGGTTTATATCAGCTAAACCGGATCTGTTTACACAAATGTTGCCTAGTACACACTTAGCAGTCATGGACGCAAAGGTTATAGTAGTGTGGGAATGTTGTGGATGTGTCATTGGGTTTCGTTGAAAGCAGATTTGTATGCTTGAGGTAAACAAATCTGATGGTGAACACACATGCATAAGCTCTCAAAGACAATGTGTGACACATGTGCTTATATGGGTTTCATTGTCATAATTTTTTTTTACTTTACCGTGTCCAAAACCTGAATACACAATCTGCAAAACTCATATGGCAAAATGATTGACAGGCAGTGAGGGATTCGGGGACACAAAGCCGGAAACACTCTCTTGACTCTTTTGCTTTACAAAGACAGATTTCTGTTTTAGGCTTTAAGGAGTTTTTGGGGTTACATTGTATCCAACAACATAATCAAAGAAATGATCAGTATATGAAAGGTTTCTACAGTTGACTGAATAAAATCTGCTTTTTAACCAACAGTCTTAAAGTTTTTAAAAAACATTGATACAAGGATAACTTCTGGGTCCTCTGGGTGCCTTAACCAACACTTATTTGATAAAATGGAATGATTTATAATCTCTGATTATTAATAAACAGAAATAAAAATCCACACATTATCACATAAAAATATAATTGTTAAACTTTTCCTAAAGGCATGCACAAATATTACTGCTGTACTGCTTTGCAGTCTTTGAGACCTGAAAAAATAAAATGTCTGTTTTGGCCTCTTTTTGTTTTCTGCAAATAAATGCAAGTCAAAAGATAACCAATATTTCTTAATGTAAATAAATAAATGAACTTATACTTTCTATACCTAAAAACACATAAATTAAATCAATATATTCAAAATCAAATTCCCAATTTTCACATTGTAGTGCCAAGGTCATCATAAATAAATGGATCGATCGATCAATTAATCAATCAATAAACAATAATTATATTGCAAATGTAAGTAAATATTGTTTTGAAAAGACAAACCAAGGTGCAGGTTTCATCTCACCTTTGTCACAGAGCAGGCCGCCCCAATTTGTGTCACACACACACTTCCAGGGTTCAGTGCAAGTGCCGTGATCACACCCGGGAAACGTCTCACACTCATCACACAGTTCCCCCTTCCAGCCATAATGACACCTACAGAAAGAAAACCAAGTCAAAACGGGACAGGTATTATATATGGTGTGTGTCTGTGCTGGACTTACTTGCACTCGCCGGGCACATCACAGGTGCCGTGGCCCATGTGACAGCCTTGCTTGCACAATGCTGCAAAGAAAAGAAAACACATGTGCATTTACAGACGACCGATACTGAAATGAACTTTCAAGAAATGTAGACTAAAGAGCAGTGTGTAAATCACTCACCCTGTGTGCACTCTGCTCCAGTCCAGCCCTCTTTACACACTTTGCTCCCAGATGGATCACAGTCGAAATGGCCGAAAAAGTCGTCACGTGCACGACAGAGCTTGTTGCAGAATGGGCCGTAGTAATTGGTATCGCAGCGGAAGCGCAGACGGTATTCAAGAGTGAACATGCGGCCGTGATGTTGGAAAGTCTGCCACTGTTCACCCGGGTTCAGCATGGAGGACAACAACACTCGCTCTATTAATTCCTCCCGACCTGAAAAGAAGAAGCATAAAATCATACAAGAGCAATGTGAAAGACTGACAGCGTGAGAAGACATATCAACTAAATGAAAAATCTAGCTTATCAGAGAAAATATTATTGTCAAACTTTTCATAAATACACATTCAAATATTACTGTTGTATTGCTTAAAAGTGGATATGAACTTCTTTGCAGTCTTTTTATATTCTCCCAAAAAAAAGCAAATAGACAATATTTTTGTTTGAAATTTGGGAAAACTTAATTTCAACTTAAAATATAAAATTAAAACAACTTAAAAATAACTTATAGTTAACTTAAACTTAACAAATATTCTGAAAAATTGCTCTTTCAAATGGGACCTGGTTTATTTTTACATTTGCCAAAACTAAAGTATTTTTAAAAAAATCATGTAAGTGACCTGCATTGTCAGAGTTAATATATCTTAATAAAATACTTAACTCTAGTTTGATTGATAAGAATTTTGAATTGAAAATAAATATATATTTTTTTTATATTTTATTAAAAAATGAACCGTATAAACATATTTGTAATAAATATTTAAGGTTGCATCACTAATCTATATCACAGCAGGTTTCTCAGACACTATAGTTTACCAACCAAGTATAATGTTAAGGGAAGCAGCTTCCAGTTACATTAAGTTTAATAGAGGATAATACTAACGTTCCTGCTCAACAATGGGCCATGAGACATAGGGTCCATTCTTTTCTTTGTCTCTTCTTTTGGTCCCTAGTGTATTGTATTGAACAGATCTAAAGATCAAGTAAGAAAGAAGAGTTTTCCCAGAGAGACTGTCTGTCCTGAATCCGGTCTCACAATACATTATTTCTCAAATAGCACTCTGAATGTAAAGCAAAAGAAAACAGTAAGGGTGTGTAAATTCTGCTCATTTTTTATGTTTGGTGAACTGCACGTCTAAAAAACCAATGCATGAGGAATGCTCTTTCATTATTGTTGTTTATGTCAACCAAGTAAAAAAAAGAGCTCAATAAAACTGTGATGTAAAGTCAAAAAAGAAAAACCTCTTCGTCAAGGACATATTGCTCGAGGACGGACACTGTTAAAGACTGTTAAAGCTCTATGGCGCACTGAAATATGGCTCGTCATAATCCAAAGCTGGCAAAAATAAGGCTCTATAATTCTAAACACACGTCATTTAGAGTCACAACTCACCCACCTAAGCCTCAACTCACAGCAGACAGGATATAAATCCAGCGGACGAGAAAACCAATGGATAAAGTAAATGAAAAGAAATGACATGAGCTGGAAGGCCGAGAGATTGAATGATTAAGAGAGAAGGGAAAACCAAAAGAGGACGAGAAGAAAAACAAGGGCAAGATGTGAAAATTATAATAAAAATTGGATTTTCAGGTGATGTTGAAGTAAGGAAAAGATAAAGGCAGTGTAATAAAACAGAAACTGTATTCTTAACATGGTGGAGACTTAAAGATGGTGTTGAGACTCCCATAACTGAAACAGTCATTATTCTTCCACACCCATACAGTATTCTGTTAGCTTTCCGTGGAATGCAATGCAAATTGTTAAACACCACAGGCCAGGTTTGATAGCACTCATGCAAAACACTATCATGAGTACTTTGTTTACTTCAGCCCAGGCTCTGAAAAATGTTTTTACGTGAAATAACTCACAGTCAAAAAATGTGTTGATTTTAAAAGCTTTGAAATCAAGCAAATGTACTGTTTAAATGTTATGTATAAATAAGTAAAAAATTCAGATTAATCTTCTTAACTGCAAAATTTCTATTAGAATTCACCAAAAACGTTATTATCAACAAACATATATTTGTTAAACAAATACTTATACTGTTATTACATAAACTTATTACATAAAAAAGAGAAATTAACCGTTGGATTTTACCCAAATATTTACATTTTTTTCCTTTAATGTATTAATTGTCTCAAAAGATTTTATACGAAAATTATTGGCTACTGGAATCAATTTACACTCAAAAAGGTGTGCATTTAGTAAAGTTTTGAAAATTTAATAAATATACTGTTTAAAAGTTGTAAACTCATTAACTCAAATATCTCTATTAGAACATTGGTTTACATTACACACGCACACGCACACGCACACAACACAACACAACACAAAACACACACACACACACACACACACACACACACACACACACACACACACACACACACCAATATTTTTAATCAATTAATTATTTATTTTGTGATATTTACCAAGCCACATTAAATGTGATTTACAGCAATTCCCAACCTTTTTCATTCCAGTACTGACCTAGACCCACCAAAATATTTATTAAAGGAAATATGGGAACAAAACACAACAATCTAGTTTATATTTTCCTTAGAATAAATCAAATTTAAGCTGCAATACCAAACTATCTAATGGTAAAATATGAAAGCGTTTGTCATTATCAGTCATGAACTAAACTAAACAGATTTTCTCAGAGTGAATTTCCAGCACAGTTTGTAAACCCCTGGTTTAAATAAATAAAACATGAATTGGCAATATTCCAATGATTAAAATGTATCTCCTCGTTTCTGAAGCATGCGTGCGCGCACATGTAATTTATGCATTTATTCATTAGTGTCCGACACAACTGTGTGTGTGTGAACATGATTGGTGTGTGTGCGTGTGTGTGTCTGTGGGTAAAATGTAGAAACGTATTTTCAGTCATGGAGCTTTTCTTCAATTATAAGAAGAAACAATCAGAAAGCAACACAGGAAATGAAAGAGTCACAGCCGGTGACCTCGTGCATTACCCCGTCGTCCTGTAATCCCCTGAAGAAAGCATGAGGGGTAAATAAAGATTGTTTCTGGTGTTTGAAAAATGTCTTTCCTTCTTTGTGTCTGCACTTTTATAGTACTACAAATCTCTTGTGCAAGTTAAAAACTTTTGTGTGAGGAAGAACACGATCCATGGATTTTGGTTTAACACACAAACATCTCATCATCATCATCATACCTGTCTCCGATGTTTCGTTGTCATGATCCAGAGCCTCGATCACAAGAGAAAATGATTTCTGGACAGAAGAAGGCAAACAACAGAAATAAACATTAAATGAAAAGTCCATAGTGATATAAGCTCATATGATATTTTTAAAAGATTGTTTGTGTTGTTGTAGTGTCAACGTAGCAAATCGTGATAGAAACGAAAAGGCTCTTGGATGGTTTTTGGCATTCGTGCAGAAAAAGTTCTAAAACCAATTCCTTTATGGATGTGTCGTAACACACTCAGAATATTTGTTTTTACACAACACACTAAACTATATCTTTATACTAAACTAATTTATTAAGTTTATACTGAAATTCAGAAACAAATCAGTCTGTCTATTAATAAAAAAGGAAATAAACGTGTTATGGACGGGATTTGAAAATCACATGTTTTTGGGAGATGACAAACTTTGTAGAATTCTGTGAATTAAAATGCACAATTCATAATCAATGGTACCGACAATTGGAATAGGAATAGTCCTTTATAGAAAAAAAAGATGCTATTTTAATGTGTGTATTTATGAAGCATATGTAGCGTTATGGATGTGGCAATCCTGAAAATAGCCCTAACTTGACTATAAAAATCATGCACTAAAAATAATAATAACTCTATAAAAACTTGAGAGAGACCTCACAGAGTATTTAAACCACCAAATGTTGATATCTGTGCTATAAGTAGTTCCCTTGGTAATATTATTTTTATCTCATTGTGAAGTTGATATTTTCATGTAATTGATCTGAGCATATTCAAGTGTGTTCATGTTTAGCAGAAAAACAACATCAGTATCTTCTATTGCTTCTTTATTCAGAGTAAAAGCCAATAATGTAAGATCATTTGCTAAATCCTACAATCGGTGTCATATTTCCTGGACTTCAAGAAAGATTTAAGGGTGCCTGAAATATCGCACGGGAGATTCTTCTCTGAACTGTCTCTTAAAGAAAGTATAGCTTAAAAACATTACTAAAACTTGTCCAGCATTGCGTTTTGAAATGAACTTCAATTCAGAAGGCTTATGTGAAAACTAGGCTCCACAATCCGCCGGGATAACAGAGCGTGACACGCTAAAAAGCCCAAACGACCAGAAAATGACGGTATCGATTGGCTGTACCACGGAGGCCAGTGCCGTCTGTAGTCACTCAATATACCATCATCACTAGACACCCAGCAGTCATGAAAACTTAAACAAATGGAGCACTTTAAACGCTGCCGTATTGAGCATGAGACCCACCACCAAGAAACTTGATATAAAGGGGTAGAATACAACATTCCTAAGTGAACAGAATGCACAAAAAGATACAGACAGGAAGAATAAACATGAGAGAAAGGGACACTTTTCTTCTTCATCTATAGGTGTCTAAATGAATAATTCAAAGATGAAGTGTCGTTCTGTGGTGAGGAAGGAACAAACCCTGCCATGAAAATCACCCAGCTTTCTGGGTAAGGAAAGACTAAAAGGCAGAGTGAATGTGCGGTCACGTCTGTCTCTTAAGTGCCCACTGCGGAGGAGAGGAGTGATGTATCTGAGCGGGTACCAACACATGAGAGGGGAGCGGGGGGAGGCTGGAACCAACGAACATGATTAAACTGCAGTTGAGGGAAAGTGATTCCGTGATTGAATGACTGACTGGGAAATGGACATGAGATTAGGAAGAATGGCTCCACGTGACGGAAAAGGCTCATGGGTCTTTCATACTAAAGTACCCAAACAGCGCAGAAGCTATATTGAAACTTACCGAAGCTCACATTTGGAGAAAGAGTTGGATGTAATTCCATCTGTGACTCTTTGAAAAAGGTTAAGATATTTTGAAAAATGTCTCCGTGGTTTTGTGTCTACATACCGAGGGCCATTTTAGCTGTTATCGCCCTTATTCGATATATTTTATTTTTTTACATACAGGATCAAAATGACATGAGGGTGAGTAAATTAAGAACAATAGCAGCAGCACATTTATAAAGACATTAAAGTTCACCCAAAAATGAGAACTGTTTCATAATTTACAACACAAACACAAACAGATATTTTGAAGAATGTCGGGGAAAAATTGCACCTATTGTGTTCATACAATAGAAGTGATTTGTGTCACTGCTATTCGGTTATCAACATTAATTAAAATATGTATTTCGTGTTCTACGGAGAGCAAGTAGTCCAGGATTAAAATGTCATGAGCATTAGTAAATGAAGGGAGAATTTTCACATTTTTTGTTGGTTATTCCCTCAGAACACAGCATGTAAACCAAAAGCACATTAATATAGACATTAAAGACTTTGTTCACCCAAAAATAAAAATAGAAAATTAATTTCCTTGTCGTTTAAAATCAATTGTGTTTGTTTTGGAGAAGATATTTTGAAGAATGTCGGTGACCCCTTCAGCACCACTGGATCTGTGTATACACAATAGAATGGTATGCCACTGCTGTTTGGTTATCAACATTCTTCAAAACATCTTCTTTTGTGTTCTGCAGAAGAAAGTCTTACAGATTTTAAGAGACACAATCTTCATTCTTGGGTGAAAATGCTCCCTTAAATCTAACTCTCACATAAACATTTGTCCCACTTTCAAATAAACATAATCGGGTTTGATTTACAAGCAGTTTTCCTCATCAGAACCAAAGTAATTTCCCCACAAGTTCAGAAAGGACTTGCATTGCTGTCTTTGTGGGGACATTTGGTCCCAACGCTGTAAACTTTTCCTCCGACCACACATCTCACACACACAGCAAGCCCCTGGTGCCCTGACAAGTCTGAAACACTCACAGCACTCACACCCTTAAAAAAACAGCCAGAAGAAAGGAAAAATTCTCAGACACACAAACAAAAGTGTCCACCCACAGTGGTCTTCTTTATCACCCTGGAGGTCTTTCTCAACCCCCTGCAATGAGAGATAACCAAGACCACTCGTTCAACGTTTGACACAAGCATCTACAAAGAATTCTGTGTTCAGGGTATTTCGATTGAACTTGTATCTGAAACTCGAAAGCAGAAAAACTGTCAATTCTGAGTAAATTTGGGGGAAATGAAGCCTTAACCCAGAACAAACAATTTGAAAGAAAAAACGTATTTAAAATTTATTCTCCGATTTTTTTTAATCTTTGCTTTTGTAGTCATCTTGTTTTATTGATAATTGGATATGCTTAATGAGAAACAAGACAAAAATACAGATTAATTTTTATGCAGTGTAACCATGACAACCGACCATTATTCCTATAACTAAACTAGAAGCAAACATGGTTTAGTATAGGGTTAAAAAAATCACATTTAGTCAATTGCATGAGCACGCATTTGCTCTAAAGATACCAACTATCACTTCAGCATTTTCAATTTAAACCCTGTTTAAAACCTGACAGGTGTGCCAAACAGAATCCATACGGCCGCACACACCTGATGGGAAAATGCTATTTGAGTAAGTATCATTCAGATCTAATAAATATTTACTTGAGGGAGGTGGATTCTTGTTAAGCCTGTAAAACCCTGTGTAGCGTAGTGCCTCTGATCCGCGGTGTGTGATGTCTGTTGTGTGTACGTGGGTGGGTGCTGATATTCTCAGCTCACAGAGTCTGTGTTTTGGCTCTGTGACATCCTGGCGGAAGAGACGAGGCATAAGAACAGCGGTTAGGAAGCAAAGCTCTCTACAACAAAACGGCACCAACACACACCCATGACATCATTGCCGGACAGAGTTCATCTCTCAGGATAGATAGATCAGCCCTGTGTAGGCCAACAGACCTGTGCCAAGGTCAGATCCACACGTGAGACACATACGCACATTCAGGATGGAATGAAGGACGCCTGTCAGCGGTCAAGATCGGAAATCTGTAAAGTCACCGCACCTTTGGATCTTTGATTCCATTGTGGTGACTTTATTCGTGATGTAAGTGTCACGTCTAGTTTTGATAAATGAATCATCGAACAGGCGTGATGTGTTTTGAGAAGAATTGAATGTTATCTTTAAGAATGATTAGTACCATATTCATGAACAATGGTGTTTACAGTACCCCGGGTTACCCTGGTGCTTTGATGTCTAGATTCATCTTGTTATTTCATTTACGCCCTTATTTTTGATCAAAATCTTCAACAGTCTATATCCATCGGTTGAAATTGATGTTTAACTTTTGGTTGTGTTTCTGCACTACACACACTCTTACACTTGACTATACGGTCTATACGTACAAAACCTATTGTCTACATAAACAGCGATGCAAGCAAAGCCGTGGTTAAACACACTAATGGTGTCTGTTATAATAAAGCACGCCAGACAGTTATAATCTCTGTGTTGATGCAGCATTCTGGAGATCTGTGGGAACTGTCTACATCGGATCGTAGACCGTGCCATTACCCAACTATACACAAATACATCATATCCTGTTTATCATGTCAGAGCTTCTGTTTCCCATCCAATCATGCATAATCACACACTTGCACACACACCCAAACACATGAAACCCTAAGTACCAAATTAACAAAAGGGAAAAGATGCAAAGATGCCGGAAGATGGAGCAGTAAACAGCATCCACACAGATAAGATGTTAAGAAAGAAAACTCTTGTGTTTTAGCGTAACGACAGCAAGTGCAGCGCAAGAATGTCATCATTTTTGGGATGTTTGGGGTGTGCGTGTGAAAAGGTCCGTCATCATATATAAAACATATTCTATATTCTCGTAAATGAACCATGTTGCATATACAATGAAATGTAAATTGGATTAAAAAAAAAATATTTTGAATTACAAGGTCCAATTTTTTCAATAAGCAGAAATGCGATATAATATACATATAGGTAGAAACTGTAATGTTTTTACTACCCTAAAATAAGCTTTTTCTATCTTTGTAGAGCGCGGGTCCTCTTACATGGAGTTCATTGCCATGTTTCTTCAGTAGCCCTTAATGGAGAAACTGCTCTGCTGAACGCATTTCATAAATATGTATCTCATTCTACAAACAGGCGAAAATGTAACAACATATTTGTCCTCTGACAGTCTCCACAATGCTTTAAACGTTTTTTAAATGTTATTTATAAGTGTTGATAATAATGAATTTCCTTTATATTAATGGGATATTTTAAATAAATGATTTGACCACCAGTAACTCAGCATAGAGGTGTGCCACAATTTTAGGGTATGATTTTACAAGTTCTATGTAAAGGCAAGTTTACAAATTTAACATTTCATATATTTGGATTTTCTCACTGCTCACAAACTCTCAAAAAAAATGAGTGATGTGCATTTCAAAGCCAAACAAAATACGGTTTTTACAACTTTATTTGGACAGGACAGTGTAGAGCGTACAGGAAAGCATTGGGCAGATTTAAGGGAAGTGGGTTCAGCAAAGGACTCGAGTCGGCAATGAAACTTTTGCTATGTCACCTTGCAAACAGCAAAGCTATAAGCAACGACCAACAACAAAAAAGTTGATAAAAGAGTTTGCAAAAATGCATAAATGTGCATTGAATAAAAAAAATATTTTTAATAATAATTGCTGAAAGTTTTGAGTTGATGTTCTTAATAGAAGGCTATAATGTCCTGTATCAAGCCACTCCAAAAACATCACAAACAATCTGTGAATATGACAATGACAAACTGTCATTCAACAGATAAATATCGTGAAAGTGAAGAGCTTTAATATTCATAGTTCTCTCTCTCCCTATAGAGAAGGATGATCAGTATATGCATATGCTTTCATTTCATGCCTAAATGGGTGTTTTTGATTCTTAAAAGCCTATGGCAAAGGATATTTTTGACAGTTTAATATGCCGAATGCCTTCGTATGAAAGAGCTCTATTCACACTTAAGGGAAAAAGAGACAAAATTGCTCGGCAGTGAATTCATAATGAGATCTACGATCAAAGTTCACTGAATCGGCCTCCTCAGAATAGCAGCACTTCATGACGTTGAAGGGCACTCGATTTGCCGGACTCGGTTAACTTTACGATAGGCTCTCACAGGCTCATTAGATTTGTCCTCACATACTGTAGTTCATAATGCTGCCACATCTGCGGTCCATCATCCATTCAGTTACTTTTAATAAAAAGGCCCGGCTTAGATGGCAATCTATGTATGTTGGGGGTTAAGATGTGGATTAGGATTTGCTTTAGTATGGTATTTTAATTTCAAGTCTAG
Organism: Triplophysa yarkandensis; assembly: GCA_033220385.1. Taxonomy (NCBI): domain Eukaryota; kingdom Metazoa; phylum Chordata; class Actinopteri; order Cypriniformes; family Nemacheilidae; genus Triplophysa; species Triplophysa yarkandensis. The sequence goes on along the minus strand of CM065669.1, from coordinate 17,165,807 downwards.
ACATAAGCAGTCCATGTGTCTATCCAAAAAGAGTTTCCAAATATTAATTCTGCATTTATTCAACATGACAGACAATCCCAAAATATTTTACAAAGAAAATGTGCTTGCCTATGCAAGGTGTTGCTCTGTGATTCTAAAAAATTTTTAGTTTGAAGATATGAAACATAAAAATAATCATATCAACAAACTTTCTTTTTATTTACAAAAATTTGAGTGTAGTTTTGAATTTTACGTTTGACCGAAAAACCCCTTAAAAAGTCTTATTACCATCACCATTTAAAACTGTTCCTCCGTAGCATGTTATGCAGTTTAATGTCATACATTAAACACTTATGAATGATATTTTAGAGAAATTAAACATGCAACATGTATTGGTAATGAGACTGAAAAAAATAATATACACCGTTTGAAAAGAGCATAATAGGCTTGTAAAATACAACATAATCTCTTCACTTAAAAGTCTTTTGAAAGCTACTGCAGATGTGTTTCTTCAGGTATGTAAATATCTTTTTGTGATTTTTAATCAATTATTCAAAAGAAAAATTTAATGAATGTTTTTAAAAGATTTTTAAGTTAATATAACTGTGTATGTTTGTAATAATAACCAAGCCACATTGCATCTTTTTACAGTGAATTATGACACATATCTGTTCAAAATTCCATATATTCTATGTTTTTGTTAACATACTACAACATTTTCTTCACAACCCCTGATGAAAGGTTTTGTGAAACGGCCTCTTCTCTTTTGTTCTCGCTCTCCCCTCTAAATATCTGTCCATCCATCCATAAACATCCATGTGCCCACTTCAGTTCATTATCAGACTCACTCTGTCTTTCTATTTCATTGTTCCCTCCCTCGCTCAAGTTCAAAAGCTGTCAACACATCATATCGCAAAGCTTGTATAGAACTTGAAACTATGAAAACACAAATAATGTATATACACTTATACAGTATGTGCTAAACTATGCAAAGACTTATGTTATGAAAGAACAGGCACTAGTGATATTAAAAATCATCTTTCACAGATGGGGTTATAGGAGGATATCCCGCGCGAGATGGCCTGTACAAACAAAGCTTATTGTAACAGGAAGAACTCCCAACCCTCAGAGAGGAATTACACATTCTCTCTTTCTATCACTGACAACACACAATTCTTACACTCTGTTCTGACCAAACCCTCCATCAATTCTCCACCTCAATAAAAACAAACATTCCTAAGTTGGCTTGACAACATTTCTGGTTCTAAACAGTCTTTTTCAAAGTACAGAAAGTATTTCTCAGTTCAACTTTATGTTGCTATAATAAAGGCCGGTCAGAAAACCCTACCCGCTGCCAAGTGAAGCGTACCTCCCTTTAAATTTCGGTCAAAAAAAACCCGTTACAAATAGCACAATTCAAACAGAGAATAAATTTCATAAATTTTTTGAGTAAAGTGCGAAAAATCGTTCTTTCTTGAACAGGACACATAAGAAGATATTTTGAACAATGTTGTTAACAGTCACCTATTAAATATTGAATTTGTTTCCATACAATATAAGTCAAGTGAAGGCACTGATGTTGGTTCACCCACTTTCTTCAAAATATCCTCTTTTGTGGTCTGCCGAAGAAAGAAATTCAAACAGGTTTCAAAATAAAGCGAGCGTGAGTAAATGATGACACAATTTTCATTTTGACTGAACTTTACGTACTTAATCCAAGTGTATTTCATATACTTCAGGTCACTTTCTTTGTCGAGTGTATGTATCTTCATTTAAGAATATGTAACAAAACTGCTTTGAAATTCTTTTTTGCACTGTACTATCCAATCTGCTGAGGAACAAGAAATATCTCAGTATAATCTTGCGTTAATAAGGACAAATGTGCTATTATTGCACAGGTCCACACATCGACCACTGCCGAAATACTGTCCCCTAAAACATCGATACAGTAATTATGCACATTCACACACTGACACACACATACAATCCAAGCCCATAATAATTACACTTATCTATTCTCTCTCTTCCACACACCTACAGAGAGAGCAGGTGTTGCCATGGAAGCCGCAGCACTCCATCTCATCCTAATGGCAGCAAAAGGTGATACCAGCACACTGGCGATGTATGGAGTACCACAGAGGATTTCAGAAGAGAAAGAGATAAAATAAGAACGGATGTATGAATTATTTTCTCTCTTTAGCCCCAACGCCCTCATAGATGCACCGGAGGGGATGTTTGTGTCTACTAGGAACACCATAAAACCTCCGGTGTCTTCCATCTAAAAAACATGGCTGTCCATGTCTGAGGTGCTATTACTCTTCTATTCTTAGTTAATGTTTTAATGTTTTTTTAAACTGTTTAACATTCTCTACCATTCTCAATCTCCTTCCATTGTCTGTTCTTCCGTTGTTGTTGTTTTTTTGAGAGAGGGATGGATGGTGTTTGAGAAGCCTTTATGCGATTTGGCCACACAAGGACGCATTTACTTGAAAATTGAAACACATTAAAAACACCCTTAAAAATAAAAGTGCTTAAAATGTTATTCACGGTGATGCCATTGAAGAACCATATTTTATTCTGCAAAGAACCATACAGTGAAAGGTTCTCTTACCTTATCACAGAAAAGGACCATCAATAGGACAGAAATAATGAAACCATTTCGGACAAAAAGAAGAGTTCTACTTTTGGATCATAAAGGACCTTGTTTATTGAAAATTTAAAATTAAGATTTAAGATTAAAATGAATTTTAGTAGTTGTGTCTAGTGTGACCGCAAAAATTCTGAAAAAACTGCCTTTGGACAGATTTATTTTCATAGCTGTAAAATATTCTAAGTTGCA